>CAJHZI010000252.1:525000-997500 GCA_905160935.1 Enchytraeus crypticus | reverse complement strand
ATTTTTCACCTTTGATATTATCATTTTGTAGTTCTATATCCTCTTGTTAAAGTGGGTCCGTCTAATTCATGTCCAGTGTAGGTCGCATTTACAGCACACTGACAGCTATTAGGTAGGCTATTGTTTGAAACATCTACTCAACGAGATAAATATCCTGATATTGAAATGAAACGTTTAATATTGAAAGGAAAGGAACTGAAGCAAGCTGAAGGTTCGTGTTTTTGTTCTTTAAATATTGGAGTAAGCAGTCTATTCATATCCTGACTGTAGTTAACTGGGATTCAAGAGAAGATGATGATGGTGAAATATTAAATTAGGCCTATATATTTTATTTTATGTGTACCATGTTAGGAGCAGGAATGTACGGAGCTGAGGAAAAGAGTAACGTCAAGCTCAGGAGCTAAAGGACCAAGCAATGATGGACAGGTGCAGGTTATCATGCATCTGACGGAAGAGAACCGACAGCTGAAAGAAACTATTGCTAAGCTGCAGCAGTAAGTAGATAAAATAGTCTGTCAATCAATCAATCAATTAATAATCTGTCAATCAATCAATCAATTAATAGATTAAGTACGGTGCTGAGCTCGATAGACTCTCTGTTTGATGTTTTACTGTAGGTTGTGTAGAAATCTATCAATTATAGTATAGTATTCGAACATCGTCATCATTATCATCTTACCTTGAGTACCAGTTTAACTAGGGTCGGAATGGGAAATTGTGCAGCAATTTTTGGAGTCTAGGCGCTCACCAACCGATTGCCCTTTCTGAAGTTGGTGTTGGAACGTTTTTTAATAAACTGGCATTGCTGTTTATGGCTATGTTTGAATGGCTTTGTAATCTGACATGTGAGGGACCGATAACTACACATACATGAATCATATGATGATGATCTTTCACCTAACTACTATACTTAGCTCTTAGTATTGTTTAAATCTTTTAGGCTAAAGATTTGCAAGACTTTATGTGAGCATCGCGTTATTTATTATGAAATTAATTTAAGACAAATCTCATCTCTTCTTAATGTATTTTGAATGTTATGCCCTCTGTCGTTTTCTGCAAAATCTGTTTTTTCTTTCAGTAGGAACACTCTGTCGACTGTGGTTGCTGTCTCATCTCCACGCAGAAGTTTTAGTTGCGCTTAACTTAGAATGATACAAGTGACTTCTTATGCGATTTCCCATTGTCTTCCGCTGTGTCTGCTTACGTAGAATAACTTTATTGTTGTACCCGCTTAAAATATACCAGTCAATCAAGTCGTAGGTTATCTGGCATAATTTTACATATTTACTAGTATTACCTATATCTCTAAATACCCGACTGTGAAATAATACATCAGTTGATCTAAATCTGCATGCTAAGTAAACGGCTAATTGATAAAAATAATGGTAATCATCATCGTCATCATCATCATCCTCCCTTGAATCCCAGTTAAACCAGAGTCGGGATACAAATAGACTTAAAAAAATAGATAAAATGATAAATATAATGGTACTACTAAACGTTATATCTATCGTGTAGGCAGGTAGGGCAGGTAGCAGCACAGCAGCAGCAGCCGGAAGGTGGAGCTGATCTGAAACAGCAGCTGAAGTTCATGGACGACGCTCTGAAACAGAACTCTAAGCTGCTCAACACCAGTGAGAACAACAGAAAGACTCTCGAGATCAGACTGAAGCAGGTCGACGAGGAGTTGAAGAAGTCTAACCAGAAGGCTGTGAGTGTAGTTTAGAAATCTCTCTCTCTCTTAGTGCGCTGCCTACTGGCAGGTCCATGGTATATAACGCCTCCACTCACCTCCAACTTCCGTTTTTCTCTTCGTGTCCTTATACGAGTGGATCTTTAAATCATCTATTACATTCCTTTAGGTGTGCGATTATTCTCTGAGGATTCTGCTTATATCGAGGTGGGCCCCCTATGCCTTCCTCGGCTTCAACTAACATTTACTGACTGGGCAGGGGCGTCTTTCCCTAAGAACACTATCTGTGAGTTTAGTTAAAAAATATCTTGAGTATATTTATTTTAGCTCTGCAATTATGCAACATTTTGTGAAGAGTATCTTAATGGATTCTGTTTATTTATTATTCTGTATCTATGTTTTGCTTTTAGATATCGTCGTTTCATTTATGTCATATATGCATTTAGATAATGACGTGTCAAACAACGGAAGAGAGGTAATATAATAAGAAGCTAAACATGTCCTATATACCTCACAGGATATGACGTTACACGTCATTTGTTTATTGCATTATTTATTACATGTCATTAATGTATTGTACACGTCAATAGTGTATTGTATTATCACACATCATTAGTGTATTGTACAAGTCAATATTTATTGTATTATTACATATCATTTAATGTATTTTACCCGTCATTAGTGTATTGTACACGTCAATAGTGTATTTTACTATCACACATCATTAGTGTATTGTACTAATACACATCATTAGTGTATTGTACTAATACACATCATTAGTGTATTATACTAATACACATCATTAGTGTATTGTACTATTACACATCATTAGTGTATTGTACTATTACACATCATTAGTGTATTGTACTATTACACATCATTGGTGTATTGTACTATTACACATCATTGGTGTATTGTACTATTACACATCATTGGTGTATTGTACTATTACACATCATTGGTGTATTGTACTAATACACATCATTAGTGTATTGTACTATTACACATCATTAGTGTATTGTACTATTACACATCATTAGTGTATTGTACTACTACACATCATTAGTGTATTGTACTATTACACATCATTAGTGTATTGTACTATTACACATCATTGGTGTATTGTACTAATACACATCATTAGTGTATTGTACTATTACACATCATTAGTGTATTGTACTATTACACATCATTAGTGTATTGTACTATTACACATCATTGGTGTATTGTGTGACTGTATTCAGAGTGACTACGAGAAGAAGTATCGTGATGCTGCAGATCGCTCAGCAAAGCTGGAGAATGCAAATAAGAATTCAGTAAATGATGGAGAACTCAAAGCTTATCAGGCTAAGCTGAAGGTTTGTGATAGTTAGGCTATTTATTAAGTTGACAACGTTAAATTCATTTTATATTTATAGAAAAAATTTACTTTTCTATTTTTAATTTTAAAATGTTTATTTTTATATCCAATGATGGCTTCTTTTGCTCGATTCAGAAGTAACTTTGTTCTACTCTCAGGTAATTTTATAGAAGTGGATACACACCAGCATGTCCCTGAAAAGTAAATCTTATATCTGATCTATCTGACCTTTGGATTGGAGCTGTATTCAGCAAAATCTATGATTAATCTTAGTTTATTGATGGAGAACTCAAAGCTTATCAGGCTAAGCCGAAGGTATTGTGTTTATTTTAGGAAAATGAAAATGAGATGAGGAAAAGAGGAAAGAGGAAAATGCATGAGAATTTCTGCAAGATTGTAAGACTATTTCTAGATTATGGCCCGAATGTGGAAGTTATCAGTGCTGAAAACGACGATATTTCACACTGATAAGTTGTATAATAAACTGGACGTGATTAGTATAATCTAGAATCATTGTCATGAACTAGATGACAAGAATTGTAGCAAATGATGATTAAATAACTTCATATATTAAAGCGTTCATGAATTAAACCCATTTTTAAAGAGTTCATATTAACTTGCGTTGTAGGAAAAAGAGCAGCACACAGTGGAAGTGGAGGCACAGTTGAAAGTTCTAGAAACCAAATTTGGTCAACTGCAGCAGAGGATTCAGGATCAGGATGCCGAGCTGCTTGTAAGTAGAGCTGTTAGGTCGTGATCTAAAGGATTACTTGTAAGTAGAGCTGTTAGGTCGTGATCTAAAGGTTTACTTGTAAGTAGAGCTGTTAGGTCGTGATCTAATGGATTACTTGTAAGTAGAGCTGTTAGGTCGTGATCTAATGGATTACTTATAAGTAGAGCTATTTGGTCGTGATCTAAAGGATTACTTGTAAGTAGAGCTGTTTGGTCGTGATCTAATGGATTACTTGTAAGTAGAGCTGTTAGGTCGTGATCTAATGGATTACTTGTAAGTAGAGCTGTTAGGTCGTGATCTAATGGATTACTTGTAAGTAGAGCTGTTAGGTCATGTTCTAATGGATTACTTGTAAGTAAAGCTGTTAGGTCGTGATCTAAAGGATTTGATGAATTCCATTGTGAGTGTGCTATGTCACCTCATAGGACATTGTTATTGACTTTAATAGAAAATAATAATAGAAATATCATTACTGAAAGTAACGCGTTATTTGAAGCACTATTATATGTCTACTTCTTCTGTTCGTCAATATTTGACAGGAAGAAAAAGAACAGAAAAACAAATCAAGCAGCAGAAACAAAAAAGAAATCAAAGTTGTGCTGGTAAATACTCTGAGAGGAGAACAGTATTAGTTCATGAGATTTTCGATGATGCAGTTTTCTTAACTGTCTTAAACATTTATTGTGTTGTCTTGCTTATATAAGGTTTAACTTAAACCTTTTTATTATAATTTAAAATCTTTAATCAGGAATGGGAAGTTTGCTGCTCTGTAAATATGTATATTACGATATATAGCTTATGCTGTAGCGTTATTGAAAATGAAATTTATTTTATATAAGTTGTAGCTGGATCATTCTGTCGTTCTTTGGAGCTTTTTGGAAACTTTCTATTGACTTTGCCTATTGATTTACTTGTTGTTCTAGTCGTTGCGTTCAAAGAATGGCCCAAGTTTGAATGGCCAAGGAAATGGGTATGTCTGATGAAAATTCGATCACATTTTTGATAATTGCAATTTCATAGTATATTATATGACTAAATGATTGGCTGTTTGAAATTTCATAATATTACGAACTATAAAATTATTGGTGCAAATGATTCTAAATAAAATAATTAAGAAAATAATAATAGATGTAAAAATATGTAAATAATATATCTAAAAGTTTAATGCATTGTTATTTACGTTAGATTATGTGTTATCCTCTTTATTCTCTGAGTTAAACTAAGTTCTCACTCAGTTTCTAATTTAACTTACTTCTGTATTGCAAACATGTGTTTCTCAGAAGAAAACTAGATTCTTCAAGTTCTTTTACCTCACTGTCTATTTTGACAATTTCATATTATACAAAATGTAGCTTTAAAACTGTTCATTCTTTATTTCGATGAATGTAGAAACTACAAATTTTATTATACGAGCAATAGTCTAATAACCGTATTATTTTATGAACTTTATTACTATATTTTTATGTTGACAGCTTTATCGAGACTAACGGTAACAATGTAAGTCATTTTTCTTTCTTTGGACCTGCATGACTTGCGAAAATTTGTTTATTCTAGAACATCTTATTTCTCTAATGCTAATAACGTTCGTCTTCATTGAAGAAAATTACAATACAGTGTAGAATAAATTGTTTGTATAAGTAGCATTTCTAAGGTTGTGGATAATCTCATTTGGTATTAATTAGAGTAGATAATGTCTATTTATTTTGTGAATCATTTTTTAGTGTAAAAACATTATAAGTTCATATAATTAACAATAATAAGGAACCAAAGTAAACATTTTCGTACACTGGTTCCTTGATCTTAGTAATGTGTACATCTCTTTTTTATAGGAGATATAAAATTCTTGAACGAAATTGATTTTGATTTCTTTCATCTCTTAGTAAATTTACTGATGTTTAAGTGTCATTGTGTTCTTACTTATTTTGTTTTGCGTAGTTGCGTTAACTGGATATTATGTTTTATAGATCATATTATAAACTAAAATAATTGCAACTTGTAGTGGTTCTAATGTGTCATAAAGTATCAGATTTGTATTAAGTACGTCTGAGCACTAAGTATTGATGATCACTATTAAGTTCTGCTAAGTTCTCAATCTCTTCTATTGACGTATTATCGAATAAATTATGCTAGTTAATAAAATTCTTCTATAAGTAAATTTAGTGTGGGACGTCATTCATTTTTTTAGTGAAACCTTGGACGTTGTCCCTTTAATACTGATTGATTTATTGGTGAAAGGGAGAGGATTTTATTCAAGAAGGGCTATGTGCTATCCTTTTTTTGACTTGATCTTCTCAAAGTTGAAGATATTTTGTCAATTTCAAATGAATATGGATGAGTTAAAGTCTCGATAATTAAAATCTTGCAATAACAGGACATTACTCAGCAGTATACTGAATTGGTGAGAGAGTTTGAAGCGTCGAATAAAACGATTCAGCTGCTGGAGGCGACTAACAAAGAGACGTCTGATGAACTGAGGAAAACTGTCGATGAGCTAAACATGCTAAGAATGTCACATGACAAAGTAGGTTTATTTGTACGAGCTATAAAACGTAATATAGGTCCCTTTATTAAAATTTGTTTTCATACTCTTAGTGCAAATCTTATGTTATTATAATAGTACATATTACCGATCACGGCATTTTAAATGGTATTGTTAATGGCATTTTATGGTTACCAACCTGATATGTACGTCTGATCTGGATTTAATGGTGAAGTTATTTGTAGAATTAATTAATTTGAACTAATGAATTAAATTAATTGCAATTTTCATTCATAATCATAATCGATGGGGCAGAACCATGACTGCTCTAGCTATTCCGTGACCTACTTGTCCAGTACACTGAATTATTTTTTTTAGGTCTTCCTCTCTTGCTCAGAATCTGCATTATGCAGCTTCTAAGAAGTTGAGACACTTTTCTGTTCTATTCCAATGTTTCTAGGACTTGTTGTTTATCTCGTGGTAATATATTGTAACAGCAAGAATTATTTTCAAGAATTACTTATTTGTAAGCCTATAGTTGGATATACTAAACGTTATGATTTCGGTAAGGTACTCGAACGCGGATCAGTATGTGATGGGTTCAAATCCTGGGCTCGCCCGTCACTGACATCGCTTTCGAATGAGGAAACCGACGTTAACATGAGCTTTACTAGCTTTATGTAGGCCCCATTAAATCGAGAGATTTTTATTTTTTAAATATTATCTAAATTTGAACCTTTGGGTGGATTTTGAAGTTTTTCTTTGTGCTGTTCCTGAATTATGCTCCCAATATGTATGTACGTTATGTTATGATATGTCTTTCAGTCGTTTTTTTGAAATCGTGTAGTTAAAATATAATGTGTAATATTATGTTGAAGCAAGCATTGAAGATCAGTGATTGGCTTTTTTTAATTAGTGTTAATGAGCAGTATGATTCCAAATTTAAGATTTTGTGAACTAAGCATTATTATATAATTTATGCAAATATTATAATTTATTTGGTCCTAGCCCTTAGAATATCACTTGCTTAACGACTACAATGTTGATCTAAAGTTTAATATAATAAATATAATAACTGATACAGGAAATGAAGTCTAACAATGAGAAAATATCAGATTTAGCATCTAAACTAGAGGAGCAGAAAAATGTGGCATCTCGTTTAGAAACTGTTGAAAAAGAAAGATCAGCTGAGCTGGAAGCAGCTAAACAAGATGTGCAAAAGATTGCTAAAGCAAACGATGTAAGATGCTTGTGCATGCATTCTAATTAGCTGCTAAGGCGTTCATGCTACTGCCACTTTTGATGATTTAAGCCAAACTTGCTGCCCTTGCAGTTTTGGGCAAAAGTGATATTTCAGTAGTGTATTTAATCACCTCAAACTGCATGCTCTAGTTCCTAAAAGCTATTAGAAATCATAGCAGTGTAATTAATGGCTCAAATAGCATGCTATTTAGTTCCTAGAAGCTATCAGAAATCAAAGTAGGGTAATTAACAGCTCATATTGCATGTTCTAGTCCTGTA
Organism: Enchytraeus crypticus; assembly: GCA_905160935.1. Classification (NCBI taxonomy): domain Eukaryota; kingdom Metazoa; phylum Annelida; class Clitellata; order Enchytraeida; family Enchytraeidae; genus Enchytraeus; species Enchytraeus crypticus. The sequence continues at coordinate 989,714 of CAJHZI010000252.1, read as the reverse complement.
AGATAGTTACTTGCTATTTTTGAAATAGAACATTGGTTGATCAAACGCTAAATTTAGGTGCTTTAATAAATAAAATAAATTAAAATAAGAGAAATACAAATAAAATAAATAAAAATAAATAATTTAAGATCGCTTTTAGGTGCTGAGCCGAAACACATAACACATGTTTTATATTTTGGTTCCAAGATATTGACGTTCCTTTTACTATAAGTTCCTGCTTAAATTATTTATTCATTTTTTGTATGTTATAATAAATGCAACAACTAATCGGTTCCATTCTTTACTGCTTTTGCATTAATTACTTGCGAGATGATAAGATTTATATTTTCGAATTATATATATATGGATTAGTTTAATATTTGAAAATTATATTCATATATATATATATATATATATATATATATATATATATCTTAGTGCACTGCCTACTGGCAGGTCCATGGTACATAACGCCTCCACTCTTCTCTGTCTTCCGCCTTCCTCTTCATTTCCACATATGAGTGGGTTTTTGAATCATCTAACATACCTAATCTCGGCCTGCCCCTGCCTCTTTTTCCTTCCATTCTACCTTCTATGATCTCTTTTAATAGACCTTCCCCCCTTAGAATGTGTCCTATCCATCCTTCTTCCTATTTCTTAATACATTTATCAACTGTCTATCTGTGCCAACTCTCTACAGGACTTCCTCATTTGTAACCTTTTTAGTCCAGCTAATCCTCTCCTTCTCCAAATCCACATTTCCAATGCCTCCAGTTTCCTAATATCTTCCTTCCTTAAGGTCCATGTTTCACATCCATACTATAGCGTGGTCCAGACCAAAGTTTTCACTTATCTTTGTGTCTTTCTTTAGACATTTTGTTAATAGTTCTTTTCTACTACCAAAGGCCGCTTTTACTTGCGCAATCCTACTGCATATTTACGTCTCACATTTCCCATCATCGGTTATAGTATGACCCAAATATTTGAAACTCCTTACCTGTTCCAATTTCGTATATATATATATATATATATATATATATATATATATATATATATATATATATATAAACACTGTAAAAACCCTTTTGAAGTTCATTAAATAGTTAAGTATTCATTAGGTTTCTTATTGGCTGTGTTATGATCACCATATACATATAAGTTGCATTTAGTTATAATATTAAATTTAGTTCCAGTTGTAATCTCTAATCAAAAGATACAATATTATTTATTAGCTTTCCTATGCTTTCAATATTTTTTAAAGAAGTAATATCTACTATGCACTTCACTGGCTACTGGAAAACCCCAACTAGTTTCCACTAGTAGATTTATCGATAGGGCTTGCATAGCTAGTATCACAAACTGAAAAGAAAACTCCGCAACTGCATAGTTAATCCTTCTCTCTTCCATCTTGCTTAGATGTCACTGCATCTCTCTCCCTCCTTCTTTCTCTCCCTCTCTAAGTTTCTGACAAATGGCAGGTTAGGGGAATATATTCCTATTCTCTGCTTCACATTCAGTAAAGAACGCTACTAGCAGCATGCTGCACAATATAACCTTTTAGTAATTTTTCATATTTAAAATAATGCTTTAAAAAAATTATTTGCACTAAATATTGATGGTAGTTGCTGTATTTTTTATTTGCTTTCCTTTATTAAATATTATTCTTAATTTACTAATTCGCGTTGCGGTTTTTAGTCCTAGTGTAATTTGTAGTGGATGTCTTGAGGTTGCTTTCCTGCGTGTGTAGTTTATATAATTAAGATTGTGAATGCGCTCATATCAGTTGGCCATTGTTACAATCTTATTCTGTAAAGTTGTTATAAAATGTTAATTAATTTTAAATGTCTCTTCAGTAGCTGCCTAAAAGTGTACTAATGACTTTAACATTTTAAATAAAGTATTTTAAATAAACTATTTTAAATAAACTATTTAAATTAACTACTTTAAGTAAACTATTTAAATTTTATTATCTTAATGTAAGTAAGCCTAATGTATATTTTTGAAATAGTATACACTATTTTCTCTCTCTCTCTCTCTCTCTCTCTCTCTCTCTCTCTATATATATATATATATATATATATATATATATATATATTTATATATATATGTATTTATATATGTATTTAATGTATTATATATGTATTAATAATATAATTATATATACTATGATATATATATATATATATAATTTTAATACATATGTATATGTATATATATGTATTAAATAATACATATATATATATATATATGTATATATATATATATATATATATATATATATATATATATATATATATTATATTTATAGAATCTTTAAGAAGATGTAAAGAATTAATAAATTTTTGGCTCTGTATATCTAACTGTTTGTAAATGTGTCATCTTCACCGATTTCATAACTATTTTAATTCGCACAGTATTTTTTACGTCCGTCAGTATAAATTCATTGAAGCTTGCTAAATTAACCTGCGTAGTATTATCATGGGGTGTCGGTTTCTATTTGTTGAGGTGTTTTGGTTATATTTGTTAAATAGGACCTTGACCTACAGCTGGAAAAATTTTCTGATGTGTCGAATGAACTGGATCGTGCCAAAGAGGATATTTTGCGCCTTCAGTCAGTGAACGAGGACAAATTGAAGGAGCTGCGACAGCTTTCTGAGGAACTAAGCTTCTATAAAACTTCACAGAATGTAAGATAACTCTAACAAGTAGTTTACTGCGTATTACACACTTCGGATATCTGACGCACCCGTAATCTCATAGTAGAATGCCTCGGACGACCACAGCAGCTAATATTCACATGTGTCCTGTGCATCATGTAATTTCATGTACTTATATCCTACGTACGGAACGATATGTATCTAGGATACATTTGCATACATATCTTATGTATGGGCATATTGTGAGAAATGCAGATGAGCATGTAGTAAAGAGATTTTGGAGGAAAGAACTGGATGTTAAGCTAGAGAGAGTTAGACCACAATTGACTTGGGATGCGATAATTAAGAGGGCACATGAAAAATAGGGGATTGACTGATGATATGGTGTTGGATAGGGAGGACTGGAGAAAGTTTATTCTTATCCCGACCCTGGTTCAGCTGGGATTTAAGGGAAGATATCTAAAGTTTTATTTCAAGCCCCATCGTATTATAAAAAGAAATGTACCAAACAGTTCTTTTGGCTTGGTGTTAATATTTATAAATCGTTCATCCAAATGGATCTTGCAAATCGCTTTAGAGATGCGATACAGTGTCAGCTGCTAGGGAAGCAGTTTTCTTTTCCACTAGTCATGCAGTTAAGCCTAGGCCTATAGTATCATACTACTGCACCGATCATAAAGTGTCACAACTGATTTTAGGCCATAATTACGCTCTTAATTCCTTATTATAAAGCCGAGAATAAAACATCTTTTTACTCGATTAGGATATTGTAATTGTGTTGAATGATTAAGTTACCAGATAATTAAGTCATTTAAGAAACTAAATATTAAGTCTTGTTTCGAGCGGAAATCTGCATTAGCGTATCATGTGACAAGCGCTGATGGAGCATTAGGGATCTGTGTTGATCGACCGTATAAGACTTATAATTAATTAATCATTAATTAATTAGCCATTTTGTGATCGAACTTTAAGACAACTGTAACTTTGTTCTTCAGAAACTCTTTTTGACAGTAAAATTGATTGATGGATCTATTTTGTTAACAAAAATTTTGGTGTCGGCTATTAAAGTCGAATTAAATTGCACTAATTGATTTATCTGTAGTGATTGGTGTTGGTCATTTGTGTTATATTATGTTTCTACGGCGGTTAGGATGTGGAAATCAAAGTTCGTCAGTTGAATGAAAACCTTGAGGAATTAAATATCTATAAGGAAAAAATCAATCAACTGCAGACAGAACTTGTTGACAAGGCTAAGAAACTTGAAGAACTTCAGGAGTCCATTGATGGCTCTCAAAAAAGTCAACTTGTAAGATAACTAAGTATTTTTTTACACACTTTCTGTAAGGATATCGCATTTTGCTTAGATACATTAAAACACTGCTCATTACGTTATCATATAGTAATTATAAATTTAACTTACTTTGTACTCAGTTTGTTTTTTAATTGTATGAGCTTTTACACTGGCTTATAGATTAATTTCCCATGTAAAAGATATAACTTAGTATAGTTTCAATGAGTTGTTCATATAATCGTCTTATTTTCTACAGAATTAAATGAGTTAAAAGCTAGTATTTAAATTTTCGTACTTTCAAATGAAATTATGCTTTAGTTAAATTACCGCTTTACAGTGTTTAATTTGAATAAAACCTTTCAGTAATGTTTCTTCACGATAGAACTATGATGCAATGAGGTCTCTGTCTTATCGTTGAATGATAAAACGAACGTTGAACATTTATTACTATTAATATTACTATTATTATTGTTGTTATCATCGTCGTCATTAGTTAATTTTGTTTTGTCGTGGTGGCTGTTTGTTTGCTTTATGCTTTATGTTTGCTAATATGCCTTACTTTGTTTTGTTTACTGTTATCAATATCAGGCCCAACAAGAAGCCTATGAACAGTCGCTAAGTAGTCTAAAACAACAGAATGAAGAAGCAATGTTGAGATTACAAAATGAGAAAACTTGCGAAAAATGTGCCTTAAACCTGCAAACTTCTTCAAACATTGCAGAAGAACTGCAACAAAATATCATTCCGAATGGTGTAAGGATATTTTTGTTTTTTCACTTTACTTTTTACGGTAATAATAATAAAAACTTGATGCAATTGAAATGAAATTGAACATTTGTGGTGATAATAATGATAGAATTTTTAGTATTAGTCCAACTTATTTCAGTCTAAAGGGAATTGAGCTCTAGAGATAATAAAAATATAGTTTATAATTGTAAACATTCATTTAATTAAAAATTCTCTTCCTTGAAACATGACTATACTTATCTGGACATTGTGAAGGATGTACATGTTCTGTGTGGTAATAATAATAATATGTATAGATCCAGATCGATGAGGTCAAAGCCAAAAGGTGCTAGTTTTCTACCAATGAAACAATAGCATGATAAAAAAGCTAATGTTAACGTCAGTTTCCTAACTCGAAAGCGATGTCAGTGACGGGTGAGAACAGGATTTGAACCCCGCACATACTGATCCGCGGTCAAATATCTGACCGACATCGCCACTGGCTCCAGCCAATGAATGAATGGAATTATTTTCCTTAAACACTATATTAGATTACTGCTTAAAATTAAAAAAGGGTTGTCTCTAATAAAGAATCATAACATTTAGAGGAGAGAGCTCCTTATTGAATTACTTAGATTAGTCATTGGCGGTGTGTTTGTATTTTTATTATTTAGTTTTATCTTCATAGCCTATTAATGTTACAAGATTGAAATATTATTAATGCATTGCGTTACTAGTATTTATACTTTCTAGTGTATATACTTGTATTTAGCTCTAGTTTTTATGCTTTCTGTATCTTTGGTGATGGTTGGCTGTTTATTATCCTATACAGTCTTCGCAGGCTGATAATGCAGAAGAATTACAAGGCTATAAATCTACAATTCATAAATTAGAAGAAGAAAGTTGCAGAAAATCTCAAGAGCTTCAGGCAGTGCGGGAAGAATTAGAGCTTCTTAGAATTTCTCATAATGTAAGCATGACTATATACCTCAACGGCAGTTCATTATTTGCTTCTCATCGTGGTCTTGCATGTTAGCTTGCTATGATTATCATCATCTTCTTCCTTTTTATCCCAGAGTAACTAGGGCCGGGTTTAGAAAATTTCGTAGCAATTTCTAGAGCCTAGGCGTTCACCAACCGAATGCGCTTTCTGACTTTTGATTGGATATTAGTGTTTTGTCGCCTTTTTTACACGTGCAGCCTATGATTGGTTTATTGTGCAACAGCCCGGACTCAACACGGGTAGCTAACTGTCATTTTGCAGTAGAAATATTCTTATGTTAACAAACAAATATTTAATTTTGCATTATGTTTTGAAAAATCTTACATTTTAGTAATACATTGTCCATATAGTGTATATTCCCTGAGAAGTTTAGCTAAATCGTGACTAGAAATTGTTCACTACCTTTAGATAAGTCTATATGTTGATGCTTGCTTATGAATTTTATTGGTGATGGAGAGATTTTAATTTTGTATATAATGTGCTAAATGCACTGCATATAACGTCGCATTTACTTTTGTCATGATTAATTATAGGCCTACGGTGTTACAAAGCTAAAATAATGTTATTATTAAAATTATATTATTTGAATTAAAATTAATACTGGAAAGTAATTACTATATTTGTAATATATCATTGTGAGTTAGACTTTTCTAATGCTGTGAACTCTTTTAGATTGTTAGTTTATCACTTGGTGATGGTTACTATTTGTTTAGGATTTGTTGAGTGGTAGTCAGAGATTTCTAGAAGCTTCTAAGTCTTTAGAAGAGTCCAAAGTAAACTTAGATCATCTCGATCAGTTGGATCAAGTGGACTCGCTCAGCTCATCGTGTACCATTCCGCAGGATGTAATAGCACTTATTGATTCTTTTATATTCTTTCACGTTAATCTATTTTGCTATCATTGTTTTGATATTTAAGTGTTACAATGCATTTGCAAATGGTCAGCTGTTTAAGAGACTAAAGTTCATGTCTTATCTATTATTATTATTAATTTTATTATTATTAATATTCACAACATTCATATTTCATGTAGAATTGATTACTTTAAATATGGATTAAGTTTGAATTAGATTAATTTTATACCCTGAGTTTTAACAGAATTTGCTACCTGAGTTGTAAAGTAAAGGCTATATATATATATATATATATATATATATATATATATATATTATGAGTTTTATTGTTACAATTTTGTTACATTATTGCAATTATTTTGCTTACGTGTAATTTATGCACTCAAAAATCATTTGAATTAATTTACTGAAAACCAATTTAAGTGCGTCGACAATGACCTTAGTCTCTGACTAAAATACCCTAAAGGGTATCATGCAAAACTTTAAATGTTAGCAATTTCATTTGTTCTGTTTCAGGTTCAAAAACTCGCAGACCTCACAAACGAAGTAGAACGGTATCAAGAAGACGTTCAGAAGCTGAAGAAATCTAGTGAGCAGAAAGTTCTCGAGCTGGAGATAGTGCGCAATGAACTAAATGATGTGAAAAAAGCCAATAAGGTAATTTGTAACTTTGTTGCAAGTAACAAAGTAACTTTTACTTGTTACTTGTAACTGTCACAAGTTACAAGTAACAGTAAAAGTTACTAGTAAATAAATTAAACTTCACTTTTTCTCTGTCTCTTTCTCTCTCTCTTTTTCTCTCTCTCTCTTTCTCTCGTGATTTACCACAACGGCAGACAGACCTAATATACATATTCCTACATAAGGTCTGCTCTCTCGCTGAGTAGGAGCTCTTCTTTTTAATAGCTCTGCATGTACGAGCAAGTTTTGACCCTGCCAAAAAGGTTAAAAGCCATTTTTAAACCTTAATGTAGTATTTGGTTAGGGAATATATGGTGTCTAAGCTGGTTGTACACTTTGTTTATTTATTTCTGCTAAATTTTGTTTAGGAACTGACTCAACGTCTATCTGATCTTTCAAGTAGTTCAAAAGATGCCAACAATTCAAGTATTGAGGTAACTCTAACTGTCTATTTATATGTATGTACTTAATGTTTATTGTATAATCTCATATCTCATCCGTCTGTCGTTCATTTTTCTTCCAGATCCGTCATATCAGACAGATATATTCATCTCTTGATAAAAATTCATCCATAATTCTTGCTAACTCAATAGTTCATTCTAAACTTGACTGCTGTAATTCATTGCTGTATGGCTTATCTTCTACTCTCATGCGTTTGCAACGCTTTCAGAATTCTCTAGCTCGTGTTGTCTGTCGGACCTCAAGGCTTCCGGCCACCTCTAGTTCCTTACTTAATAATATTAATTGGCTTCCTGTGGTTAAAGAATTAAGTATAAAATCGCTTTGATAACGTTCAAAACACTTACCTTTGACAAGTCTTCTTACCTTTCCGATCTCATAACCCCATATCAACCTTCACGTAAGCTTCGTTCTTATGATGCCAAATTGCTCAAAATTCCCGTTATTCTCACTTACTTAGGTAGACGTTCATTTTCTTTTTCAGCTCCTTTTTGGACTCTCTGCCTTCTGATCTTCGCTGATTTTGTACTACTTCCACTTTCCGTTATAAGTTGAAAACACATCTCTTTCCGCCATAGATTTTTTCATCTTACCTGACTATTTTTTATCACCGGACTGGCACCGCTTAGGATCTTTTTCTTTCTCTTTAGCACATGTTTTATCAGATCGTTTCGGCTGAATCGATTTGTAGTAACATGTGATGGGAGGACGTCCCTGACATCATCCTTGTATGAGGAAACGGGCGTTAAACCTTTATTATTATTATTATTATTATTATCAATGATTAGATGTTATCCTTATTTGAGTTAATAGATGTATGTATAAAAATTTATGGTGTTTATTATGATGTATCTCTGACTTGCTATAGAACGGTGGTTTGGAAGATGCGTTAACTGAAGCCAAGGAATCTGAAGGCAAGCTGCAAACAGAAGTGAGACACTATCAGACTGTACTTCAGGATACGGTATGTTGAATATTACATTGTAATATTAATTTGATATTATATTAAGCCTCAGAAGCCATACTTTTTGTAAGATATAGGCTACATAATTCATGCACAAGCAAAAGCGGCCTTTAGTAGTAGAAAAGAACTATTAACAAAAAGCCTAAAGAAAGACACGAAGATAAAGATAGTGAAATCTTTGGTTTGGACCAAGCTATTGTATGGATGTGAAACATGGACCTTAAGGAAGGAAGATATTAGGAAACTGGAGGCATTGGAAATGTGGATTTGGAAAAGAATGGAGAGGATTAGCTGGACTCGAAAGGTTACAAATGAGGAAGTCCGGGAGAGAGTTGGCACAGATAGACAGTTGATAAATGTATTAAGAAATAGGAAGAAGAGATGGACAGGACACATTCTAAGGGGGGAAGGTATATTAAAAGAGGTCATAGAAGGTAGAATGGAAGGAAAAAGAGGCAGGGGCAGGCCGCGATTAGGTATGTTAGATGATTTAAAGACCCACTCATATGTGGAAATGAAGAGGAAGGTGGAAGACAGAGAAGAGTGGAGGCGTTATATACCATGGACCTGCCAGTGGGCAGTGCACTAAGAGAGAGAGAGAGGCTACATAAGGTATGAATAAGGCATTTGTGAAGGGATTAACTTGTTGATCTAAGGAGTGCTCTTATGGAGCGAGAAAGCAGACTTTGAGATTGAATATGTACCTTGAACCTGCCACTTGGCAGTGCACTAAAGAGATAGATTTCATTAAAATAATTATTGGCGCTCAGTTTCTGTATTTCTAAAAAGTAACATCTCAGTAAACTTTTAAAATATGCCACTTTTTCACCATTTAATGTCATTATTGATACATAATATTTATTACAAGGTACAGGTAATTCTAAAACCCTCGGCTGTATATCCTTTAACTATGTCTAGAATTGCGGTTATGACTTGAAAGAGCGTGAGTCAACTATATTATTGTTTCAGGCTTGAACGATATTATCCCTATTTACAAAATTCTGATAAAATTCATCAAAATACTTTTTTTGGCTTCTATATTTGCAATTACATAGTTCTATGTTTATTTTGCCACCACAAGTTTTTGATTCAATCTTTGTACAATACATTCAGAGATTTTGCAATGTGATAGTTGCTCTTCCAATACTAGTTTATAAAGTTTCACCGTTTATAGTCGCTCGTTAAGTTGATCGTTAGTGTCTCATTGAATACTTTCTTGATATACTATTGTATGAATTTTATCTTTGACTTTGGTCACTTATTAAAACTTGGTAATTTTCCACTGCCGAGTAACAAATGGAAAGATGGTTAGCAATTGCTATAATAATTTTCCATAGGAGAGAATTCTGAGGCAACTTCAGGAAAATGTCGAAATGGAAGAACAGAATTGGCAACAAAAGCTGCAGGCAACTCAGATCCAAATACAAGAGGTTTGAAAATTGACTATTTCTGGAGTTAGATATTATCGAATGGCTAAAAAATTATAAATATGATTATTTATATTTGAGATTATTTTTATCTCAGAATACTCATCCCATGTTGTGTCCGAGACACTGAAGAATAGATAAATCGTTAACTATGCCTACCGTAAGAGGCGTCAAAGCAAAAACTTAAGAAGGCAACGGAAAACCATCTCAGAAGCCATATATTTCCTAAGCTATAGGCTGCACACGGTATGGGTACGGCATGGCCTTTTGTGAAGATATTAATCTATGGAGTGTTTTTTGTGGAGCGTGAAATCTGACTCTGGGTATGAATTTGTTCGTTGGACCTGCCACTTGGCAGAATACTAAAGAGAATACAAACTGTATAACATAAATTGCAAATAAATAAAAATAATCTCATAATAGGGTTACAACAAACTGGTTATATTTAACATTTTCAACGGAAAATATATTTATTAATAATATGTGACTATAATATAATAATAATCGCGGATAATTAGCGGTTTCTGCATTTAATTGAGCTTGCAATTTAATGTCAACAACTGTTTTGCTTCTTGTGTTTAGTACGTTGAAAAAATTGAACAACTTGAGCTGCGACTGATAGAAAGTCAAAGCGAAAAACGTCGCTTGTTACAACAGTTAAACCAGGTATGCAATTCAATATTGCAAATCAGTCTATCAAATCAGTTTATCAAATCATCCTATCTAATCAATCATCTTAGCAAAAACAAGTTTAGCAAATTATCTTATCAATTCAGTCTATAAATTCAGCTTATCATTCTATCAAATCTCCCTGTAAAGCTCTCTATCAAGTTAACCTATCAAAATAATTCGACGAAATCAGCGAGTCGAATCAGTCTTTCTAATTACAATATCAAATTAGCCTATCGAACCAGCTTATCAAATCATTCTATCACACCACTCTATCTAACATTTTATCAAATTAGTCGATCACACCACTCTATCTAACATTTTATCAAATTAGTCTATCAGACCACTCTATCTAACGAGCATATCAAATCAGTCTATCAGACCACTCTATCTAACATATTATCAAATTAGTCTATCATACCACGCTATCTAACCAGCGTATCAAATCAGTCACAGACCACTCTATCTTATCAGCTTATAATATCGTTCTCGCAGACCACTTTGTCTAACAGCCTAGCAAATTTTCCTGTCTACTATCAAAGCTGATTCATAGTAGATAAATCAGTTTTGTAATCGCTGTGTTACAAAATATAACTTTAAAGAGAAATATTGAATAATATTCTTGGTTACTCCTATTGTCTCTTATAATTATTGAGCCTAAATTTGTTTCGATAACATTTATTACTAATAGAATTTTTTCTGTTATCGTTAATTGTAAACTCTAGAGTAATTATATCGATATTATTAACAAATATACTTGTTTAGTAATTTATTCGTGTTAATTGTATTTGTGCCTGTTACTGTTAAAATCTTGCATGATACGCTATTTGGTTCAGAAATTTATCTCAATTTATCTGTCTCAAAGAAGTAAACCTATTTAGATTTCAGTTTTCATTTTAAAATTGACGGTGGTAATAACTAGTCGATATTTTAGTGAATTGTATATATAAGTTCTAAGTATTAATTATTTTTAGTGGTAAGTTATATTGCATGAGTATGTTGTATGTTACTAATATCGCCTTTGGATGAGTAACAAATAGATACTTTATCGGTGCTGTCTATTAGTACGTTGGCTATTCACATATAAATATTTATTCGTTAAATGCAGGAACTTGTAAATGGCACATCTCCATCCATTGATCACAAAGAGGTATCTATATTTTAATGGTGTTCAAATGTAGATGATATATTAATTTTTCTTTCAACTTCGTTTTGCTTTGTGAAGCAATGTCAAATGTGTGTCTAGGCGCACATTTTTAATTTGGAGAAAAAATGCAGAATATACATGTACATGTATGTGTTGCGTAGTATGTTGCTTAAAATTGCAGATTGGTTTATTTCAGGGCAGTGTTGTTTCAAATAGGCGTTTGTTTTATCTTTGTGTAGTTTGCATATTATATTGTCTTTTATTTCTTCCAATGCTTCAATGTAACATTTTCAGTTATTTCATAACTATGCTCATCTAATAACCCTATTAGTTGTGCTTATCCTGCTTGCCCTCCATATTGTTTCTGTGTAATATTTAATTTGAGGCGTAGCCTAACAAGATCTAGCTTGTATACTGTAGTTGGCTTATTCAGTGGTAGAAATAGCTGATCAATGGAGAAAACTAACGTATTTTAATAAACATAATCAATTCTGTACTCTTTAGAAATTGATATTGAACAAAGCTCATTAAATTTTGAAATGCCCCCATAGTCTGTCTAGAACTACGCGTAATTGTGTAATAGGATGGATGGTGAACAGTTATATTTCAGTTTCTGGGATAATTTACATAATAACTGGGATAATTTGCCTCAAATTGTGATTTAATCCATAGCCGAATCTGCATAGAATTGCTGCTTGAAAGTTTAAAGTACTTCGGATATTTCAAACTATTTCTCTCTTTTTGTTTGCAACGTGAACTTAGCAAAAAATTAAATTTTAGAACTAAATTGAACCTGCTACTAAATGTTACAATAACTTAACATTTTATTCGCAAATAATTTTTTACTACTTGTGTGTTTTTTTATGTTGAAGTAGGATAGTTCTACTAAACGAACTTTGCATTCGTGTTCTTATATATGATTTAAAATAAAGAACTTGTTCTAAATGAAGCTTATAATTTGGTAGCTAATACTGGCACCTGTGCTACTTTATTTGTATGGCTAATGAAGTTGAATTATATTTGAATTCGTATTTTAATTATATCTTTCAAATGTTGGACAGTGCGCTTTTGCGTAACTATCTACCTATCATCTTTCTATATTCATGTTATTGTCGGTATAAAAATTATTTTCTTACCCCAATTTGGACTTATAATTAATGTTGTGAAGTAGAATGTTTTTTTTTTTTTTTTTATCAATATTGATTCATGTAACCGCATTCAGTCGAAAACTTTAGCAAACTTCTTTTAACTTTGGCAAAGTCTTACTAATTCTTCAAAACATTCAAGTCTGTCACTGTCTGGGCACGCTACTTGTATAACACTGAAGCTTGTTGTAGATTAGATTGATAGTGAAATTCCAAAAAATTGAATAATATACGTGTCATATAATATTTCTCTATAATTATGTATACCACACTTATTTATATGTCGTATATTATGCTTAATAATGCAATTATATACTTTTTGTAGCATTCTCCTAAAGTTCTCGGTTTATTTAAAGGTACTCTTCATTTCTGTCCCATAGGCTACGACTTCCACTTTCCATCAGGCTTGTGTGGAAAGAATTATTTGATAAAATCTCATCGAGTGGCTTTTTAATTTACTCTTTAGTTTAAGGTTTGCTTCTGTCACTGTATTTAAGATCAATCTGGATGAATCCCTCAGTCCGCTACCTGATTTTGTCAAATTAGATAAATTATGATAAATGTGCCCCTTATTTATGTCTGATTTTACATTTATTTTCTGTCGGAAAAGAAAAGGTGAAATGAAATAATAATTACGTGAAATTTTAATGAAGCGAGTAAGAAATCAGTAGTAATTGAAAGCTATTTTAAGACTAAGTCGTTGTCTTTTAATAAATTAAGTGGAAGAAGGTTTTCAATATCTTTTAACAATTATATAATTTGCTGACGGCTATTTTCAAATTTTCCAAATGTGGTTTAGTGTATACTTCTCTAATTTTGTCTAATTAATTTAAAAATTTCTTTTTTTCTATACACTCAGACTGAAATATTTCTGAAGTAGCAGACTGAATTATTTCTTCCTCGTTTATCTCTGTTTTAAATTGTAGTTTTAAATCTTATAAAATAGAGCATTTAATATATATCCTGGAGTTGTTCCCAACCTCAGCAGAACAAAACAATCTATCAGTGGGCTACTCTTTCAGATAAATATAAATTATGTAAGATCAGAGCTCTACTTATAAATCTTATCTAGATCTCTACTGTGCATATTACGTGTGTTTAAATAGTTCTCTGGAGAACTGAATGATTACATTGGTTGCTCTATGCCAATTTTTTTTCTTATTACGACTCGATAGTGAGTCGAACATTAATCTTATTCTATTCAATTCTGATGCGCTTAGCTAAAGTGCTACTGGATCCCACTGTCTTCTATCTGTCTGTCTTCTCCATGAGAACATTTAATAGTGCTGATTTAATTAATCTAATTATTTCAGTGCGTACTTTTTAAATTACTAGATTTTTATACCTGAGATTGATTGGAAGGTGCATACGAACGTGTAGAAGTTGTTACTAAAGATGTTATTGACGTATTTACTGCTGCTTTCCCGCCCTGTGATTGTAGAGGCTGATGTAAAGATTTGTGTGTTGAGAGCTTAGCATTGTTCTCTTATATGATTTTTTATCAAGCTATCGTGATTTATTACTATTGCTAATAATTTCGTAATGATGCTTAAGCTAACTGATAATCACGTTGAAGCTTTTTCTTTAGTTCTTTTAAAGCTACAGCTTGGAAGGTATCATAAATACTATTTAAAGCTTTGGTCTTTTGCTTATTTGCGCTGAAATCCATAGTTTGTTGATATATAAGTAAATATTTCGTGCTGGTGTTGGTAGACTATATAAAGGACTAAGCTGCTCATGGTGTTTTACTCGGTGCTGTCTAGGCTGTTAGGCAATAATGACTAACTATGGACGTATAGGCAATGAGAACTTATTAGGAATAGAGAAACTCTGAAACCTCTCATTACAGATGGATAGGCAATAAGAACTCAATAAGAATTGGTTGGCAATGAGAAATCAATAGGAATGGGTCCAGACTTTACGTCAAATAGAGTTGATAATTATCTTGTAAATTTAACACATACTCGGATGGTTGAATTGATAGCTCACTTGCGTGTTGAGCAGGAGGCAACAGGTTCGAAACTCAACCAGACTGTCTTTGACGCTACAATTATAGTAGTCTACCAAATGTTGAACTTATGTTGTATAACTTCAGATGAACGGTCTTTAGTAAGTCTTCCTATGTACGGCTAAATGACTGTCTTGTGTCGTAATAAACCTGTTTTAAATATCTTATATATTGGTTATAATGCATTCTAATTTATCTTCAACCGTAGCTATCTGGTGATCACCATTTCTTTGTCAATACGGTGAACGAATGAGCTGCTAGTTTCCATGCATATACGCGACGATAAAATAAGAACTCTTGTATAATATGCACAACGGGTATGAATCGCTGTATAGTAGGAACTTTAATATGATTTGATCCAGAAATTGCTTCAAAAATTTAAACGAATGGATATGGAAGGTCTATTCGCATCGCGACCCTTGTTAAGCTGAGGTTTAAGGGAAGATGATGATGATTATTTGATTTGGTCATATATCAGGCGATGTGTTGTGTTGCTGCAGGAAAGAATAAGAAAGTCAGATCGAGCAGTAGTGTTTCCAGCAGCCGAGGTGACTCCAGCAATGAGCTAGTGGCTCTCGACCCTCAACAGCGGTCTCAGAGTCTGCTCAGAAGTGAGTCAGTCTCTTCCAGCGCTTTTGCTGAGCGTGACGATGTGTCGGTGTTGTTTTATCACGTGATTCGGTCCCTCTGAACGCTTATTTGAGAATAACGGACGTGCGAATGTCGTTATATCACGTGATTCGGTCCGTCTGAACACGTTAACGGACGTACGAATGTTGTTTTATCACCTAATTCAGTCCCCCTGAACGCGTTATTTGAAAATAACGGAGGTGCGAATGTTGTTATATCCCCGTGATTCAGTCCTTCTGAACGCTTATTTGAGAATAACGGACGTACGAATGTTGTTTTATCACCTACCTAATTCAGTCCCCCTGAACGCGTTATTTGAGAATAACGGACGTGCGAATGTCGTTATATCACGTGATTCGGTCCGTCTGAACACGTTAACGGACGTACGAATGTTGTTTTATCACCTAATTCAGTCCCCCTGACCGCGTTATTTGAAAATAACGGAGGTGCGAATGTTGTTATATCCCCGTGATTCAGTCCTTCTGAACGCTTATTTGAGAATAACGGACGTGCGAATGTCGTTATATCACCTGATTCAGTCCCTCTGAACGCGTTATTTGAAAATAACGGACGTGCGAAAGTTGGTGTACATGTATTATGTGATTCAGTCTTTCTGAACACTTTATTTGAAAATAACGGACGTGCGAATGTTGTTATATCCCCGTGATTCAGTCCCTCTGAACGCGTTGTCTGAGAATAACGGAAGTGAATGATGTTGTTTTACCACTTGATTAAACTTTCTGAATTAATTTACGCTTGAAGATTATTTAAATTAAAGCCGTGCATTTGACTAGATTGAAATTAAATCTGGATTAGCAGGGTAATTTGTTATTGAGTGATATGGAATTTACTGGCTAGTGTCACTATACTGACTGCATGGTAATTAGATAAGTTTTTTATTCTGATTATCTAGGTACTTTTTGAATTAGCAAGTTAATTTGATATTACTTGCCTACACTAACTAAATAGCCGTAGTTTAGTCTTGATATTTCTTAATTTGGAATTTTTATTGACTTTGAATTGACAGGTATTTGTTCTTGTTTAGGCTCGTGTTGTTTGAATAAATGATACGTTTTATAGTGTAAATTAAATGGTGTCCACGTATCCATTGTATATATGTAGTTTGTCTAGCTTATATCAATTAACCTTCTGCGTAGTTTATACTGTATGGATGTACTTCGCATTTTGTTCAGTCACATTTTTCACTATGTGTATGTAACACTCAGTGGTTGTGCATCTTTGCGTTGGGTGTGTGTGTATGTTGTAATGTGTTTCGATGTGCATTATTTGTATTGTATACTGTGTTTATATAATGCTCTTTGGGTTTGTTGCGGGTAAATTTTTACTGTGCAGGTGTTTGTTAAAAATGCATTGTATTACTTGTATAAGTTTAGTTTACAATATCATTAAATGTGATTACAGTTTTATCTTTATTTTGCCACTGTTTCAGGTTGCTTCAAGCCAACTGTTAACAATTAACGTTTGACTGCTATGAACGGATCCTCAGCCTCTTGCTGCTACAGATATTTTGAACCTTCTGAGAGAACTTTCTATTAAACAATTACATTTGTGTTGCGCTTTTGAAGATATGAATTACATTTGAAGCAATTTGAAGATGGAATTTTGGTTTCCTTTTAATAATCATGACCACGGTTAAAATTTTACTAAGTTAAAAAAATTTTATTGATAACCTAATGTGTTCAAATAGATTTATATTTTGATATTGCTAGAGATTTACTAAACCAAATTTAGTTGAACGGTAAGTGGTCAACTCACATGATCAGTTGAATAAACTGTATGTAAATTAATGCTAAAATGAATACTAATGCTAAATCTTGACTTCTGACAGTTAGCTTCTGATGCGAATGTAATAACTACATAAATCATGTATCATGTTGTTGTTGCTTGGTAGATTAAATCGTAACATTTATGTTGTAAATTTTTTGTGACTAGTAGTAAATAGGTGTACAGGACCATATATGCTTAGCAATGCCATACTATTCTGAATGTTGACTGTTCTGCACTAAGAACATTTAGATCTAACTAAATGTGTATTGTCCTACTAATTTCATTGTAATTTTATCCTTGTGCTTATTAGGCTGGTGATACTTGTGGTTAAAGCAAAACTTCTACTTAATTTATATCCTACTTCGCAAGAAGGAACTTCATTTTATTCTGTGATCATAGTGCCAACGTATGATCGGTAGCCGTGTCACTAAAGACATCTATGACATCATTTTATTGAATATCTTATGTTCATTTGCTAGGAGGATAACTTGAGTCGACCAAACCGATTTTGCTATATATGTTGAAATTTTATTCTATGATTGTTTTAGACCCTATGCACAAATTTTTATTGCTGTTCTATAGTATATGATTATAATACTAATGTTTTTCTTTTCAGTTAATAAATTGGCTTGAGCGGATTGTAGTTTCTTACCTAATTCATGCATGTAACTGCTGTGTTGCATTTTTAGAATTTGATAAATACCAAAACAGATTCTAAAAAGTGGTATCTTAAAAGTGCTTTTGATATTTATTAAAGTCATTTATGATGTTCTAAAATTAAGAAAACAGGTTTTAATAAAATGAAATTTAAGTTTAAAATGTTTCTCGACTTTCAATGATCTCTCTTGGAGAATTTTTATGAATCTTAATTTGGTATCGGTAGGCCATGATGGTGACTTCAGCGCCATAAAGTCGTCGAAATTAAAATACTGCCGCGTCATTCCTGAATCTATTTTTAGCAAATATTGCGTCTGTCAATCACTCCTATTAAACGTCATCGCATTTTACGAGATAGCATCCGGCGTGCAAAAACTATTTAATAAATGAACCAAGATGTATAGAGAGAGTTTTAATTCTGTACTGTCTTATGCAAATCTACAAAGTCTCTCACTACATGTTTTGATAAAATAGACCCTGCCCATAATTTGCCTAATTAATTGATTGTTAAAACGCTGTATAATGATTTTTTAAAATTTTACTTCTGCATTTTAATTGGCTTTAAATCTAGGAATTTGTGTAAAGAATTAAATGATCTGATGGATAATCATGAGAAATTCTGTTCTTTATTTTTATTTTTTATTTGTTCTATTTTTGCGTTATAAGTGAATTTCACAGTTTCCTATACTTAAACACAAACCAATAACGATTGTTAGTGTGTCATAAAAAAGTAGTATGTGTCATCATATTTGCTTATGCTAATTTGTATAACAACAACAATTATAGTAATAATAAATATTGCGCATGCCGAATTCCAGTACGCCTAAAGATAGTTATAAATATAATGAGCCAGTTCTGTCTGAAGTAACGCTGATTATAGCGCTGTAGTCTGGCGAGTATACGTTTAATCGCAGCATCATATTTATAATTCCTTAATAATTACTCAATTACTGCTCTCTCATTTGGCGAGTATACAAGTATAAATTCAAATTTAATCGCAGCGTCATAATGTTTTATTACTAATATCCTAGATGTGCGCATTGACGTAGACATCCTCATTGAGATTGATATAATCTAATATGGTATACCATTAATCTAAGAGGATTTTGTTTATGACGAGGTGGGTCCCTATGTCTTCCTTAGCTTTGACGAACATTTACTGGGCAAGGGCGTCATTCCCTGAGAAATTGTCCTGTTTACCCGTCGATTACAACCCTTAATTATTAATATATCAGGCATTGACCTATATTTAATATTTTGTCATTAGATGACACTTGTCAGAAAGGCAATTTAGACGCAAACAAAATTAATTCGATGATATGATTGACGAATTAACTAGTAACAAATTATTAATTGATCAAAGTAATAATAATAATAAGTAGCCAATTAAATATAATTAAGAAATTAAATAAAGAACCAAAGTCAAGTAGATAGTAACTTAGAAGTAGATAGTAACTTAGAAGTAGATAGTAACTTAGAAGTAGATAGTAACTTAGAAGTAGATAGTACCTTAGAAGTAGATAGTAACTTAGAGTAGAGTAAATAGTAACTTAGGTAGATACTCGAGTAGATAGTATCTTAGAAGGTGTTGTGTAGTTGTGTACACATGTCTTTCGAACAGCATCTCGCAAATTGTGAATTTTAATTTGCAAATAATTCTAAATTGAAATCTGCTTGTGACACATATTTGAATGATGCTTGCGTTCTAATGCAAGAGGAGTACGTGTAGTTGCCAAGTTTCATAGTAAATCCGTCTTCAAACATTTTCTTCTCTTAAGCGTTCTTTACCCGACAAGTTAAGAAACTTTTAGATATTACGAAGATTATAGGATTTAAGAGCTAAAACATCTAAACTGCAATTTTGTGGATAAATACAAAAATAATCTCATCAAAGTAGGTCTATATATTAGTGGTTTTTATCTTCATTCACTCAGGAAAGGTTAATCCAGAATTGTTCACTATTTGCACTATTTGGCAAATTCGGTTCATTAAATTTCAATTGATACAGCTGGTATACTTATAAAAAGTAAAAGTAAAGTAAACGCGCATTACAGTGAAATGATCAATTTCGTTGATATCTATCACTTTTTTATTACCACAATTTTTAAACCTTTAGGCAATTTAGACCATTTTCCGTATAATCATTCCAGTGAATATCCGAGATTTTACTCTAAGATAAGCACGGCTGGGATTCGAAATCACGACACGAGCTGTAAGGGCTGAGAGGAACTGTCTAGGACTAGAGAGAGAACGAGAGAGAGAGAGAGAGAGAGAAATACATGTTTATTACAGCATCAAATCGACACCAAATACACTGCCAGCAACCAAAACTACAAATGGTGATAAAATAGGATTCTTACTAATACGAGATATCAGATAATTCGCTTAAAGATGAACAACAGCTGTCAGGGAAGATGATATACCTCTTATCTAGCTGACCACCGCCAAATGACTGTATTAATTACAGGTAAAATGCACACAACAAAAATACACACTTATATCAGAAATAAAGAATAAATAAAAAGAAGAGAACAGAAAAGAGAACGACATCATGTCAGGATTAGTTAATAAATGTTACCAGAATGTTAACAATTTTGCAGATCAGTAGGTGACTAGTCGAGCCTGGAGTCGCAAGGGAGCAGTATTGTTTATTACCACTACACTAATGCACCGTCGAAATCTTTGTAGAAGTAGACTAACTTGAATACCTTGAGATAATAGCAACATATTTTCAAATATTTCTATAATCCTGCATATTCTTGAAAAAAATTATGAAAAATATAGCAGTAAATATACCTATAGTAAGAAAATCGATTATACACAAGCTTAAGACAATCTATTAATTACTGTCAATTTTTCGCTATGACTAACTTACGAACCACAATTAAAAATTCCTTGATCCTGTTCTTAGTCCTACGAGGCTTAGCGAAAAGAATATGATGTAGATTTAGCTATGTATATTTGGACACTATATACGAATGAATTTGTCCTTTAAATTAGGCCTGCACGTTTTAAGTACTCGTTGGTCTTAAATGTCAGCTGACGCTTAATAATACCGTAAATTCTTACTCTAGACCTTACTTAGCTTTTTGAATATTACATTGATATTATTCAACGAAACATTAAAAACTAAAAAATGCAATATTTAACATGGGACGAAGTTGCTGCATAACACTACATGTATATGCTAATGTTTGATGTTTGGTATGTTAAAGTTTGATGTTTGTTATGTTAATATTTGTTTAAAGTTTGCCAAGCAAAGTGTAGGCCTATACCTCGTATGAATTCTATATAATTATTGCGAGCAGATGTTGCAGCCTTAAGAGCAACCGAAGCAACATCTGACGTGGTAGAGCGGCGATATGTTGCTATTAGAATTACCGACCGGCACTAGTTAGGCAATGTCAGAAGACTGCAGCACCGATTAATAAAACAATTTTAATACATTTGCAGCTTCAATAGGCACAACAACAATTTCTTCTGAAAAATTACGTTAGTAATTATTTACCGTTGAAAATGAATATATATCTCTACTGTATTCAAAGTTTATTACCTTTAAATAATATCGATTAATACTATTATTTATATATTTTAATATCCATCTCTTCGATAGCTCATGCCAAGTTTATTGCTATGTAGTTCACTTTGCGAAATTGAAACAGGTAAGGAGTTTTAAATATTTGGGTCATACTATAGCCGACGATGGGAAATGTGAGACTGAAATATGCATTAGGCTTGCACAAGCAAAGGAGGCCTTTGGTAGTAGGAAAGAACTTTTAACAAAAAATCTAAAGAAAGACACAAATGTAAAGATAGTGAAAACCTTGGTTTGGACCACGCTATTACATGGATGCGAAAGATGGGCCTTAAGGAAGGAAAATATTTGGAAACTAGAGGCATTGGAAATGTGGATGTGGTGAAGAATGGAAAGAATGGAAAGGATTAGCTGGACTCAAAAGGTTACAAATGAGGAAGTTCTGGAGAGAGTTGGTACAGATAGACAGTTGAAAATGTATTAAGCAATAGGGAAAAGAGTTGGATAGGCCACATTCTATGGTGAGAAAGTCTACCAAAAGAGGTCATAGAAGGTAGAATGGAAGGAAAAAGAGGCAGAGGCAGGCCGAGATTAGGTATGTTAGATGATTTAAAAATCCACTCATATGTGGACATGAAGAGGAGAGCGGAAGACAAAGTAGTGTGGAGGCGTTATATACCATGGACCTGCCAGTAGGCAGTGCACTAAGAGAGAGAGAGAGAGCGAGAGAGAAAGTACGATTTAGGGTTTCAGTGTACAATTGTGTAAAATTTTCACGTGAAAGCCCTGGCCGTTGATCGGCCATGAATAGGCCCATACTCACTGCTTCTCTTGAACTTAAATTGTCTCAGGATAAACTAAACATTTTTGCTATCTCTCAGTGTCTTTCAGTATCTTTCAATCAAGTGGGTTCAAGGTTCAGAGTTCACTTTAACCTGTGATAGTTAGGAATATTTATTCGGTTGTATTCTCGAAACATTCTGCTCCTCGTCTTCAGAGAGTACAGCAGTTGTGCAACACTCTAATTCTCTTTCATCATAATCATGGTAAGCAAAATCTGTTTTTTAGTACAAGTGAGTTACTAGGAGACCTATGTATAGTTTGTAGCTTCAAATCACTTTAAAATACTCAATTTTATAATAAAAATTCGCCATTTTTCAAATAAATATATTTGATACATTGTAAGAACGAATATATGAGTAATTTTATACATCATATGCTGAATGAATGCATGATCTGTGATTTCTGTAAATGTGAAAAAATTGTATTTAATAGTTTGCAATAAAAACTTCTTTTTATAGCTTTACAAAAGTCATCTTAAGCGTCATACGATTTATAACAAGGTATGAGA
The DNA here is from genome assembly GCA_905160935.1 of Enchytraeus crypticus. Taxonomy (NCBI): domain Eukaryota; kingdom Metazoa; phylum Annelida; class Clitellata; order Enchytraeida; family Enchytraeidae; genus Enchytraeus; species Enchytraeus crypticus. The sequence continues at coordinate 966,743 of CAJHZI010000252.1, read as the reverse complement.
CCTACGTGTATATACATGTATACAGTTTTGAAAGATATATGATATTTATTATAAAATTGTCTTCATTATTATTATTGAATTCCAATAGACTTTTGCAAACAAATGCATTAACAATTATAGATCTAGCACAAATCTATATTGCTATTTTGCAAAATAACGAACGTGAATAGTTGAGAAAGAGCATAGTTTTATTGTTATAGGATTACTAGACCTATCCATGTATATCATCATCATCATCATCATCATCTTTTCTTGAATCCCAGTTTAACTGGGGTCGGGATACAAATAGACTGTCTCAAATCCTCTCTCGCCTACATCATAATATCTATCAGTCCTATTTGAGACTTTTCCATTTGTTTAAATTTTTATAGCGATTTCTGGAGCTTAGGCGCTAACGAACTGTATACCGTATGCCCTTCCTGACGTTTATCTTAGTGCTCTAGTCGCCTTCTACGACACGTGTAGTCACCGGTTGGTCAATTCTTCAAACAACCCGGACACAACACGGGGAAATACTAGTTCTACACAATACATTCCAGTCAAATGTACCTAACACCGGAAAGACGATGATAGACATATAGCAATCATTGGTGATAAAACTCCATTCGTCGCTCATATCCCTAAATTTCAGAGTATAGTAGATTCCATATAGAATTCGATCTTTAGAATAGTAATTAAATTTAAATTTTAAATTTGATTTAAGATGATATTTTACCAATGGGCAAACAGTAAAATTCTATTAAACTAAATGTTCAATGTGCTCAAATTATAAAAAGCTCCTCGTATGGTTTATTTATTAGGCTAATTGATATTTTATTATAGAATATGTTTGCTTAACCCCTTAGGCTTAACACTGAATTATACTTTTGTTCCGCAGGCTGGAATAACGTACACAGACAAAGGAGCAAAGGTAAGCCCGAGCATCTTTGTACTTTGAATTAATTAAAATTTGCGCAAGAAACTCGAGATATAAACCAAAGCATGGAGTCCAATGTCTGTCTTATATGACTATGACTGGACATTGCAAGTATAATATCTCTTGATTTACGCAACACTGAAGTCTGATATCTTTTAAATAAGCTCCGTCGCTAAATGTTCCGGTGTTTCCGTTGAAAATGTTAAGTTTGGATAATTTTTTTCGGGAGACCTCCAGGATAGGGTAGGCTGGAGATCTCCAGTAGCACTTGAGAGATGCATGGGTCTTTGTTATGTTTGTAAAGGCTGTGGACATTTTCCGAGGTAAAGCTAAAGCCAAGTTTAAGAAGAGATAGTTGTTTATTAGAACTGACTAAGAATATAAGAAAAATCACAGCACAGAGGTGCATCATGCAAATATCATATCTGTGAACATAAATGTATCAAACACTCAAAAGTAATCAATCATTCAAATACAAACCAGGCATCTTATTCATTGAATCCTGCGGCCATTAGAGAGGGCACAGAGGGCTCCATCTAACTGACCACTATAGATTATTTAAGATCAGTTTTCTGCAGAAGAGTATGTCAGTGACGAGGAGAGCACATGCAGGATTTGAATTAGGCCCTACAGATTCGCCGACTCGGAATCGGAAACATTTCTGAAAGATATAATTGAAAGGAATAGTGCCTGGGAGTCCAATTTTTTTATATCGCTTACAACAACAGCACACTAAAAATCATAATAATTGTCGTTGTTATTGTCCATCAGCTGTGATTTATAATGTGACGTTCAGTGGATGACTTTTAATGAAGATTGATTTCCTAAAAGAAAGACCCGTCTTCATTTGGGCAGAGTTTGTGGCTTTTTCGTTAGCAGGGGTAAATCCAGAAATTCTTTCGGGGGAGGTTAAAAATAATTGTTGGACCTTTTTTGATGGAAAACTGTTTTGCTTTAGTGGAGCCGGTCATGTATGTATGGTTGACTATAAACGGCGAGCCTGGGCTCCTCTGAACCTGCTACTGGCCACTGATTAACTGAATGTTAAATTCTTCCTAGTTAACGAAGTTTAGCAATATTTAATCTAAATTTAAGAGGAGGGACCATGGCCCTCTTGGCCCCTGGATCCGCCACTGTTGGTAAGCTGTTCGACAAAGGATTAATGGGCTCAGGGTTCAAATCCAATGCTCTCCACGTCATTGACATGCTATTCTAATAAGAAACCGACGTTAAACTTGGCTTTTTGGCTTTGGATTTATTGCATTCAGACTCCATTTTGTTGAGTACAGAAAGTGTTCGTTTTTATTCTCACGATAAATTAATGTATCAGGCATGTTTAAAAGCTTATAGAAGATTAGATTTAATATGGGGTAAAATTTCTGTAATATTCAAATGAGAATTCAGCGTCCTGTTTCATCCTAAGAGGACGTTACATTCTTTAGGGACGTCCCACGAGTAAGGTTTTGCTACAAAAATTGAACATTCTCTCTCATCTCCATTGCCCAACAGTTAGAATAATTCTAACAATTTGAAATGCAGTGAATTAATTATAAATAGTACGCAAATAGCAAGCTTTTTGGCACCTGTTGAACCCATGTAAATTTTACTATAATAAATACAAATTTTATCAATTTTCTGAAATTTATCTGAGTATCTATTCATCAGTATATCTATTCATCAGCTATTTATTTGATCTATTCATCAGCTTTACATCTATTCATCAGCAGTATATCTGATCTATTCATCAGCTGCATATCTATTCTATCTATTCATCAGCTGCATATCTGATCTATTCACCAGCTGCATATCTATTCTATCTATTCATCAGCTGTATATCTGAACTATTCATCAGCTGTATATCTGATCTATTCACCAGTGGTATATTTTGTATTCAGTTTAGTTATACACATGTCATAAGCATGTGTAGTAGTTTCCTTTCTTATAGTTGCTGTTTTTGTAGTTTCGTTGTTTCCACCATTTTCCTTTCAATGGTGATTAGTAGTCAGTATCTGTAATTGGCGCTTCAATAGCAGCCGGTGCAGATTTAAGAATAATATCCAGCACTAGGGGATTATTTACATTGAAAGATGTTACATTCGGTCTTAAAAAATAGTCGTCCACAAAGTACTAATCGCGCGCAACATGGCTTTACTTCTTTCAATTGACTCGCAGCTTCACCAACTGCGCTATATCCCCTCTCAATCTCTTTATTGTTCATTTTTTAAATTTTAATTTCACCAACCGAATGGTTATCGTACATATTTACCAATAAAAAAACCAATCGTGTTAATATGAAACAAACTTGTGACACATTTTCTTGTATCTTTAAGGTGTATATCTATTAATAAACTGTATATCTATCTATTCATCAGCTGAATATCTATTCATCAGCTGCATATCAATTCGTCAGCTGTATATCTATTCATCAGCTATATATATATGAATATATATATATATATATATATATATATATATATATATATATATATATATTCATCAGCTGAATATCTATTCGTCAACAGTATACATACAATGAATATATATATATATATATATATATATATATATATATATATTCATCAGCTGAATATCTATTCGTCAACAGTACAATCTTCTGTGTTCAGTTTGTATGTAACAACGGATGTAGGAGTTAAAACAATTATCCTATGAGCACTTAAGAATGACGCCTATGAGTGTAGCCGAATAAGGCCATGAACTCTGATCCCTTGACCATGAGAGACGAGTCTGTGTGACCAATAGTGTGAACAAAATTAGGCTTCTGAGGTTGTTGTTACACAGGAATAGTCCCTAATATCACACGAATCGGCAATTATTAGCTTAACCCGGTTCGAAGTAGACTTCGGTCGTCTGGAAACTGTCAACGCTATTAGTCAGTTTCAAATTTGCTGTGTCACTTAGAATAGTCAACACGTATGTTTGAACTTTGAAACATCTCAAAATAAGAACCAATTTGCAATGATTAGACATATTGACAGTCTTAAATTTAAATGTATATATATATATATATATATATATACACATGCATATAAAAATATATACATGTATATACCATATATGCTGTATATATACATATATATATATATATATATATATATATATACAGTATATACGTATATATATATATATGTATATATACAGTATTATATATATATATATATATATGCATGCATACATATATATACATGCGTATGCATATATATATATATATATGTATATATATATATATATATATGTATATATATATGTGTGTGTGTGCGTGTGCATGTGTGTGTAATTTATATGTTAGCAGTACACAACCTTATGTGTTCAGGTTGTAATGAATGCGCATATAACGTATATATAGTATATGTACATTATATATAAATGTATAGACATTATATAATATATATGCATTATATATAATAATATATTTATAATATATAATATACATGTATATAATTATTATATATACATTATATATAATATATATTTATATATACACGTATATATATGTATATATATATATATATATATATATATATATATATATATATCTGGCTTGAAGACTGCAAATTTAATCAAATTTTGTCGTCGTCGTCTTCTTTCATTTGATTACCAGTTTATCTAGGGTAATCAAATGTTATATGAAGAGTAACTTTTTCTTTTGTTTTTGAAAGTTTTGTAGCAATTCCTGGAGCCTAAGCGTTCACTAACCGATTTCCCTTTCTTGATTTTATTTTTGATTTAATGTTTCGTCGCCTTTTAAGACACGTGCAGTCCTCGGTTGGTCTATTCTTCAGTAACACGGACTCAACAATAGTAAATTATTAAATAGATTATGGTTTGATGTATCGATACTGTATGCTCAATGGTGCAAATTGTAAATGAATATTTACTTGTTTATTGCTTTCAGCCTGAAGCCGGAAAGTTTACAGCATTCGACCATCTAACGTTTTGGGTTGGAAATGCTAAACAGGTTTCTTATTCAATTAAATTCTATATTTATAAAGTAATGAATTAGCTGTGGTGATTGGTTGACCGATGAAGTGATTTATTAATTACGTGGAGAGTTAATATTTCTGTAAAAATTTTATTATTGATGGATTTTGGATTTCAATTTCGTTTATTTCATTGATTTATTGATCGCCTGAGTTACTGACTAATTGGCTGATTGATTGATTGATTGGTTGATAAATGTTCTCACGCAACTACGTAGGTTCTACTCATTCACTTTCATTTATCGACTTTTCATTTCTAACTCTGACCGCTTGATAAAGCTGAATATCTAAACTAACATTAAATGAACCTACATGAACTGGTTATGAATATTCAGCAATTTTGTTAAAATTACTGTTTTACTGTCTATACGGACAACTCGTATCCCGGCACTAGTTAAGCTGGGATTAAGTGGAAGATGATGATGATGCTGCTGATGCTGTTATACTGTATTATGAATTGCACGATTAACTGTTATTTAGGCTGCCTCTTACTACTGCACCCGTCTGGGGTTTGAGTTGAAGGGCTACATGGGACTAGAGACAGGACAGAGGAAAGTGGCTTCCTACGTGGTCAAGCAAAACAAGGTTAGATCCTGAGGTGAACTGAACTCTCGTGGGTTCGATTCTCGGCCGCGCTGATCTGAGATTAAAATCTCGTATATTCACTGGACTGGTTATACTGAAACTGGACTAAATTGCCTAACGGTTTAAGGATATGGAGTTAAAAAGTGATAGATATCAACGTAGTTGATCAATTCACTATAATGGGTGTTTTTACATATTAAGGTAATATTCTCTTCAATTGTTATAAATTAAACAGAAAATATTTTATAATAAGGGACTCTCTCTCTCTCTCTCTCTTAGTGCACTGCCTACTGGCAGGTCCATGGTACATAACGCCTCCAAGAGACTAACTGATGATAAATGTGGGACAGAAAGGGGAGGAGAGGGTTCATTCGTAAACCGACCCTTGTCAAACTGGGATTAAAGGAGAAAATGATGATGATGATTAAATGATCAAATGGTAATAAATCCTTTTAACTGAGGAAGGCAACGGGATACCACGTCAGAAGCCATACTTTTCCCAAGCTATAGGCTACATAAGATATGGATAAGGCATAGACGTTTTAAAGGGGATTAACTTGTTGAACAAAGGAGTGATCATATGGAGCGAGAAAGCAGACTTTGGGTATAATATGTACATTGAACCTGCCACTTGGCAGTGCACTGAAGAGATATGATGATGGAACAGAAAATATTTTTACTATAAGTCCTGAATTTCTGCAAGTATTTTGATAAATTTTGATAGGTAGGCCGTAATATTTCGGTATATTTCTGCATTTGTTGGTCCAATGAAATTAATAATAAAGGTTTAACGTCTCCGTCTCCTCGTACAAGGATGATGTCAGGGACGTCCCCCATCATATATCACTTTAAAGTCACATGTCTTCATTGGCTTCATAAGAAGCCATTGAAGATTATTAAGCAAGGAACTAGAGGTAGCCTGAAGCCTTGACGATCGATTAATGTAAATAAAACTCGCTCTTCATTGCACCGCCCGTAACGAATTAGCCAGGATTCTAATAACAAGTACTTGTAGACATGAAAAAGGCGATTCAAATTCTTAAAGAATCATTTCGATAGTAACACCAGGAATATGCCTTGAAGCTGTAACATGGATAACTGATTTTAGTGATTTAGTAATAAAATAGCAAATTATAACTTTACAATTTCGATTAACTTTAAACTTGCATTGGAGCTCTATTTTTATTTCAGATATTCTACGTGTTCAGTTCCATGTTAGAGCCTGATACACCTAAAGGTAATTTGTATTTTCACTAAAGTAGAAATATTAAAGTGTAATCGATTAGTTAGTTAAAAGTGCAAGTTGATCAAATGATATAGTGTTTTTCTGTTATTATAGAATAAAATCTTAAATTTCAGTATCTATGCTTTAAAAACCTGATAAATTAACTGTATTGCATTGATTATAGGCCTATGATATATTTTTACAGTTATATTTGGAAAAAATTCAAAGTCTTTCTTTAACAATATGTTAAAGATCTATTAACGTGATTGATCCATGAAGAAATTATTGCTATTGCTCTAGCCGTTTATTCTTAATTAATTATTAATCCATTAAGCGTGACTCATTATCTTAGGAATAAAAATTATAATTAAATATAATAAATTCTTCAAAAGTTTTCCGGAAACACTAATAGCAAACGCAATCCTTGCTATAATATATCCACTGAATATTGTTGAGATATGATATGTGCATGCTTGTATATATGATATAAAAGCAAGATGGAGAGAATATGTGGAGGATTTGTATGACAATTCTAGAAAGCCACATAAAATAAATATGAAATATTTAAAGATTAAACTAAAAGCTTTTAATTTTGTCATTTTCGCTTCCGAAGCAGGGCCTAAAAATTTAAATGTCTTCTGTGTAAGACGACAGCCTCCATTAATCCACCTGAACTCATTATAGGAGGCTATTCGCTAAATTATTAAAAATAAAAATAAGTAATTATAATAATGATAGTAATAACAATGAAATAAAGAATTTAAAAATTACGTTACAAATTAAAAAGTGTTGCAGAATGACTTTCTTAGCGCGTGATATTCGTATATGTTCATCTATATCGCCACTGGCTGGAGCCAGTGGCGAAGGGGGTAAGACATTCGACCGCAGACGATTATGTGCGGGGTTCAAATCCTAGGCTCGCCCGTAACTGACATCGCCTTCGACTGAGGAAACTGACGTTAACATTAGCTCTTATTACTTTGTCTAGAGATGGGAGAGTTCTACTCGAAACACGGAGATGCTGTCAAAGACGTGGCTTTCACAGTGGAGGATCTCGATGCTATATTTAAGGTATAAATATAGCTCCACATCAAACGAACAAGTAGAGTACCACTATCGTCAACGACAACATCGAGCACTCTATTTCATGTAGCGCTCGTGTTGCATTTCTAAGAATCGATTATGGCATACAGTTAATGAAGTGAAGGGTCCTATTGTTAATAAAAACAAATGTGCTTTTATATGTACATATATCTTAATTCGGAGCTCATTGTGTCATTATTGCATGGTGTAACATGTTGCCTTTCAAAGAATTAACAGAAAATGTGTATATACTCTAATAATATACAATAATTGTATTGTACTCTACTGAATAGAATTGCGTAGCATTGAATCACTTAAATTTGTCTGTTTTGATTATATTTTGCTAAATTATATGATATTTTCATATGGCTTCAAACAGAATTACAGAGAATGCATTATATTGCGTCGCATTGCATTGAAATCTATTGCATTGTATTTTACAAGTAGATAGTACTTTACTATCTACTTGTACTATCTATAGTACTTACTTAGTAGAGATGAAAAGAAGGCTGATGATAGAATTTGTTGAAATAGTTATATCATTTCATGCAATGGACCTGCCTTTAGACAGTGTAGTTGAAAAAGAAGTACTTTACTATATTGCTTATTGCATTTTTCACAGCTTCTTCAATTTTAGGCCTATTGCATTTTAGTGTTACTGTTTTTTATTTTATTGCATTACATTAGTTATGTTTTGTAACTTTTGATGTATTTCATTATTATTATCAAAACAAAATATAGTATAATGTTTATTTATATTTATAGTGTTAATAAATAATATATTGTCGATTTTACTGAATTACTACATTGCTTAGCATCATCACCATCTTCCCTTGAGACTCTAATTAAACTGGAAATCAATGAAGGATGATGATGATGATGATGATGATGATGATGATGATGATGATGATGATTATGATGATGATGACGATGACGATGACGATGATGTTGATGATAACATGTCTGTACTGCACGGTATTGTGTGTAGTCGGCTGATGATGACAATGACGATGACGCTGACGATTACGATGACGATGATGACGATGACTATGACGATGACGATGACGCTGTCGATGACGATGATGATGATGATGATGATGTAGGCGGCTGTAGCACGTGGTGCTAAGGTAGTGAGAGAACCCTATGACGAGGTGGATGAGTTCGGAAAGGTCAGACTGGCGACCATCAGAACATACGGAGACGTGACCCACACATTGGTGGACAGGTCCCAGTACAAGGGCTTCTTCCTGCCAGGATACAAAGAGATCAACGAAGTCGATCCGCTAACTGCCTCCCTGTATGTATTTCATCATTAGTTCCACGCAACTTGGATAATTTATTATTGTGAACGTTTGGACATTTACAATCGCAGAATACGTAAGTGTTATCCGAAGCCTTTCGTTTCACTCAGACCTGCGGATGGTTATGTTCATCTGGATTTTGTACTGGATTTTGGAACACTTGCAGACTTAATTGATAGATTTCCTCAAAAATTTATCTCATAACATAGACGATAGTTGATATTACTGTAAGTAGTCGTTCAAATGGATGAAATATTTTACTTTATTAAGGCTTGATCATAGTAATTAGAATCTTACAATCTATGTTTAAATGGTTGTAATTAGAATCTCATATTCTATGTTGAAAATGTTGTAGTTTTGAATTAGAACCAATAATTGCAATTTTTTATTGTTAGACCGGATGGGAAGTTGAACTTCGTCGATCACGTTGTGGGCAATCAGCCAGATCTTCAAATGACCCCAGTCTCTGATTGGTTAGCTGCTTTATTCGTAGTGCTATATTTATTTTGTTTAACTTTAACTTTCATGAAGATGACTTCATGAAATTTGGTAGCAGTCTTTGAGATTAAAGTTTTCTTCGTTTAAACTTCGGATTTCAATATCAAAATTTTTTGCTTCGGTTATCTTGAGAACTAATGAAGCTATAAGCAACTACACGTGCCTGGGAGGCCAATATCTCCAAATATTACGCTGCTGTCGACTCGACAGGAACAATTATTTATACGATTCATCTTTTGTATGTATGAAGATCCATATTATGTATGAAATAAGTGTCATCAGCTGTAAGCTTTGCCAAATAGCAGTTTTAATGAACATATTTCAGCTCATTGTCTTTTTCATATTCTTCAAGAGCACTCCAAGGATTAACTAGCTGATCCATCTCGACGGCTGTATCGTTACTAATCCTTAAATATGGTCTTTCTTGGAAATATGACTTCCGGGATGGTTTCGCTATATCCTAGTATGACGTTCAAGCACGTATTTTTCCAGGATAGAACCTAAATTATTATAATTTAACTCTAACTATCGTGAGTGTATGATAAGCTTAATTCATTCTAACGGACTGATAATTAAAATAAAAACTAAAAACGAATTAAATTTAAATGTTCTCCTGAGTTCGAAAAAATTATCAAAGCAAATAAAAAGACAGCTATAAATTCATTTCGTGACATAGTTAACAATGAATGATGCTTTCGAGTGAGAAACTGACGTCAACATAAGCATTATCATCTTTTTAGAATCATTACGCTGATATCGCGAGCACAAACTCACTCATTGACTTGTTCTTACATAACCACAGGTACAAGGACCTCATTAACTTGTTCACAAATGAAACTATTTTACCTGTGGTTATTTCATACCTTATACACGTACTATAGTGAAATGATCAACTATGTTGATATCTATCACTTTTAATATCACATGTTTAAACCGTTAGGCAATTTTGTCTCATTTTCCATATAACAAGTCATGTGAATATCCGAGATTTTTCTCTCAGATCAGCGCGGCTGCAATTCGATCCCACGAGGGTTCAATTCAGCTCAGAAGCTGTCATTGAAAACTTCATAACTTTACCCCTAAGCTATTTCTCCTCAGCACATTTCTTTGCAGATTGATATGGGTGAATTGATCTGTAGTGATATGAGTACGTCCCTGGCATCATCCTAGGATGAGGAAACGGACTTAAAATCTTTATTGTTTATATTTATTAAAACATTCAACCTGTTTACGTTGTCGCAGGTATGAGAACACTTTGTTGTTTCATCGGTTCTGGAGCATAGACGATAAGATCCTGCACACGGAGTACTCGGCCCTGCGTTCAATCGTCGTCACTAACTACGAAGAGACGGTCAAGATGCCAATCAACGAGCCGGCTCCTGGAAAGAGGCGGAGTCAGATCCAGGAGTACTGTGACTATAACGGTGGAGCAGGAGTCCAGCACATCGCTATGAACACCAGCGACATCATCGGCGCCGTTAGACATCTTATTACTGACTAGTTATTAATTATTATTTGATAAATTATATACGAAAAATTTAGCCAAAATTATCATTTATTTGTTCTTCTTCTGCTGGAATCTGTCACACGCTAGTGACAGAATCTGGAATCTGTCACAAGCTTCAGTGTATTCTTCCCCGAAGGATCGTATGTGAGGGAAGGACCCCTCTCCAGGAAATTAATTATTTGATTAATTACTAAATTTACTATTGCAAGACCTAATTATTTAATTTTTGGAATATTTACTTATACTAATTGGTATAAATTGTGTTTACTTTTTTGACTATTTACTTATTTACTTATTAACAAGTAATTATTAAGTTGTTTAATTATTTGCTTATTTACGTATTGCTAATTAATAGTAAATATTTAAGGTTTTGATGATTTCCCTACCATCAAGGCTATTTAAGATTATACATATTATAATTATTACTCACTAAGCTGTGCATAAACTCAATTTCAGAGCATCAGGTAACATTGAAACTTTAAATTATTATTTCTGAGGTCTTGAATAAGCTATTGGACAAGTTAATTGGCTGGAGCCAGTGGCGATATCGGTAAAATATTCGAACGCGTGTCAGTATGTGCCGGGTTAAAATCTTGGTCACGCCTGTCACTGACATAACTTTTTAGTAAGGAAACTGACGTAACATTAGTTCACCAGCTTTTAAAAAATCTGAGATTAATATCACTTATTTTGGCGGAATTTAAAAATCGACAATGGATTAAGCTGTCTATAATAATTTGGTCTCTTAGCATTACGTGATAGATAGCATCATGAATGAATACTTTACAATACTGTGTATATTTATTAGTACATTTTGTAAAGTGAGTTTAGCTTCTAGTCTAGTATAGGAAGAGATTGTTAGATGAGATACGAACGTTTCCTGTTCATTCTAATCGGACAAAATATTTATATTTTCATATAATTTGTTAAAATTAACTGCATAAAAGCAAAACGATGAATAAAAGCTAATAACCAGACAAATTATTCCAATTTTTGTTTTAGGCATTCAAATACATGTTAATCTTAACTTGTTCTCATTGACGTGCCACTTCAGACAACTATCTCGCTAAAAACCAGACAAATTATTCGTGTATTTGGTTTAGTCATTCACATACATGTTAACCATAGTTTGATCACATTGACGTGCTACTTCAGATAACTAACCTCAGAGCCCGTGGAATGCATTTCCTGCACACGACTGACAAGTACTACAACAACCTTAGAGAGAGACTGAAGTCCGCTCCGATCACAGTCAAGGAGGATATCGACACGGTAAGAAAGTTCCTGATGACACGTTCCTATCACGACATGTCTAAAAGGTCACGCCAATTCTGTCATGACGTGTCTAAAGTTTATGACAATTCTGTCATGACATGTCTAAAGTTCATGTCAATTCTCTCACAACGTATCTATAATTCTCGCCAATTCGGTCACAACCTTGTCATGTCAATTCTGTCATGACGTGTCTAAAGTTCATGTTAATTCTATCATGACGTGTCTAAAGTTCATGTCAATTCTCTCACGACGTGTCTGAAGTTCATACCAATTCTGTCATGACGTTTCTAAAGTTCATGATAATTCTTTCACGACGTGTCTAAAATTCATGAAAGTCCTGTCACGACGTGTGTAAAGTTCATGCCAATCGCATCACGACGTGTCTAAAGGTCATGCAAATCCTGTCAAAACGTGTCTAAATTTCATGCCATTTCTGTCACAACGTGTCTAAAATTCATGCCAATTCTGTCAAAAGTCTAAAATCAGGAGTGAAACAGAAAGTAAACCAGCCTTGCTCTAATACGCACACCACTCGATAACCTAATACTTGAATCTTCTTGACCAAGATAAAACTAATGTCAATACTGAAGTACTGCGTCATCACGCGAATGTTTTATTGAGTCCTAGGAAGTGGTCAGTTATCAACTGCTTAATTTAATCTTGGCAAATGTTCCAACAAGAAATTACGTTTATTTTAATTTTTCTTGATAAGGATTCACTATGAATGTTAAATGCGATGCACTCTGAGTTTGGTGCACACGCTTTGGAATACGGACTGCATTTTAATATTTGCCACAGTTTTTATCCATCTAGTTTAAACGTACATCGGTTCAAATGACATACCGTTCAACTTGCACAACACGCCGTGAACCATCGTGTAATCTTTACATGTCTAACGAATTTGTTCAGTCTGCTTTGTTAAGCCTAATCGCTTCATATTAGAATTTAAAACTTTTGTTCATGCGTCATTTAAATGAATTAGCCTATCAAATCTCTTATTCGAAAACGTTCGAACTTGTTCTTCTTAGCGTGTTCCATAATTCATTAACCACTTAGCAACAGAATTCATTAACCACTGAACCACATAATTCATAAACCACATAATTCATTAACCACTTAGCAACAGAATTCATTAACCACTGAACCACATAATTCATAAACCACATAATTTATTAACCACTCAATCACATAATTCATTAACCACTGAACCACATAATTCATTAGCCCCTCAATCACATAATTCATTAACCACTCAACCACATAATTCATTAACCACTCAACCACACTTGGTTCAGCCTCCTGTAAGGCTAAATGCAGATGCATCGTTTGAAAACGGGCAGCACACGTGTTTGAACCATCCACGATTCCTCACTTAACCGAATATTCTTTTGTGCAGCTTCAGAAGTTGAAGATATTGGTGGATTTCGATGATAAAGGCTATCTGCTCCAGATCTTCACTAAGAACATGCAGGACAGACCCACCCTATTCCTAGAAGTCATTCAGCGTCATAACCACAATGTTCGTACAAACTATCGCCTTTGCGCATTTTTCGCACTTAACGATATTTGCTTTATTTTAATAATTTATTCTTTTGATCCAAAACTCTACAAAAGTTTCCTAACCACTATCTAAGTATTCATGTGATTAACTTTAATCTTATAGTTATTTATGAGAACGAACAATCAGTAAACCCTGGTAAAGCTAAGGTTAACGTCAGTTTCTTCACTCCAAAGCTATGTTAGTGACGGGCGAGCCCAAGATTTGAATGCCACACATGCTGATCCGAGATCGAATATCTTACTGACATCGCCACTGGCTCCAGCCATTGGCTATAAATAATAACGGAGCTTTTAAAACTAATTAATGTCAGTTTTGTGTATATTCTTTCTTTTCTCTTTTTATTATCCTGCCAATTGGCAGATGCAAGGCACATACATGTACTACCACTCTGTTGGTAGTAACTCCCTATAAAGCACTCTGTATCGATCAACATGGTATTCCCTTCACAAACGACTATGCTTTACTTATCCTGTAAGCATCCTATTGCATGAAAAATATGACTTCCGAGGTGATTTCCTTTTCCCTCCTGCTCAGTCGCTTCTTACAACACGTGCAGTTTACGGTTCGTATGTTTTTCATTTACTCGGAAATAACACGGGACTACCTTACATTTTGTATATGTTCTATATCAGTACTTTGTCAATTTATTCTAAGTCGGGATAAAAGCTCAATCTAGATTATTATTTTCTACGTTAAAATTCATTCATTTATGCAGTTACGTTGTATAAAAGTGAAGTTAACATAATTTTCAGTATTGAGGTATGTTATCGCATTACACTATCTCTGTGTTAGGGGTTTGGCGCTGGAAACTTTAAATCTCTGTTCGAATCAATCGAAGCTGACCAGGCAGACCGAGGAAACCTCTACTAATGTTCACTATGATCATCCGCTGCAGCACAAACAACGGACTCAATCAAATCTATCGCTGTGCCAAAGCACTTCGTGGAATTTAATCGAAATGTACGGAAGAATCTTAGAATATAACATGGAATAATTTTATTACTACATGTTGGTTGATGACTAAATTGTTGCATGTGTGAATTTATACAACCCTTGACAGATCAATGCTCAATTACATGAACGTTCATGAACGTTACTTAACAAAACTAACGTTTCATCCAGCCGATCTAAATTAAATAACATCTTGTAACTGTATCATAATAGTATATTTATGAACTTTAATAGTATTATTTTAGACAAGTGCTAATGCAACTGACGGCATAATATTATATCATGCTACTGCGCAGTGAATGCTGTTTATGTTACATTAAGTTCTACGTAATAAGATCCACTACGTTAATTCGTAGGCAGTCTTCTCGTGTTATGATATTACGAATTTGTCGTATTCTTTTATACTTTATGTTACTTTATTCTCTCTGGGTTCATTTGACAAAAAAAACTGCCGAGTATTTTCGACTGCACATTTTCTAACTGGCCTTAAAAGAAATTACAGACGTCAGCACGATAAAATATCAAGATACTGAGAAGCCTATCCAGCTTCTGGTTCCGTTAATTAGGGTAGTGGTCGTTTGTCGACGTTGACGTTATTGATGCATAACAAAATCATAAATACAACAGTAACAATAAAATCATAAATACATTTGTTGCAATTGAGTCTTTGGTTTGAACAGTAACCACTCGCTTTCCAATTGAATGACGTCAGATAATTAATTTATTACAGTTGCGTTTTGCGAAATACCGTTTACTTGAGATTTTTATCGGAAACCTAGAAAACTTCCAAAACAGGTAAAACGGTTTGACTTGGTGCACTTAAGTTAATCTGCAAACCCTATAGCCTTCATACAGGCCTTCGAAGCTTGTCTCCTGCTCTAAAGACAACTAAATAAATTACTGGAAAGAGTTTCACATTCCTTCCTAAAGTTACAGTTTTGATTCAAGAATTTATGTCGTAATAATCTAGGTTTCTATCTTCACAGAGTTAAATTACTAGGGCTTTTCAAGATCTCTTTTAACTTTTATCTTCTTGTGGTATTAGCAAAGATATGTATCATTTGATAAATATTAAGGATTTAAAATACTTAGGCTCTGTGCGGTACTGCAAATCGAATAAATAATTTTTGAGAAATTATGCGAAATAACTATTCAGACGCACAAACGAAAGCTTAGTTTGATGAGAAGTAATTAAGTAAATAATTACTTCAAGGTTATTACAAGTTTAGCAAAAATGTTATTTCAATTATAATAAACTAAAAGGACCAATTGTCAAGAGTTAAGAATTAGTATCCTTCTGAATATCATATAATATATAAATTGTTTCGTAATATGATGCAGAAACAGCAATTTCCAAAGATGAAACTAACATAATGATCACTTGAGTACCGTCCAAGATAATCTGATTAAATAATGTATTTAAAAATAATTTTGCTTATTGAGAATAACCAACAAAATTTAATATAGATCATTCACAATATGTTTCAGCTGAAAATTTAAACAAGAACAGCAACAAGACGCGATATTAAAGGATTTAAAGGGTTGCTCTCGTAAGTACACAGGTGCGGAACATTTAAAGCAGACTGTTTTAAGGTCATAAGTGCCAAACCTTCATTGTTGTCCGAGTAAATAGCCTCATTAAATCCTAGCATTTTATTAATGGAATGTATAACGACAATTAGAGCTTCGCGTAAAATTGATAGTCTGGTCATAAATGTTCCGAAATTATGATTTAGCACGCTCGACTAGTAGGTAAGGTTAAACTGAAAAGAATACATTAAATGAATTGAGCGAAAATGTGAATAGCGAATTAATGCTTCGCGTAAGCTTGCTTTCATTACGCCTTTTCGCTGTTTCAATCGTCAATATGAACTCGAGAAGAATTTAATTTTCTCTCTCTTTCCAGAGAGTTCGAATATTTGAAAGAAATCCAGTGAAAAGTAGGATTGAACTTTTTCATTAGCTCCAATCTGTTCTGCATTGCTCAATGTGATGTTTAGTACCAGAGAGATCTTAATTTGGTAACTTATGATCATCAAATCATGCATAAAACATCATGTAAATATTTCAGTAGATTATTTATTTAATCTGTCTAAAATTAATCAATCACTCTTTTAAACATGTAAATGAACTAATTACTGCAATAGTTTTGTGCTTCTTCATCAATTAAAATACCACGTTATGAATTCATAAATTTTTAAAATCATTATATTCATATTTATCGTAATTATGCTATGCCTGTTTATCGTTTTTGTTATATTATGTTGAATTTTTGTTTAATTTTTCTGGAACTGCAAAAATCCGGAATAAAACTTTATAGGCCTCTATAAAATACAAATTTAATTTTGGTTTCTAATGAGTGACTATGATTACTTTACACTATTTTTTTAAATAAAGGTTGCCCAAGGACGAGATATATTTAATAAATATACTTGTACATATTTACTAGTCAATTATATAATTAGAGCCAGTAAGTTAAGACTAATAATGCAGAAGTAAATGCATAAAATAAGTGTGCTAATTTAAAGAAGTCAATTGAGTTCCTGTCGTGTATTAAAAACCTATAGATTTCATATATGATTGTTGCAAGAAGTCAGCAAAAAAGTCAGTTATACAGAAAAACTAAGATGTCAGCTTGACTGACAAAATTACTCATGAAAATTCTAGAGACGACGTGTCATAAAGTTGATCAATCAGTGGAATACAGGGTTTTTATGGGAGATGGCTGAAATGATTTGTAAATTTAGAAAATTATATAAAGAGATATATAGAAAATATATCTCGAAACCGAAACAGATGTGCAAACAGAGTAAAAAATGATCGAGAATGACACAAATTCCCCTAAATCTATGCCATGAATCTGTCGAAATACTGGGATAAAACAACGAATAAAAAAGCATTAAAATGCATCACGAAGAAGTCAATAAACCTAATGCTTTTAGGCTTTCACAATTTCTCATGTACACGTAATGTGATGGCCTTTGTGCACAAATGGTATCTATTTGAATAAATAAGGAATGAAAGAGGGCATCTATGGGTCATTCTTGTGCATTCACAGCAAAAGCACCATATTGTATTCATATATGAATAATATTTTATTTATCTGCATGTTTGCGGGTGACAGTATGAGTCATTAATTCTGTATGGAGTCCCGATTTCCATTACAGTCCATTTATCCTCATAAACCTGGGCTCAGACTGTTGATCGCCGCTATATAGCCGAATAGACTTCCGTGCGGAAGTGTGGAGCACTCTCCATGCAGCACTTGTCTATGAATCACGGATACCAAATCGACTGGATGAGACATATAGCATTATGGCGTAGGAATTACGAGAAATTGTATTTTGCAATTAAGTAACGATATCGCTCTAAACATTTAAACTTTCGCTAAATATAAACGACTTCTAAACTTTTCTATAGCCCTAAAGCTAACTTAAACCTTAACCCTAGCCAGTAAACCGAAACACTAGCCCTTAAACCCTATCCATAGCTCTTACACCCTAATCCTAGATTCTACGCAGCGAGAAAGGAAGAAAATATCAACTTAAGACGGGAAGGTGTCGTTTTTAAATAGGTATTAAAATTTGAATTTAAAAACATTTGAGATACGTCTCAGTAATTATATATCATTTGCTGGAGCCAGTGGCGATGTCGGTAAGATATTCGACCGCGGATCAGTATGTGTGGGGTTCAAATCCTGAGCTCGCCCGTCACTGACATCATTTTCGAGTGAGGAAACTAACGTTAACATTAGCCATATCATTGCATACTGGGTTTCCTTTGATTTCCTTTGATTTACTTTTGTTTCAGCGGATTAGATTTAATCCGATATATCAAAACTCCTGCCGTTATCGATTTGACTATTTTCAAATTTCGTCAATTCGAATGCCATAAAATTATCTTTATTCTTTCTCTTTAATATGTTGTAAAATGGCAGGTCCAATATAGATATTTCTACCCATTCAGCTCTAACGTTTCACAAGAAGCACTCCATTCATCAGTAAGTTAATTATTTCTCTATGTCTTTTCCATACTTTAAGGTAGCTCATAACAACAGAAACTGTGGCTACTGTTATACCTGTTGTGCCTTACAAAGTTCTTGCTTAATCGCCGTTTACGAAAGTGCAATTTGCGAGTTCTTCTATTCTTCAATGGTCCGGACACACAACGAGATTTCAGGATTAAATCATGATTAATCATGATAAATCATAATAATTGCGATGAGTTATAACAAAATATGCGCACTCCAGCCTATTATTACTTCAAGATATGGACAGAACATAGAGCAATCCTTTTAATGACGCATTCCTCATTCTGCTTCCGAATCCATTCGTAGAAAGACCAGTATAGTTATAATAGTGCCTAATAATGGTCAGATTTACTATTAAGATCCGATTAGACGCAGGAAACAGCGGTAATTCAAGTGAGTATACAACACATTGCTCCTGCGTATTGAAAACGTATAATTAATAAGTAGAATTACTCGAGAATTCGTCTCTCACGAATAATAAAAAAATTAGTTTGATAATTATGTAATAAATACAATAAAATAAATCTAAGAAAAACTATCATGAAAGTACATTAGATACTATTTTTGCGTGTATGTGTTTTATCCTTTCTTGCTTGAGAAGAGGTGTAGATACTACTTATTGGTTTCAGAAATTTCTTAACACTATTTAATTACTACATTGTGGTGTTTATGCATTTAGCTCAATTTCTAAATATACATGTAGGCTTATGTTAAATATACATTTAATGTATTACACATTATTTAATTAGTATTAATTTTGATTTCACCAACCGACTGGTAATCATATACAGTTAGAAACAAACACAATAGTTATTAAAAGCGCTTTTATTCTAAGTGTTAAGGTAGCATTTAGACAGACATCAGCAAGCCTGGAGATCCGGTCTTATCTTGAGACCGCTTGAGACCGAGTTTTCCAGGTCTTGGTCTTGGTCTAGGTCTCGAAGGTTCCGGTCTTGGTTTTGGTCTCGATGCTATCGGTCTTGGTCTTGGTCTCGAGCGATTGGCCACTATTATTTTCAGAACCATTGCGCTTTAGTTGACTATTTTCATGAAACTGTTCATAACAATTTGGAAAATATACCTTTTCTTACATGTTGTATATTAACATAACAGTTTCTGAGTCAGAAAGCATTACAACTTGTTCGAGACTTATTCAACATATATGTATAATAAAACGAAGAGTATTTTTCCAACATTTAGGTATTGCCCTTTTACTCAGTGAGACACTGACATTAATTCTTAACTTTTTAAACGTACACTAAAAAAATAAAACGGATCAGATTTATAGAGCAGTCGTTAAACCCGATACTAGAGAAAAGTCTGTTGTCCTTTAACATACATTTACGCACCAGTAGGCGTCACATTACCCGTCATCAGCGTCATCATCATCATCATCGTTATCAACTATATAGCACTTCTCCGACACTTGAAGAGTCAAATGTCATCTGTTTTATGCTGGATAATAACACGATATATCATCGCCAAGTTGGCCTATCTGCTACTGAAAATCCACACCGCTCGTTATACATTCCTAATGTGTTCATATACTCTTCAGCTTTATGTTTATAAAAATTGATGTTTCTGATAAATGTAGTGATATAACGATATTACGACTTTTACAGTTTTCTTATTTTACGAGCAAACGAGTCAAGCTTTGAGTTTTGTAGATCCAGGAGAAATTAACCGGTGCACTTTAATTCATGAATATGCTGTCTCATAGTGCACTGCTTACTAGCAGGTCCATGGTATATAACGCCTCCACTCTTCTCTGTCTTCCGCTCTCCTCTTCATGTCCACATATGAGTGGATTTTTAAATCGTCCAACATTCCTAATCTCGGCCTGCATCTGCCTCAATTTCCTTACATTCTGCCTTCTATGACCTCCTTTAGTAGACTTTCCCCCTTAGAATGTGTCCTATCCTACTCTTCTTCCTATTTCCTAATACATTTATTAACTGCCAATCTGTACCAACTCTCTCCAGAACGTCCTCATTTGTAATCTTTTGAGTCCAGCTTATCCTTTTCACTCTTCTCCATATCCACATTTCCAATGCCTCCAGTTTCTTAATGTCTTCCTTCCTTAAGGTCCATGTTTCACATCCATACAATAGCGTGGTCCAAACAAAAAAAATGTCACTATCTTTATCTTTGTGACCTTCTGTAGACTTTTTTGTTAATAGTTCTTTTCTAACACCAAAGGCCGCTTTTGCTTGTGCAATCCTACTGCATATTTCCGTCTCACATTTCCCATCATCGGTTATAGTATGACCCAAATATTTGAAACTCCTTACCTGTTCCCATTTCGTACCATTTGTTGTGATATTAACTTCACCTTTATTATTGGACGCTCTCATAACCTTGGTCTTTTTATATTAATCTTCATGCCATATCTTAGGGCCGTATTATTCAGCCTATTCATTATCTTCTATAATCCAATCTCACTGCCCGCTACCATTCCTTGGTCATCTGCAAATCGTACATCTTACAACAAATTCCCTCCTACTTTTATTCCTTCTTTCAAGTCTTCCATGGCTTCCTCCATCATTGCCTCAGCGTAAATGCTAAACAGCAGCGGCGAAATGTTACAACCTTGTCTTACTCCACGTCCTATTTCATCTTCTTTTGAGTATTCTTGTTGGATTTTGATTACTGATCTTCGATTCATGTACAAGTTCAAAATTAATCTTCTATCTCTCCAGTCAATTCCTATTCTTTTTAAGATATTCATCATCGTTTTCCAATCAATCCTGTCAAAGGCCTTCTCGAAGTCTACAGAGCATAAAAAACGTCATTTTCATATTCTAAGCTTCTTTCGCAAAGAACCCGCATTACTCCTATTGCTTTTCTTGCGCCGCATCCTTTCCTAAAACCGAATTGTGTCTTGCTCAGTATCATCTCTGCTTTCGACTGAATGCGATTTATTTACTATCTTTAATAAGATATATATATATATATATATATATATACATATATGTATATACTATATATATACATATATATATATACATATATATATATATATATATATATATATATATATATATGTATACATATATATATATATATATATATATATATATATATATATATACAGACTGGGGCAAAAATAATCCCCTAGCAAAATCTCAATAACTTTAACAAAACTCAAAATATTTGTACAAAAAAACTTGTAGCTGCTAGAGGACGAATTTATTCATATAACTTGTAAATTTCATGAAAATGTTTTGAGCAGTTACAAAATGAAAGCGTTTCTACGAAAAAGTGCAAAAATCAATTTTAACAAGGCTTATTTTACCAAAAGTCTCAATAACTTCGACAAAACTTGAAGTAGTTTAACAAAATTTTCGAAGCTTCTAGAGGAGGTATTTCTTCATATATCCTGAAAGTTTGGTGGAAATATATTCAGAAGTAGCAAAAATACAATGTTTCTCCGGAAAAAGTGTTAAAATCAATTTTAACAAGGCTTCCTTATACAAAAGTACCGGAAATTTTCTTCAAAATTTAGGAATAATTTTAACAGAATAACGACTTTTAGGCATCTCTTATTGGAGCAGCCAACAAGGTAGTGTAGGCTTATACTCCACCACTTAAGTAAACAGCCATTTTCAGTGTCGTTATTTGCTTAAAAAAGAACAACTGACATTTCGAAAAGCCTTGTTGAAATTTATTTTTGCACTTTTCTCTTAGAAATGCTGTAATTGCGTAACTACTGATAATATTTTCACCAAATTTGCAGGTTATACGCAGAAATTTCTCATCTAGAAGATCCGAAAATTTAATAAAGACATTTTGGGTTTTCTTGAAGTTAATGAGATTTCGCTAGGGGATTTTGTTTGCCCGAGTCTGTTTATAAAGGGCCTATATATATGTATATATAATATTTGTATTTAATATTCAAATATTTGGGTCATACTATAACCGATGATGATAAATGCCAAACTGAAATATGCAGTAGGATTGCACAAACAAAAGCAGCCTTCGGTAATAGGAAAGAACAGTTAACAAAAAGTCTACAGAAAGACACAACGACAAAGATAGTGAAAACCTTTGTGTGGACCACGCTTTTATAAAGATGTGAAACATGGACCTTAACGTCAGTTCCCTCACTCGAAAACTATGCCAGTTGTGGGAGGACCCAGGATTTGAACCCCGCATATACTGATCGGCTGTCTAATATCTTATCGACATCGCCGGTGAAGTAAATATGATAACTTAATTAAGTTGTATCCACTTACACGTTAGCTTTGGGTATTGTGCAGCAAAGTGAAATTGTTAGCATGCAATAGTATTTAATAACTTGATTTAAATTTTTAAAGAATCTCAGGCATACATGTATATATATATGTATATATATACAGACTGGGGCAAAAAAATAATCCCCTAGCGAGATTTAAATAACTTTAATAAAACTCAAAATTTCTCAACCAAATTTGCGGGGCGTCTAGGAGAGGAATTTCAGCGTATATTCTGAAAATTTGATGAAAATCTATTGAGCAGGAAAAATATTACAGCGTTTCTACGAAAAAAATGCAAAATCAGTTTTAACAAGGCTTTTTTTGTCAAAAGTCTTAATAACTTGGACAAAACTCAAAATAGTTTTACAAAATTTTCGGAGCTTCCAGGGGAGGAATTTCTACACATATCCGGCACATTTGGTGAACATATATTCAGAAGTAACAAAAATACAGCGTTTCTTCGAAAAAAAATGTTAAAATAAATATTAACAGGCTTTTTTAAACAAAAGTACAGGACATTTTCTTCAAAATTTGGGAATAATTTTAACATAAAAACGAATTTTAAGCATCATTAATTGGAGTAGCTAACAAGGTAGTGCAGGCTTAAACTCCTCCACTTAAGTAAACGGCCCTTTTCAGGGTCGTTATTTTCTTTAAAAGGAACGACTGACATTTCGAAAAGCCTTGTTAAAATTGATTTTAGCACTTGTCTCGTAGAAATGCTGTAATTTCGTAACTAATGAAAATAGTTTCATCAAATTTGCAGGATATACGCAGAAATTCCTCCCCTAGAAGTCCGAAAATTTTGTAGAGATATTTTGAGTTTTCTTAAAGTTATTGAGATTTCGCTAGGGGATTATTTTTTTGCCCCAGTCTGCAAAATATCTGTATATATAATATATAAAATAAAATGTATTTTATATATATACATAATATCTGTATATATATATATATATATATATATATATATATATATTCTAATGCAATATATGGGTGATATATACATGTATATACTGTATATATATTTATATATACATATACATATACAGCGTTTCTATATATATATACATAGATATATATATATATATATATATATATATATATATATACAGCGTTTCTATATATATACATACATATATATTATATATATATATATATATAGATATATTATATATAATATATTATATATATATATATAATACATATATATATATATATATATATATATATATATACAGCGTTTATATAAATATATATATATATATATATATATATATATCAGTTTCTTGCTAGCATGCTGTGGAAGATGTAGAGAGCAATATATATATATATATATATATATATATATATATGCCTACTGTGTATATACTGTATTTATACGTATATATATATATATATATATATATATATATATGTATATATATACATATAAATAAATATACATGTTATATATACATATATATATATATATATATATATATATATAGGCCTACTGTGTATATACTGTATTTATGCGTATATATAGGTATATGCATATATATACATGTATATATATATATATATATATATATATATATATATATATTAATATATATTATATACATGTATATAAATACAAAACTACTAACAATCAAATCTCGTGACTTCAGTTGGTATTAATAAAGATTTCGTATCTGCTTAAATATATCAATTTTCGTCATCTTCGTCAGTTAGTTTAATGAGATCTTAACCTATATGTTTGCGAAAAGTTCACCATAGGCCAATTTTAAAATTTGCTTAGGATTCAAACGCAGCTCTTCTGCCTCGAATTCTCTTCTATTCTAATTGATATTTTATCAGCTACAGCCAAGTAAATAATCAGAATGTATAGACGTTATTATTACTATACGAACAAAACCATAAAGGCACGTAGCTGATATCAGTTGTAAATATGGAATACTCTAACAACACCACAGTCGATTTCATCTGCACCAGGGTGGCTGACGTGGACTCTACGGATTATCACCTGCAGCTGAGTTCTGATTGGAAGATACTTGATGACATATTTGGGATGTGGATAACAGGACTGGTTAGCGTGATAGGTATAACAGGGAATATTCTCTCATTCGTTGCTCTTGAACGCGCTTTTGGAATCAACTCACCAATGTCTTATGTACTACGAGCACTGGCCGTGTGTGACTCGGTCTTCCTCAGTTCTGTTATGATCCTTCAGACTATCGTTAATGCTCTACTGAAGTACACTACGATAGACACTGAGGATTTGAGAGTGGTACAGTATACGGTATGGCCTCTAATGATGTCCACGCAGATGATAACAGTTTGGTTAACGGTGTTGGTTTCTGTCGAGAGGTTCGTGGCTATTTGTTATCCACTGAGGGCCGCTTCAGTCTGCACCATTCGACAGGCAAAGAAAGCCGTGCTGGGCGTTACTCTCATCTCAGCTTTGTTCAATATTCTCAGGTAATATCGACAGTAATTCCCCGTGTTGTGCTCTGGTGTGGTTGGACCACTGCTGAATTGAGCAATCGCACACAATCTTCTGCATGTACGTAAGAGGCGACTATAAGACAGGAGTTGAAGATGGCAAGAGGAGACCCACCTCACTAAGAAATATTTTTCCCTTGAATTAAATGGTAATTAATCTATCTGACTGAGGAAAGCAACGGGACGCCACGTCAAAAACCATACTTTTCCCAAGCTATAGGCCATATAAGGCATGATTAAGGCATAGACGTTGTTGTGAAGGGATTAACTTGTTGATATAACGAGTGCTCTTATGGAGCGAGAAAACCGACTTTGAATATGAATATGTACCTTAAACCTGCCACTTGGCAGTGCATTGAAGAAGAAGGATACCGATAGATACTATTTCATAGTATATTTTTGTTTAATTTACAAATGTTATGTTAGGTTTAAAGAAATCCAGCTTCTTCGCAGACTTTGCCGCTAACATAGCCCCATAACATTAAAATTTTCAATGTCTTCAAGGCTCTTTGCTTTTGCAATTTGCATAGAAATACTTTTAGATTTTCCAATTTCGTAACGATTATTTAATTGGAAAAGTTGAAACTTTTGTGATATTTTGCTGAAGTTAAATCGTCAACTCTTTCTTTCCAACATTTTTTAAAATTAACTCCAGTCTATTTCTGTGCATGCGTTAATCAGGTTAATTCATATTTAAAATGAGTTAGCTCATTTGAGTTAAAGAAGTTTAATTAGTTGTTAACTCAAAAAAGTGAGTTATTGCTTGTCATTGTATTAGGACGATTGTTGGTGTTAAACTATCTTTGGGCTTACATTTAAGTTAGCATCTGCGTTCAAATTCAAGCATCTGCTATCGGCCTCATTATCTTCACTTTAGATAGACAGATATTATATCCATCTTGCATTTCCTTTAAGTCTTGCCAATTTGAAAATTATTTTTAAAATACTCAAATGACTTGAAATGAAGACATGGCCAATTGCAAGATCAAGTTCTTATTAGTCACTTTATTTAATCGAGTATTAATTACATACTTAAGCCATAAGTGAGTATTTTATAATAACATGTATTGCAGAGTAGAATAAACGTATGCTAAAATGTATCGTTAATGGCGACTAAGCAAGAAGTATGAAAGGCAATTAAAATCCAGGTCAGAAACAAGATTTACTCAATATAATGACTTTTAATAGGCAATGTTTGACGTATGCATATCCTTATGATGGATCAATTGATCGATGGAATGCTCCGTAGTAAACTTGATAGCCACTGAAAATAACCACATGCAAATTAAATCTGCCATTTCGCAAAAATTATTAAGTAATCTCAACAATATTATCACAATCTTTCAGATATTTTGAATTTTCCGCTGGCATGAACAAGACAGACATGGGCAACGACGTAATATATCGCTACGTTTACACGTGCGCCCTTTATGCCTTGGCACTCTTCCTTATTCCTCTCATTCTTCTTCTCTCGCTCAATCTCCGGGTGGTCCTAACACTGCGAAGCGATCGTCACAACTGGCAGAGCCTAAGGTCCCATCAGCGACGGGAGCAGCACTTAACTGTCATTCCTCTCACCATCGTCATCGTCTTCTTCATCTGCGGGACCCCATCTCTTATCGTCAACATCTCCGAGTCCATCTGGCCTCATCTCTTCGACTGTCCGGATTATTCCATATACGTCGTCATCGCTAACTTCCTCGTCGTGCTCAACTCCGCCTCTAACTTCATCATCTACTTCATGCTGGGCAGCAGGTTCCGCAGTCACGTGGTCCGGGTGATCAGCTGCAGGAGGTCCAGGAGAGATGGAGGTCTAAATGGGCGGAGTCAAATGTCAATCAAGTTGATATTCACTAGGGATAGAAATCCCGTTCATCCGATGAGTCGAAGAAATGCGTTGGTTGTTTAAATGATTGGACCTGATGTTTTTATTATTTTAACAACGGTATTTTTCGTTTAGTATCGTTTATTTATTCATCACAGCACCGATTATACAAAACAATAGGAACGTTCATGTAGTTAGATAAACAAATAACAATACAAAAGAGGTTATCATAACATTCATTTGAGTGTTATGGTAACATCAAGAACTATAAAATCAAACAAAACCGATGAGCAGAATATGTATATGTCCAAAAACGGTGCCATTCAAAGTCTGAAAACTAATCAAGAAAAAAAAAAAAAAAAATAGAGGTTTATACCTTACATCTGGTTTATCGACACGTTCTACTGGTATTTCTTACCGAACGACACGTTCTACCTACACGTGGTACCGTTTACCGACACGTCATAAACGGTTAATGCGAAGTAGACGGTAAGAAGAGATCGAAGATAAAAATAATTAGCAGCCTATGAAAAAATTCATAAGAAAGGAAAAATTAATGTGGAACTTGAAGTTTTGCCGTAAGGTTGACGAAAGAGATTTCCAGATCTGTGGTATTATAATCTAAATGGAGCTTTCGGTAAACCCGCAGAATGCGAATTCCATGGAGTACATAAGTTGGAGTACTGGACCAACTATAACGTCATTACTATAAAGTCGTTCAATGACATAGCGAGATACGTGTAAGATTCAATAAATTTCTAAATTGAAATTCTCAGCTTGTTTACCACGAGGAAGTGTGTATTATTTTCTTTAATACCTACTTTAATTTTCGTCCTTCAGGAATTATACTGTAAGTTTATCAATTACCTAGTCAACTAAAACTTTAGAATTATGCTCTGGCAGGAGCGTGACGCTACGGATAATAATACAACGCGGATATTCATATTGATATCGGTTGCTGCGACATACCACCGGATTAAGTAAGCAGCTGATCGGAATGGTAAATAAACTAATTTTGGTGCTTCTTGCAAACAATGTTATTTACTTCTTTATTGGATATGTTTTAAACTACCTTTAGCCCTAACAAACTGCTTACTTTTAGAAGTTGATAGCATAGAATTGTGTGTAGTGACATATTAATCTTGAGATATCCCTCACACTATCTTAAAATACTAAGCATAATGTTATATCTTCAATTGATTATATTTTACTGGTTTCTAATTTACAATATTGAAAATTTTTGAACACGAAAATAAAGCAAAGATTGGAGTAACCGATCTGTAATATAAATATTTGACCGAATAGCCAGCTCAGCCGGCTGTTCTATGAAACTGATGTCGCAGAAATGTTTACCGTAGATAAGGAAAATTCCGTGTAAGCTCATTTATCGCGAAATCTTGTTTACTGTTACCAAAGATAACGCATGACCTACTTAATAGTAAGTGGTTGTTGCAGCATCCTGACAATGAAATATAATCCTTATTGTCACTAATTGTCTTCGGACTTGGAAGCATCCTTTCGTACTTATTCGTTAAGAACATTTGAGTGGCAAAATGTCGAAAGATAATAAGTCTAGACGGCTAAATTTGAGGATGCATTAGATTACGTTGTGAAATGTTACGAGACCCTAAATTGCAGCACTGGTGCCTTTTAATTGAATATAATATATTAATCAGTCAGGAACCTAAAGATTGGTACATTGAGCCTAACTAAAAATGTCTTCTAAGACGCCAACCTCACTGAAAGGCAATGATACACTATGTTAAGAATCCTCTGTATTGTAGTGTAGGCCTACTTTTCTTTTCTGAAGAATTGCTAATATATTTATAAACTTAACGAATTATCAATTTACGATTTATCCACACCGACTTGATCGTCCTTAAGGATCTGATTTTATGATTTGTGTAATAAATGAAAACTCTCTTACAGCGATGAATTTGAACGCTTTGTTATTTATTATATTTCTATCATCATGCAATTCTGCTCTGAAATCCTATTAACAAGAATATCAAAATCACGAAATATGAAATCGATATTCACACAAATGGTGTAAGTGATGAGACTAAATATTTAACATGCAGTGCATAAATGAAAAATTCTAATAGCAATGGCGAGCTATTAGCTAAGTTAAACGTTCCGAGCCTTGTCCATTCTGAATTATAAAAGTAGAGTTAATAACTTGATATAAACATACATGAAGTAATTCATTATATAAAGCCCGTGCAATCATTCGCGAGAAAAATTACAATTATGAACAGAACATCGATCAGGCGTTATTAGAAGTGCGCAACCAGTGTGCGTTTTGATGATTGCGGCGTGTGATGAATCAAATAAATAATCCGGAGCATCTGGAGTCAGTAATTAGTCTGTACGTCGACGTGTGGGGCTGTTAATACTGGAAGAACTTCAGCTCTGGAGGAAGCAGAATCCACTGCTGTGGCAGATAGAATCCAAATAAATTAACGTTGGAAAATCGTTAGATTACGTGACTACGTCGCTTAAATTTAATTAAAGTTCTCATATTAAATAAATAAATTCATATAAATCTATTTTGACGCACGAAACTTGCGAAATGTAAAATGTTGAGAAAGTCGGCAAATACAATTGTAATAAAATCCATGTCAATTAGATAAATTAACTTATGTAACTGTTCTCAAAAATTGCAATCACTTTAGTGTAAGTTTGGCCTGGTTTAATCATATTGTTGTCGGTACTCGCACAAATACATAAACATTCTAGCGCTATGAATTTATAGCAGATCTGGAGTTGACAGTGGAGCCGAATATCGAGCTCGGTAACTTTATAAAGATAGGTTAGTAGGTAGGCTGTAGTGTGCTTAACGTCGAGGTTCAGAAGCACAAGGCTTTTCTTCAAGACTACTAGACACACTCGAGCTACCGTCGCAAAGATTAAGGTAATAGTAAATGACTGTATTTAGTACTTAGTACTAAAGCCTGTCATAGACTGGACCTCACGTGACGTGACCTAGCAGCCCTTCTTGACGGGTTCAACGCTGATGGTGACTTTACACCTGTTTTTGAGAACGAGGAGGACTTTCGATGCGGAATAGGAAGTAGAAGAGTATGAAAATGATAAAAACGGCATATATTACAAATGTAGCAGTAATCTTGTGTTACAAAATAATTTTTGTTTTTACAGTGTTTTGAATGATAGTATCCATAATAGTTTTTGAATTCATATAATAATTTACAACAATTTCAGTTTCTTCAACGTCATTAGTTTACAGCTACCTGATTTCTAAAACCAACACCGCATTTATATTACGAAATTAATTTTGAATGCTTATCGATTATTTAAATAGATGAGTCTAAATATTCTAGCGGTTGCCTAACAATTAAAAATTATCTAAATATCTCTAGCTGAAAACAAAGAAAAATAACAAAAAAACACATTTATGTTTTCAAACTTCCAACTTAGCACACATGCATTAACTTTAATTTCATTGCCTCTATCCCAAGGATTAAAGTCAAATCGTCGTCTTAGGATTAAAATGATGGATGATTTCGCTGACGCTAAGCTTCTAATTGATCGTCGTTGTTGTCGCACGTGGTAGACTCTTCAGCCTCTGTGTTGCTGGTGTTGCTTAGATTAACGTAAACTGTTTTAGAGCTGTTGCTCTCGTTACTGATCACAGTTTCGTGCGTGAGATCTTCTGATATCTGATTGGTCGAGACGTTGATACGTATCTCTACAGCCGTCGTATGACTCTTCGTTCTCTTGCTTCTCTTCCTTTTCCCTTTTTTCTCATCCCTTCTTTCCGTCTCCGATCCCTCATCTACGGATATGATCGTTTGCTTGCTGTGAGTCGTGTCATCTCGATTGATGCCGGATATACTTTCCTTGGATGAGTCCGGAGCCGGTGAGATTTTATTTGAACGAACTAGATTAGAGCAGAGCAGTCGAGAGCCTAAGCTGCTGCTATACTGTACCCCACTGTCGCCGCTTTTAAACGCTATGGAGTGGAGTTTATCAAACGTGGCCAAACTTATTTTGTCATTTCCTTTCTCGCTCGAGAGATCTGACAGCTGAATTGGACAGGAGGTTTTTCTCACAATAGCATTCGAAGCTAGAGGTCTAGAACGGTCAGCTCTGCCGAAACTCTGGATTTTCCTTTCAAGGTTACGATCATAAACTGCAGGGCATCTTTCTTCGGGGTTGTCATATTCTGAGGGGTTAAGAGTGGGTCGATAGCCTTCATAGAGTCCTAGTCCCCTTGGGATTTGACTTTCTCGAGATGCGTTGAGATTCAAGCTTTGTTCTCGGGGATTGGCAAATGACCCTGCGTCTCTCACACAGCGTGTACTGCCTCTACCGGCGATTGTTAGATAATCGGCTGCGGTTAAACCAGATTTCTTCCACACCGCAACTAGTCTCTGTTATAATATGATTATGGAAAACATTTATTGCCGCAAAATGATGTTGCGACAATGAATGGCTATGGTAATAGCTATAATAATATGATATAATATGGTAATATGAATGTGACAGTGATAGATGATGATAATGAATGCGACAGTTAATGATGATGATAGTCAGTGAATGTGACAAGGATTGATGATGATAATTAGTGCGACAATTAACGATGATGATAGTCAGTGAATGTAGTAATGACTGATGATGATAATGAATGAATGTGAAAATCGATAATTGCGGCAATAAGTGTTGTAGTGAATTATTGCCCGGAGAATGATAATGATAACGAATGATTGAATATATTACATAACAGTGATACAAGTTAATCAATATTATTATTATTATTATTTAATTTTAAACATTTGTCTTAAACGAAAACTGTCCTAGAGTCTGCTTTACAGAAAGAGCTTGAATAATAATTTTAAAAATCGAAATTAAATTTGTTACAAGAAGTACTATGCTAGATCCAGACAGCAATTAACATAAGATAGAAATATTAGCAGAACACGACAGATTTAATGACACCACAAGGATTGGATACTGTATATACTAAATGTAAATGATAATGTCATTTTCTGAAGCTACAATACTAAAATGGTTTTTGACTCCGTGACGGAAGGCTATGCAGTTTGACTAATGTCTCCGACTATCGGGTGTCAAATTGTTTCTGGTGAAGACGAGGCTCGATTACCATGAGAAACATTGTTTAATATAATTATTATGAATTATTTTGAAAACTAAATCAATGAATGTAGCAATGAATAAAGCAATGAATGATCGTGGCCTTGGAAGAGGTAGCATTAAATGATAGGGACACATACTCAAATAAAGCGCATGTATTTTAATATATTTTATTAATTTAAAATGACATTTACTATATTTATACGTTACGTAAGTTAGCCTATATTTTCTATTTAAGAACATTTAATTAACGACTACATTAAAGGGGGGATAACATTTTCAGTTGATATTGTCAGCATTTGCATAAACAGACATATTTTCATAAGAATCTGGCTAAGTATAGCTTTGTCAAAATAAAAATTAACATTTCATTACCATCATAACTCAACGGAGCTGTTAGGTAGGCTTATTTAGAGATCCGATAAACGTTATTTTCGTCACTTAGCGATAACGAATGCACGTAGTGTAATAGTATTTTGTGGTTGACAACCTTGGATGACCGAGTGTTAACAGCTTTGAAGAAAAATACCCCAGGGTGATGGAAGGTTATTTTTAAATCCGCGCCGGCTGCAATTCATGCGCCATCAAAAGGCAGCGATTACTAGTAACCATGGAGAGGAAGAAATGGGCTTAAAACAAGCATATGTGCTTCCTGACCCAGTCTGCCGTTATGTTATATTCTCTCTCTTAGTGCACTGCCCACTGGCAGATCCATGGTATATAACGCCTCCACTCTTCTCTGTCTTCCGCCTTCCTCTTCATTTCCACATATGAGTGGGTCTTTAAATCATCTAACATACCTAATCTCGGCCTGCCCTGCCTCTTTTTCCTTCCATTCTGCCTTCTATGACCTCTTTTAATAGACCTTCCCCCCTTAGAATGTGTCCTATCCATCTCTTCTTCCTATTTCTAATACATTATCAACTGTCTATCTGTGCCAACTCTCTCCAGAACTTCCTCATTTGTAACCCTTTGAGTCCAGCTAATCCTCTCCATTCTTCTCCAAATCCACATTTCCAATGCCTCCAGTTTCCTAATATCTTCCTTCCTTAAGGTCCATGTTTCACATCCATACAATAGCGTGGTCCAAACCAAAGTTTTCACTATCTTTATCTTTGTGTCTTTCTTTAGACTTGTTGTTAATAGTTCTTTTCTACTACTAAAGGCCGCTTTTGCTTGTGCAATCCTACTGTATATTTCCGTCTCACATTTCCCATAATCGGTTATAGTATGATCCAAATATTTGAAACTCCTTACCTGTTCCAATTTCGTACCATTTATTGTGATATTAACTTCACCTTTATTATTGGACACTCTCATAACCTTGGTCTTTTTATATTAATCTTCATGCCATATCTTAGGGCCGTATCATTCAGCCTATCCATTATCTTCTGCAATCCAATCTCACTGCCCGCTACCATTCCTTGGTCATCTGCAAATCGTACATCTTGTAACAAATTCCCTCCTACTTTTATTCCTTCTTTCAAGTCTTCCATAGCTTCCTCCATCATTGCCTCAGCGTAAATGTTAAACAGCAGCGGCGAAATGCTACAACCTTGTCTTACTCCACGTCCTATTTCACCTTCTTTTGAGTATTATTGTTGGATTTTGATTACTGCTCTTTGATTCATGTACAAATTCAAAATTAGTCTTCTATCTCTCCAGTCAATTAAGATATTCATCATCGTTTTCCAATCAATCCTGTCAAAGGCCTTCTCGAAGTCTACAAAGCATACAAAAACGTCATTTCCATATTTTAAGCTTCTTTCGCAAAGAACCCGCATTATTCCTATTGCTTCTCTTGTGCCGCATCCTTTCCTAAAACCAAATGGTGTCTTGCTCAGTATCATCACTGCTTTCGACTGAATGCGATTATTTACTATCTTTAATAGGATCTTCGATACATGAGGTATTAAGCTGATTGTTCTGTAATCCGAACACTCCACAGCATTGGCTTTCTTGGGAATTGGAATCATCACTGACTTGGTAAAGTCGTCTGGCCAAATACCTGTATTGTACACTTCCATACATACCTCCATTAACTTTTTGAGTGTTTCTCCTTCCAACATTTTCAAGAATTCTGCTGGAAGTTCATCTATTCCGGCTGCCTTCCCCTTCTTCATACTGTTAATTGCAGAATAAATTTCCTCCTTCATTAAATCGGGGCCCCTCTTATCATCTTCTATGATATTTTCTTCTTCTATTTTAAAATCCTCTTGAACTGGTTTCTCAGCCTTATCATACAATTCCTGTACATATTCTCTCCATCTTTCTTTTACTTCTTCCGGCTCTGTCTTCAATTCCCCATCCTTACCCATTATACTAATGTTCTTTGTATCTCCTTTCTTTTTCTTATCTGTTTTTGTTAATATTCTGACTTCCTGGTATAATAGATCTTACCTCCCTCTTTTATCATATTCTGCTAATTCATCACACTTTTCACTCCACCAATGATCTTTTGCTTTGTCTGCAATTCTTCTAAGTTCACTGTTTAAGCTACTATATTTCCTTCGGCCATGACTGGTGTCAATACTTTTCCATTTCCTCCTTTCATCCATTTTGTCAAGCATCTTGCTTGTGATCCAAGGATTTTTAGCTGTATTTGCTTGAAGAAAGCCTTAAACTTCTTTTGCACCTATTTTTATAGCTTCCTTTAGCTGACACCATCTTTCATTTACCCCTGTTCTTTCGTAGTCCTTCATTTCCATAACTTTTCTTTCCACTGCTTCCTGAAACTGACTTCTTTTCTCGTTCAATCGGTTCAAATTTCACCTCTTACTGCTTTTCTTCTTAAGTATTTTCTTCAGCTGAAGCCCTACTTTTGCCATTACTAGATTGTGGTCTGAATTAATATCGGCTCCTGGATAAGCCCTTGAATTCTTCACACTATTCCTGTACCGTTGTTTTATCAGAATATAATATATCTGGTATCTTCCCTCATTTCCGGTGCTTCCTGGTTTCTTCCATGTGTAACGCCTTCTCTTCTCATGTTTGAACCAAGTGTTGGACACCACTAATCTCATTCTATTGCAAAAGTCCACCAATTTCTGTCCTCTCTCATTTTTTTTCCTAGACCATATTCCCCAATTTCATTTCCATCTCTTCCTTCACCTACCACCGCGTTCCAATCACCCATAACTATAACTTGATCTGTGGCTTTTTCTCCCTTAAAAATTCCTCCTTTTTTTCGTACATCGCTTCAATTTCCTCATCCTCTGAGGCTGATGTAGGAATGTAGATTTGGATAAACACCAAATCTACTGGATCTGCTTTGTTCCGCACTAACATCAGTCTGTCACTGCACTGACGAACCTTTGTTACTCGTTCACTTAAATTTCTATCCAATATTATTGCCACACCCTTCTCCCGTTATCTCCTCCGGAGTATATAACCCTGTACCCATCACTTAAAAATCTCCAGTTCCCAACCACCTTACTTCACTCATCCCTAGGACATCTATTTTCCCTTTCTCCATTTCCTTCTTTACATTTTCTAACTTTTCCCTTTCTCCCATAGTTCTCACATTCCATGTGCCCACACTTATCCTTTTGGGGCGCATGGCATGTCCTCCTGGTATATCTGTGGGGCACCCAAGGTGCCGTCTGGCCGTGGGATTCCTACCGCCCCCTCCCCATTTAAGGAGTGCACGGGACTGGGGGCTTTCATTTTTGTCGTGATATACCATTATTTTCTTGGGGGATATGCTTTTTGACGAGGTGGGCCCTCTATGCCTTCCTCAGCTTTGACTGACATTTACCGGGCAGGGGGCGTCAATCCCTGAGAAAACTATCCTGTTTACCCATGTTATATTATGAAATGTAAAACAATCAAAACTAGTCGTAGTGAATCTTTCAAAGTTGTGCCACAGACCTTCCAATTGGCCAGAGCACACTTCCTCTGGTGAGCCTTCGTCCTTGACATTGCTTTAATGACCATCAGACCTCGACAGGCTTTGTCACTGGAACAGATTCCTGCAGCATTGGATTTGTACGGCACTGAGTAGGATTGTCTAATTTGCTTTAGTTTCTCCAAGGAATAGCCTCTCTCCAGGATTATAATGATCTTAGCCCACTGGAAGTCAATCAAACATTGAAACTATTACCACAGAATATAGACCTAGGTATAATAATAATAATAATAATAATTATTATTATTATTATTATAAAGGTTTAACGTCGGTTTCCTGATACAAGGATGATGTCAGGGACATTATAATAATGGTATTAATTAAGCCAGATATCAGATGTGTATGAATTTGTAATTATAGTTATTATTAATTTTGTTTTTTATAACGAGTGCAATGCACACGAGGATTTGACAAATATGATTCGAGCAATACGTATTGAATCATCGCCCGGCTATTCGAGGTCATGCCTCTGCTTAAAAGAAGTGCTTAAGAAGACTGCATTCATTTGTGAAAAAGTCTTCGAAAACCTTTGTCATGGAAGAGATGTGCTCACGGCTTGCTCTGCATTATCTTCCTATACCATTAATGAAGTCCTTTGGGATTCATAGGACCCACGGTTCCAACGCCAACCGCAGCAACTTCATACCCTAAGGTCAGATCACTGTACTTATACAATTTCTTAGAGGCGGCTTGCTCAGCTGCTCCGACCTCAGTGACTGACGTTATGTTCAGGTAAGAGTCGAATGGTAAAAGCTAAAAAGCTAAGGTTAACGTCAGTTTCCTCACTCGAAAGCGATGTCAGTGACGGGCGAGCCCAGGATTTTAACCCGCATCAACTGATCCGCGGTCGAGTATCTTACCGACTTCGCCACTGTCTCCAGCCAGTGGAGCCAGTGGCGGTCAATGACAGTTGTGACAATAAATAATAGAATTAGTAGTAGTATTATTGACTATTATTATCTGTATTTTATTATTATTATTAAATTAGATATTTATAATTCAGCAAAATAGAGGCGGAACATTAACGAGAGCGTTGAAACCATTTCAGTCTAAATGTGTCAGATATTGACACAGGCGATCTGATGCTAGTGCTACTGCGGCTGCTGCATTAATTAAATAATACTCTACTTTCACTCGAATGCAGCTACTCCCAAGCGATCTTCCAGATTTTGTTAACAAGCAAATTTAGTAAAGCGTATAATATGATTATATATGTACATATATATATATATATAT
This sequence comes from Enchytraeus crypticus, assembly GCA_905160935.1. Lineage (NCBI taxonomy): Eukaryota > Metazoa > Annelida > Clitellata > Enchytraeida > Enchytraeidae > Enchytraeus > Enchytraeus crypticus. The sequence goes on along the minus strand of CAJHZI010000252.1, from coordinate 929,011 downwards.
ATATATATATATATATATATATATTCATATATATATATAATGTAATTTACATGTGCATAAAATCTATGTATATATATATATATATATACACGTTTAGTATATTGCCGAACACAGGTTGGTAGCCTGCCTGATAATAACAACGTCAAAAGTTCAAATTTTTAGAAATGACAGCATAATTTCTGTAACATAACATAACATAACAATTAAAGTGCTACCGTCATCTATGACAGCATCGAGTACTATTGAGACCAATCCAAGCCGGTGAGCAAAAAGAAGATCTAAAAAGAGTGTTAATTCCAAAATCCAGAATATTAGTCCAAAGATATCGCCTGTGTACAGACTTTTAAATATCTTTCTAAAACATTCAACATTTCACTAGCGGAGTAATAATAATAATAATAAAGGTTTAACGTCCGTTTCCTCATACAAGAATGATGTCAGGATGTCCTCCATCAAATGTCACCACAAATAGATTCACCCAAAAGATTTGAAAAACATGTGCTGAAGAGAAAGAAAAAGTTCCTAAACGGTGCCGGTCCAGTGATCAAAAAACAGTCAGGCAAGATGAAAAAAATCATGATGGGAAGAGATGTGTTTTCAATCTACAGCGGAAAGTGGAAGTAGTAAAACATGAGAGAAGATCAGGAGGCATAGAGTTGCAAACAGTAGGAGCGGAGAAAGAAAGTGAACGATTAAAGTAGAGACGATTACCTGGCGCTTCCATTCTTTCTCTGAGCGGCTGATGATTCTTTCGTAGGTCGTCACAAATGTGGCCACCAACATGTTCAGCAGGAGAATAGGGACAAAGATTGCGAACACCACAAACACAAACTTGGTTAATCCCGGCATCGGAGTCTGAGCGAACTCTGGATACTGGATAACAGGACACAAATACGTCACGTCTCAATGGATTTGTCATTTATTTAACGTTATATAATAATAAATTTTATCTTTCATATATATATATATATATATATATATATATATATATATATATATATATTTACAGGTATATATATATATAATTATATATATATATATATTTACAGGTATATATATATAATTATATATATATATTATATATATATATATATATATATTTACAGGTATATATATATATATATATATATATATATATATATGTATATATATATATATATATTTACAGGTATATATATATATATATATATGTATATATATATATATATATATATTTACAGGTATATATATATATATATACATGTATATATATATATAATACATGTAGATACTAGAAATTCTTGTCTTCCAGCAGTTGCATTAAATATTGGCTTGTTTGTTATAAATACAATTCAAATTCATCGAACAAAACGATATATTAGCAGCTAACAGTAATTAGAAAATTATTAAGTATTATGATATTTTTTATCCATTCTGCGTAATAGCAGAACGTTCAAAATATATAGAAATTGAGTGAAATTCTACTCCCTGATCGATTCTCAAAAGTGTGGAATCCAAACGTATGTATGTATTTTGACTTGCTGCAGTGCTACTTACCACCTACAAAATCACAAATATAAAATTGTAAAATTTACATAGAAATTCGCAGCAAATGATAGAAATATATAGCCTAAAAATATTAATGCATAAATATACTGTATATATATATATATATATATATATATATATATATATATATATATATATATATATATATATACTGTATATCTATATATAGGCTAAATATTGGTTTTTCCCAAGATATATATATATATATATATATATATATATATTGATTTTTCCCAAGATATAGGCTGCTTAAGGTATGAATAAGACATAGACTTTGTGAAGGGACTAACTTGTTTATCTAAGGAATGCTCTTATGGAGCGAGAAAGCAGACTTTGAATATGAATATGTACCTGCCACTTGGCAGTCCACTGAAGAAGAAGATATATATACAAATACATACATATATATATATATATATATATATATATATATATATATATATATATATATATATATAGGCCTATATACATAATATATATATATACAGTATTTATATATAATTAAATTTATGTAATTAGAATCAAATAGCCTATATCAAAATATAAAATATGTAAAATGATACACACATGTATGAACTGATCTAGGTTTTGTGCAATCATTACATTACAACATTATATGTCTATAAAATTAACGGTCTAACGATGCTTTACTAGAGATCAGTGTATTGAATATATCAAACATAGAAATGAGTGTTTTACACAAAATATCAGTTGGCTCAGGAAGTTTGCATCATTTACATTTCAGTGCTAAAAACAAAACATAAAGCATGAATAAAGATGATAAAACAAGAAATAGATGCACCGTAACTAAATAGGTAAAGGATAAAATGAATAACATTTCATTTCATAACAGGAATAACATTTATCTGTGCCTTAATTGTTTGTTTGTTTATCGCAGTGCTTTTCAGGTACACGTTTTGGAAAGTTTCGTGTTGTTTTCGAATACTACATGTATATCACTTAGACTCCATTTCATTGAACTTGATGTCCAAGAATTTTCCACTCACACAGTATTGTTTACTGTCAACTGTGCACTTATACTGTATGTACTGGCATATTTTAGTGAAATGAATCGTGCTTATAGCAGTGTTTATTCCTGACTGAATTAGCTACTTTATATTAACACAGGCCCAGCCTATACAGTATATGACCAATTAAAAATAGATGAAAAGCAAACTTGACATAAACAAATGATGTCAGCATAATGTAACTTCCCATTTGATAGTATCGCGCCACAAAGTGAATTATAATCAAACCAGTCATTTGACCGTGTAGTGAAATTACAATTCATTTAATAAAATTATACTGTGAATTATATTATGATAGTTGTAGTGATCAAAGAATGTACACATTTTAGTGTTGCCCACGCTCTTGTACGGCTGTGAAACATGGGTCGTTAAGAAGGAGGACATTCGGCAGCTTTTCTTATACATGTTTTAGATACGGAGGTTATTTTCCAGTACTTCTACAGTAACTGCGTCATAGGCCTTTACTAAAATACACAAGCCGTTCACGGTAATTCTATTTTTACGATTTTTAGATTTAGCATGAATTCGTAGATTACTTTATATTCTCCCAGAGACATCTGAAACACCGTCATGGCGGCCTCCTGTATTGTGTTGAATTTGGAGTTATCTGTCACCTTGTATATGATGTAGAATGCTGCAGTAGTTGCATACAGACAAAATTGCATCTTAAGTATTAAAAATATATTATCTAGAAGAAAAATATTTAAATAGAAAGCATCTTTTAAATATATACCAATATTATTTAATGTGGAATGCCTCTTAATGAAAGAGAAAACCATGAGCATTGAAACGGTAAACTAAGCGAATGAAATTAAATCTTTTCAGTAAGAAATTGTAGCATTTAAAATTTAAAATGTTAAAATCAGCTAATTTCATTTTTATCTGATTACTTATTTAATTTTAACTTATTTTGATTCATCGAAAAGCGGCTGTATCTACCGAAATTACTTCAGTGCATTAGTATATGACGTAATAAAAGAAAACACAGAGAGGATAATAGAGATAGAGAGAGGGGGAGAGGGCGGAAGAGGGACAACAGAATTCGTACACATCTTAAAATTAAATCAACCGAACACAATAGATTCACAATATCAACTTACATAATGTAAATCCAGGGAGGAAAATCACATATATGATTCCAAATCTGTAAATATCTCCTCCAAGCATTCGATAGAATACAACCACAAATACACCGGTCAGATTGAAACCCCTGTAGCCGAATAGGAAAATAGTATAATCTGTTTTCGTGACAACATAGTATTTTTGCTCAAAAAGTGCTTAAGTTCAAAGTCCTTCAATTTTATTCATCTTTAAAAATTATATTTTAGGGTCAAAACAGATTTAGTTAAGTTAGCAATTCTAAAAGAAATCGTGTATTAGTGAAGATGAATTTGATAACAGTTTATTCATATTATATGTACATGTATTTGGCTCATCAACAATTAAGTGAGTGATAGGAGAAATAAGAATGACCAAATATTTGTGAAAGATTAAGAGAATTATGAATAATTAAATGAATTAAGTGAATGATTATGATAATTAGAAATGATTAAATAAATAGAGTAAATGATAAAGAGAATTAGGAATGGTTAAATGAATTCCTTAAATGATTCAGAGAATTAATAATGATTAAATGAATTCAGTGAAAGATTGAATGATTCGGTATAGGTTTAAAATGTGACCTCTCGAATATTGAATAGAAATTTACAATCCGAGTACTACCACTACGCTAAATAATGTATATTTTAATAGTACTTTGTTCATGAATTAGCTGTATATAAGAACCCTGGATACATTTGAAAAACGCCTACTCCAATATTTTATTCGTAGTTTAACAATTAAATAAAGGTGTTTAACCTGGCGCAGAAGAGCAGAAACGCCCAAGAACAAGGTGCCGCAAAGGCGAGTAGACTTCGTTCAACAAGTTCAAGGTGGAGGACTCGCATTGGAATACAGAGCAGGATGAGAATACATCCGATGTAGAAGAGACATTTTGCTGGAGCAGATTTCTATAATAAAACCAATCTGAGCAAGATTAATCACGTGATGATTCCAGTCTATTGAAAGTTCAAAGTAATTAAGCGTTCAGTGGCATTGGTCCTTCTTATCAAAGTATTATCTACATTTACAGAATATCTCAAAAACCATGTTTTAGAGAGAATGGCTAAGATGACACAGTTATAATGATATTTGGTGTTAATGAAACATCGGGGCTCGAAATTATTTCAACATCAGTCTTTCGAACAAAAGAGCAAAAGAGCATTGAATTTAAAAATAAGCCTAGAATTTTAGCACAGCATCAGCTGTAAATTGTTTACGAAGCTCTCAGGAGTTTAAATAATACTCTTAAATCTAAATCATCTAACCTTTGGGTGTATCTGAAAGCCGCACATGTCTCAGCAGTACAAGAGTGCAATATCATTTACTTAGTCTTGAAGAACACAGTGAATTATAATGAATTGGCATAACTGCATGTTAGATATATAGTCTTTAGAACACTGGGAAGATAGACAGAGAGAGAGATGGGGAGAGAGAATTAAAGACGATAATATATATACATGTATATATACATATATATATACACACGTATATATATACAGTATATATATACATGTATATATATATATATATATATATATATATATATATATATATATATAGAATATATATATATATATATATATATATATATATATATATATATCTTCATCCTAATCTTCCCTTGAATGTCAGTTTAGCTGCGGTCGGCATAATGTTTACTTTTTTTACAAAATTTTGTAACAATTACTGAAGCCTAGGCGCTCACCAACCGAATGTCCTTTTTGACATGCGTTTGGATCTGATTGCTTTGTCGCCTCTTTCGACAAGTACACCCACGGTTAGTTTATTCCTCAGTAACCCGGTCACAATGCGCCTAATATCCCATTAGTAACAATAAATGAAAAAGAAACCACCCTACGATCAAGATAGATGAACATAAGGTCTATTAAAGGAAGGTAAAACTTTACAATAAGTGAAGCTAAATTTTAAAAGTATATATTTTTAAAATTAAATTAAGCGAGTTTATCGAATTTGAGTAAATACCATGACCTAAACATTAACTGAAAGAAATCTAGGAATTAATTTTCTTGTGCTTAGGTGAAAGAGATTTAAGAATTAATTAGAATTATTGGATGTTTAGATGAATTAATTCACCTAAATTCACCTGTTCCTTAGGAACCTAAGGCAACACACACACACACACACACGCACACACACACACGCACACACACACATACACACACACTCACTCACAGAGAGAGAAAGAGAGAGAGAGAGAAAACTATGTTTATTAAAGAAACTTCATGTAAGTAGTATGATAATTACTTGTCTGGCTAGTTTTTGTTTGAAGCATAGCACAGGCTATTAATAATATAACACGCAAGCGTAAAATCAAGCACGCCCACGCACACAGTCGCGCGAGCTCGCGACCTTGAAAACTTTCCATGACTCATAATCATTTGACCGAGAATAGAAACTCTAGGAAAAAACCCAGTTTCGATTCGCTTATAAATAGCTTGAGGCGTAATTATCATACGACTATGAGTCATGCGCTGCGGTGAAAAACCGACAGTTTCGATTCGTCAGCACAATTAAGAGCGCCGACAGTTTCAATAATAAATACACTATTAAAACTTTCAATCAACAATTCAAACCATTGTAACTTTATAACATCCATCAACAATCTTTCCTTCGTTTCTTTTAAAGAAATTTAGATCATGTTTAGTTTCTTTAGCGGCTTTATACATCGACTTGAATTCGATAACTTCACCAGTGATGGTATTCTCCAATCTTACAGGCCGAGGTTTAGTTCTTACAGTTATCAAGTATTCATGCTTTGGGTCTATCACCTTTTTGGATCAACCTCTTTTGGTGGATATTTTCTAGGTCTTCCTCTTTTTCTTTTAGTCTCTTCTTCTTCCATTGCTGGATCCACATTCACTAGTCCATTTTCAAGCGTGGTTAATAACAACTCTGTACATCCAGCTTTTGCAGGTGGATTGATTCCGGCATTGTTCAAGATTTGTATCAATTCGGTGTCGGAGTATTTCATTTTATATATATATATAAGAAAATTATTTTAAACCAAAGTAAATTTTCATGCTAGTAAATATTGAAATATTGAAAAAATATTGAAAGTGCAGCAGCACTCGAAAAACGTTTAATTAAAAATTGTTAAACATAACAAAAATGGCAGACACAGTAGATGGTACATCGCTTTCGAGTAAAGTGAAAGCGTTTTTAACTAGAAAACTTGAAGAGAGGCGGAGCATTGTTTATAAGTTAAAACGAAAGCGAAAAAATACTAACATTTTGTACTACGTGTGCACTTTGTCTTCTGTTACAGTTTCAACAGTGATAGCACGTTTGTCGACAATTGTCGGATTTCCCGGTATGGTTATTACCATACTTTCAATTATGAGTGCATTACTGACATCAATCAGTCTCAAGTTCAATTTGCAGGATAAAAGTAATAAATAAAATGCAGAAATTGAAAAACTAAATAAACTTAACGAAAGATTTGACTTTGTGGTCAGTTGTAATGAAAATCTTACCGAGGCATCCTATAATCAGATTATTTCTGAATTCGCATAAAATGTGTTAATACATTTATTAACGAATTTAAATATCGCAATGAACGGTTACGCTTACATCTCAAACTACACCAGCAGAGAATCTGAAACGTAATGAAATCCTAAATCAACAAACATTAAATTTTTTGTAATATTAATTCCAAATCTAAATTCATTCGATCTGGGTCTTGATCTCTTACAAGTTTTGAAATAAATCGCCTAATTTTCAATAAAGGTGTACCCTCTTCCGGTGTTGTTATTAATTTAGCACGAACTAGATACATTTTTAAATCAACAAACATATTTTTCAGTAGTTCTTCAATGACTAAAATAAGTAAATATTTCAAATCAGTCGCGTAAATTGAAAGAACGTCAGAATATATTTTCTCACTATCATATAATTTACTATATTCTAAGGTAAGGTTTTCCAAATGATTATATCTCCTAAGAAATATTTCACCGTATTTAATTCGTTGGCCTTCTTCTATGGAATATTTTGATATAATGGCCAATACATGAAAACAAATAGCCATTAATTTCTCAAAATCAACATTATCTTTCATGCTCGCAATCTTATGATACTCTTTGTTTATCGCATCATACATTTCACTTGGGAAATGACATTAAAAATTAAATTATGCTTCATATCTAAATCTCCGTTCATTGAACCACCATTCACACTGAGTTTCGTATCAATATTGTTTTGCAGAGCAAAGTCATTGGCTACTACGTTTTGTTCTACTTCTTTTAAGATGTCTACTCTCAAATGTTCACCAAATTTGTTAATATAACGATCGCAGTACCCCTTTGTGATGACCACTGCATCGGTTTCTGGAGGGTGTTTAACATTAAAAATTCTATTGTTGCTCATATTAATGTCTCCAGTGATTTCTGCTCCAGTTTTGTCAACTTTTATACTTCCGAGTTTATCAATAAACTTGACAATAGGCCTGAAAACCGTGTCTACATGCTCCATCAAATCGTTGATGTTTGTTGAGTGTGATTTACTACCGCCAGTTTTCGATATAGTACTCATTTTATATAATAAAAATTTAAAATTTATATAAAAAATTTCAAAGTATACAGACTATGCTATAACGTTGACTAAAGGTCAACTCTGAAAACTAGAGAGCGTATGCGATCGTGATAGAGAGGTAAATATACGAATATCAAAAAAGAATTTATCGGGTGATACGAATCTTCCTCTAACCCAAACTCAAATTAATAAAATAAAAAAGGCTACGTCTGGAATGGAATTGTGTCTGAGCAGAGCACAATTAAAGTACATGAAAAAGAATGGAGGATTCCTGCTGCTGTTGGCAGCAGCCATTCCCGCCATCGTGGGAGCAATAGGTGGATTGGCAGGTGGAATTAGCTTCGGCAGTAATCTCGACTAGACAGAAAAATGAATTGAAGAGACATAATCAAGAATTGGAAAACATAACCAAGCAACAACTCGGCGCAGTGACTCACAACTCGTGACGCAATTGCTCCAATCCCCGTTGTAGGTAAAACGCTATCAAATGCATTGAAGAAATTTGGACTCGGTGGATGTGTCAAGAATTTGGAAGGAGCTCAGTGGGGTAATGGATTATATATACAGAGAACGGGATCAGGTCTTTTTTGGCGAGACAGGGGGAGGCATAAACTTCCCCCAATTTCTAAAATCGTTCAAAACCATTAAACCGCTATATAATTTTGATATAATAGAAAAGTGCAAAGAATTGAAAATTAAACATTTTAATAGTGTTTTAAAGCATGATGAATTGAAAGGATCAATTAATAATAACGAATGTCTAATTCTTAATATTGACGACAGCTCCGGAGACGGAACATATTGGGCATGCGTCTACAGCAAAGATGGTAAATGTATAAATTTTGACAGCTACGGTTTCGTGCCTTCTTTAGAAGCTTAGCGTTATTGTAAAGTAAAGAAAATTATTACAAAACATTCAAAATTCAAGCACCGAACGAAGTCATCTGCGGCCATTACTGCATTTACGTGCTTTATAAATTTAATAATGGATCTAAGTTTACCGATATATTAAATGAATTATACGAGAGAAACAATTTAAAATAATAACTAATACATAAAAAATGGTAGACTCGGGTATTGATTATTCAAAAAAGTACCAGGAAATTATTGGTACAAGCTACGAAAAGAAACATCACGACATATTTCCTACACATATAAGAATGATAATAGCAGGCAGTAGTGGATGTGGTAAAACTAAGTTAATGATGGATTTTATAATGGGCAAATTCGTGTATTACAACAATATAATGGTATACACAACGACGCCATATCAAGACGCATACGAATATCTTAGACTTTGTAATGATGAATCAAAAAAGAAATTTAAAACAAATAACGATATTGTTACTTTTCACAATCCTGACGAGGAAATTGTTCACCCATCTTAACTCGATAGAAATGAGACTCGCGTTGTAATTTTTGATGACGTTATGAATGAAGATCAGAAAGTCATGACTGATTACTTTTGTCAAGGTAGACACAATAATGTAAATGTATTCTACCTGTATCAGAGTGTACATCAACTGAAGAAGCATGTCAATATGTAAATATTTTTATATTGTTTCATCAAGATGAGAAAACGCCGAAATATTTCTATGATACACACGTAAGCGGTGATGTGACGTTTCAAGAGTTTAAAAAGTATGTAAGGCAGCGTGGACAAGAAAGCATGGATATATTGTAGTAAATCTTTGGGAAGGACCTGAATGTGATCGCTATATTTTAAATTACAATGTAATTTACATACCTGAACAGTACTTAAAAATTCATAATAATACCTAAAATACATAATAATACATAATAATACCTAAAAATACATAATAATACATAATAAGACATAAATACCTAAAAATATATAATAAACATTTTTATGTGTCTAATAAAATGATGAAGGAGTTTGATATTAGCTGGTTTATAAAAGCCAAGAACGACGCCAAACAAATGTTTCGGAATGACATACTTGATAATCAACGGGTATATGAGAGCCAAGCAAAATTATTCAAACCGTTAATTGACACTACAAGAGAAATAGCTAAAACTCTAGAACAACAGATTGTCGAAGATAGACAAAAGCCAATGCTAGGAGCAGTAGGCGATATTGCGGCATTCGGAATGACAGAGGGTAGTAAAGCACTCATTAGAAAGATAGCAAACGAAAAAAGCAAAAATAGTCGTCTAACTCCAGAATCGGAACAGATATTAGAACAACTAAAAAAGGGCAGCGGATTAAAACGATTTTAGTTTAAAATTATTACTATATATATATATATATATATATATATATATATATATATATATATATATATATATATATATAATGGAAACTGAAGTGCCAAACGAAATTTTCAAACAACCATCCTCAATAATTGTTGACAATAGTGAAGAAAGTTTTCAATACTCCCCTTTTATTCCACAGACTAAAGCTAGTTTTAATGATAACTCTAATGTTATTGAAATTGATATACCTGCAAGTGATTCCTATTACAACATATCTAAGAGCTTTCTTAAAATTAAGGGAAGAATACTGAGAAATGATAATAACAAAGCCGCCTATGATGCAACAGCTCAAATAGCTTTCACTAATAATGCTATTCCATGCCTCTTTTCTATTATTGAGTACGATCTAGGGTCTAAATCAATTGAATCATTACACTTTCCAGGACAGACTACGTCAATGTTGGGTTATTGGTCTTATCCTGACGATATCAATAGTAGTGCGGGATTGAATCAATGTTGGAGAAAAGACACAAATGTCGGCGCAGTATCCTCCAAATATAGACAATCTTCAGCAGTTGCAGCTGGCGCAGCCATTGTTGCCAATCATTTTACAACGCAAGAAAATCCAGATTACAATGAAGGATTTGCGATTCGTCGACAGCTTCTAATGAACAACGATGCACCAGGCCAATTTCAATTCAACATTTCATTTTCACATCTATTTGGATTTTCCGATTATAGCAAAGTACTTTACAATTTACGGCATACGTTGAGGTTCACTAGAACGCCTGACATATCAGCAATTCATAAAGCGAATAACGTTTTTGAAGGTAAAGTTTCACTAACGGATATTAGGTGGATGGTACCAAGAATAAAACCGTCAGTTGAAATGATAACTTCACTGCGAGAGTCTGTTGTAAGTAAAAAGAAAATTCCAATAAGTTTTAGTAGAAGAACTGACCAACATACTACAGTTACACGAGATGTACACGAATTTGAATGGATGATCAATAGAGACGCTGGAATGAAAAAGCCTAGATGGATAATTGTTGGATTTCAAACTGACAAATCAAGAACACAGGAACAAAATCCAGCTGTATTTGATCACCTTAACTTGACGAGTGCTTTTGTTGAATTGAATGATCAGAGATATCGTGCAGATGAACCGAGAATAAACTTTGCTACAAATGACAATGTAGATTTCTGCACTATGGCAGATGAATTTAAGAAAGAACACTTTGGTTTTAATCATTTAATATGAGGTACACAGATCGATATGATGAATTACAAAAAGCTAATTCCACTTGTAGTCTTTGATGTACGACATCAGAGTGAAAAAGTCAAATCTGATGTTATGAATATGAAACTTAATTTTAAATTAAGTCAAAATGTTCCAGAACATATTCATATGTATTTTACGATACTTTTCGATAGAGTGATGTACCTAAAATTCGATGGTCAGACTCCAATTATTATAGATTAGTAAGTTTTCTAAAATGAAATTACGTTATAGAATTTTATAATGTAATTTAAAATGTATTGTTTGAAATGTGAAAGGAAAACTTTTTCCATACAAGTGAGGTTAACTGCTAATAATAGAAAACGGCAGAGTGCAGTTTGCAGAGTGTGTGGAAGTAAAAAGCCAAGATTCATCTCAGGTCAGGGTGTATTTAATAATGTGCTATCCGCCGTTGGAAACACAGTTGGAGAACTACATTTACCTGCCAGACGTGGAGAGGTTGTACCCAACGGATCATTTAATAATCTAAATAAGTATTCTTATTGCGGACCAGGCACAAAGTATGAACAGAGAAATCGCGAAGGCTATCAGGGTATAAATGAGTTGGACGGAATGTGTAAATTGCACGATCAGTTTTATACCTCACCGCAAACACCGATACTGCACGTCGAAATATCAGCGACAAAGCTTTGGCCCATCGAGCATATGAAAATGCTAACGATTCAAGCTTAAATAGTGAGCAAAGAAATATGGCTCTATCAGTTTACCTCTTCATGAAATATAAGGCAAATTTTGGTCTTGGGCAGTCAAAAAACTTATAGAGGGGTCCAGCGAAGAAAAAGGTTTGAAGCGAAGCGTTGGACCCTTTCAAGATTTGGCAAAGGAATTACACAAACCGATTCGTAGAAAATTTACAAGACGGCAAGTAAATGTGTTTGAAGTTGATGAGTATGGGGAGAGGATTTAATCGAAATGCAGGAATGGAGTAGAGTTAATTAGGGCTACAGATACATGCTTAACGTCATTGATGTATTTTCCAAGTATGCATGGAGCGTTCCGTTGAAAGACAAGAGAGGTGAAACAATTACAGATGCATATAAACTAATAGTGTCATCATCCGGAAGACAGCCTAGATATTTATGGGTTGATCAGGGTAAGGAATTTTACAACAAAAACATGGTTGATTGGTTAAAGAAACTTGATATCAATAGATACTCTACATTTGGTGAACATAAATCAGCAGTCGTCGAACGATTCAATAGAAGTATGAAGGAAAAGATGTGGAAAAGATTTACTACGGAAAATACGAGAAACTGGATTGATATGATTAATGACTAAATTGCAGAGTATAACAACACGAAACATGCGACCATAAAAATGACTCCTATTGAGGCGAGTAAAAAGGAAAACGGATCATTTATAATTAATAGTAGGAAATATAGAAATATAGAAAGTAACATGAACAAATTTGAGGTGGGTGACAGAGTTCGAATTAGCCGGATTAAAGCCGCATTTGAAAAGGATTTCCTACCAAATTGGTCCGAGGTGTACGTTGTAGACAAAGTAAAGTATACATCGCCTGTTACGTATATATTGATAGATAAATCTGGTGAGGTATTAGAGGGAGGTTTCTACACAGAGGAACTTCAGAAAACCAATCAAGAATTATATGGAATTGAAAAGATTTTACAAAGGAAAAAGATTAAAGGTGTGGAACACGCCTTGGTTAAATGGGTGGGTTACAGTAAGAAATTTAATGAATGGATTCCCGTAGAACATTTGGAAAGTGTTTATAGAAAGAGTTTGCAAAAATTTCGAAATCTTTATAAATATTAATTTTGATTTAAATAAATTTTCTTACATATATAAAATGACAGCTACAAACTCAAACTCACAAATATTCAAATTTCAAAATTGGAGATAAATATATTGTAAAGGGATTGAAACCCATAAATACAAAATTTGGTAAATCATATATACTATACGTTGTACAAAATGAGGACGATACCCCTCTACAAATATGGTCTACTAAAAAGATTAATGAATATATTACAGAGAAAGAGTTGGAAGAGAACCCTGAAAGATTTGAGTTTACAGTAAGAGAAATCAATTATGGAAAACATAAACAAAGGAATGTTGTATGAAGAGATTGATGTTTGCAATACAGATAGCGATGATGCTGGATTTATCTGGTCGTAAAGGATTCATTTCTAAACCAAATGTGGTTTGAAAATATTAATGCATGTGTGCAATGAAAATTATCTATGACAAAAGTTAGCTGTAAATACGTTTTATATTTATTCACCTAATCTACAATGACCATACGCAAAAGTATGTATCCCATCATCTGAAATTTCTCGCTTGTCATCATCAGCGCTAAGAGCAACTCTATTTACTTGTTCGCTGTAAACGTCATGCAAGTGAGATCTGATGACATTCATGCTTCTAATATAGTCTCTTTTCTCAAACAGACAATTTCTATAATCCTCATGCGTTATTGTTCTTTCAACAACATTCTTTGCATTTCAACAACATTCTTTGCATTTCAACAACAACTCTCCTGCATTTCAACAACAACAACTCCTTTACATTTCTTGTGTTCCTCATCTGCCAATTTATACGAGTACAGCTTTGCTCTCAATCCAACAAATTTTTCAATTTCCTTCCCACAAGCTTCGTCCTTAAACATTCCAATGACTTTCCTATTAATTCCAGTCTTAATGCCTGATGGATGAACTCTGGGAAAATCGCTAGTGTCAAATCTGCGTTCGACGTCATTAGAAATGTCTGCATAAAAATCTTCCGTGTGTATTTCGTACATCAACGAATCCGTGTCTGTAAATAACAGCTTGGCTTTATCATCGTACATTTTCTTTATGTCATTATAGTGAAAGTCGTACATCAAAGTTTTACTTAAATCTAATATTGTCATACCTAGGTAGATTGGCTTATTGTACAGCAATTTATTTTTTCTCATGTGAACGCCAACAAGATTTTCGTCAAATATCACTGATAGGTTATAGTACGGCTTTGCAGCTAATTTAACAGCCTTTTCCCTGTCATCAACCAATCTGAAATTTATCCCATTTTCAATATTCTCCATTGTCTTTCCAAAATCGCTATTGTTCATTAGTTTAAAGAAATCTTTTTCAAAGTCGTTGGCAGCCTGGGTCCTTAGCTGTGAATTTAAATCGATGTATGTCTTAAGCCATGGACTTTCTTCAAATTTTATGCCTCTGTGTATTTTGGCAATTTTCAGACCCAAGCTTTCGTACAGTTTCAAATGCTCGTAATGTAATATGTACTTTGTTTTATCATTCAAATTCGGTATCAATTTCTTTACTTTATTCACTTTCACAATTTCGGGGGCTAGAGGGTAGTTGTTATGGAGATAATGCATCGCTGTAGGATATTCCAAGTCAACTTCGAGGATACACTTCATTTCTTTCCAGTTCTCCATTTCTTTTTCTGTAATCCATTCGAACCCGTGTGTGGGTAGGGGCTTACTCATAGCAAACCCATAAAGGTTATTCGAATCTAGGTATTTGATAAATTTGGATGGTTCATCAACGTTATAATTCCCATCCATGTATTTATTATTAGCTTTCGCGTATCGGTTTGAAATAGTGCTTATATCGCCTCTTATTCCGTGCTTAATCATCAACAGCATGTCGTAATCACTCAACAATTCGAGTTCAACTTTAGTTAATCTTAAAGCAGCATCCCAAGCTAGTCCTGGTGAAGTGTAGTACCATGCAGGATCCAATTTATAGTGGGTCATACAAACATCTCTAAAATTTTCAAAGACATCTGCTAGTAAAAGCACATCGGACAGATTGTACAAGTCGTGATAATCTCGAAATGTATTACAACCAAACTCTCTCCAAACCGTCTGTGCGTGTTTATAGTCTTCATCACTGATAATGATATCGTTAAGTTTCGAGTAGAAAGCTTCCTTTGGCGGTAGTTTAGTTTCATAAAGTCTTTCTAACGAACTTACATAATCGTACGGGTAAACTCCTTTTCTCAAAAGCAAATCCAATTGCTTTCCAAAATACTTACTTGCAATATTCTTACACTGATCCTTACTTAGGTTCTTTTAAAGAGTATCAAGACTCGAAGCCATAAATCTAAAGCTATCGATAAACCGTAATTCTCGTTTCACTTGGACTTCTTTACCTATTTTATTTATAAACTTGTCAACCAGCACTTCCCTAGAGAAACTTATGTACTTTTCTTAGTTGCACGGAATACAATTTATGTTTCCACCTGCCAACTTCTTTATAAAAAAGTGACTGTCGTATCCAGAAAAATTTTTGCAAAACTACTGGAAAGAATTTTGGAATCTTGTATTGTAAATTACAATTATCGTGTGCTGCTCCCCGGAATTCGCCAGATAGATGACAATGATCTCTAACACGATCGTTACCCAACTCATTTTCACATATATGACATAATTTTGCTGCCTTGAATTTCTTCTCTTCCGCTTCCGTGAATATCATTGGTATAGCAATCTTGAACTGATTGTATATTTGTTTTATATTTTGCTCTAAAGCGTCAAAAAATATTTGAGCAACATCGTCATCATCATTTTTTACTGTATACGTGACTGGAGCTTGTGAGTATAGAGTATCATCAAAACACTTGATGTAATAACAGATTGAGCTAGGTGTATGTTTCTGGTATTGATTAGTATATGACATGCCTGGATCCGGCTGACATGTATCAATCCGATCAATCGGTTTATTAAATGACTCCAAATCTGCTTAAACTATGAATGGTACTCTCATCGATTTTTTGTAGTGATTGAATTTCATAAACGTTCCAGGGTCAGGTAACAGGATTTTTTGAGCGTCGTGTTGTGAACAATATTCGTTGTGATTATTAAGAGCATTTTCAAGTGTGAACCGTTTAAGCATCTCCTACAGTATTGCATTGCATTGAAATCCCCCCTAGCCATTAACCTATTAAAGTTTTTAATCCAGCAGTAATGTTTATTATCATCTTTTGATATTAGTAACAAATCTACTGCGTTTTGACTATTAAATGCTGAAATCCTTAATGGTATTATTTCTTCTTCTTTGGCTCACGCCTCTAGCTTTTCATATCCCAACGCATGAATTGAAACATTGTTATTCTTTTCAAATTTATCAATATTTTTCAAGTTAACCGGAAACTCAACACCATTCCCGTTAAATTTTTCAGGCTGCTTCTTTAATTGTTTGTCAATGAGCTCAGAATTTTTTCACTTGATTGAAGGCCCTTGTAATGCACCATTTCAAACATTGATCGTTTTTATTCTTCATATATACAATTGCCTTTTTAGCAGCTAATTTTTTAGGAAGAGGAATGTAGAAGCTACCTCGGAGTGGCTTGTATTCTACGGTATTTATTTCTAATTTCATCACCCTACGAAATCTCCAATTACTACCCCGCATCTTAAAATTTGCCATTGACTCTAGCATTTTGCCTTTAGCCTTTCCAAACACCTCTTCTGTATCTGTGGAAGGTAGAATTATTTCATTTTTAGAGAGAAAAGGAGCGTCATAAGATATTATTTCCTCAGACTTTAAATCAACCTTCTCCATTGTACATGTAAGTGTTAGATTAATTTTTATCTGAGGATTGTTATTTAATACATGTAGCACTTGTGGTTGAATACTGCTCAGAAATGACACTGCATCAACTCCATCTCTACCATCAATGACATATTACTTTGTGAATCCTTTTAATGCAGATATCGTTTCTATGACGTCATAATTGTTTGTCTTAGTCTGGGTGAATATGTTCTGAACTTTAGACTTTAGCGCTTTAAAAGATTTGCTTATCGGCTTTTTAATTTTGGCTGGTACGTAGCTTACCAGCCAATGCCAATAAGACTCGATAGTTGACATTACTCCAGTCCTAATTGCTGTAAGAATCTCAGTTTTGATATCAGGTACAGGTGTGTCAAGCAAATTCTCATAATGTATCTTCGATGATGGATTATATTCACTTGGCACTAAAACCGCCGCTCGAATATCTGGTACAGGAGAATTAATCAAATCAACACCACCCCCGGTTGTTTGTGATGTCCCGGCCAATGCGTCAATAAGCTCCGACTTTCTAAGAGAATAGTATTTTTAATACCTCGTTGTTTTTCGACTTGTCGTAATTGTTTCACCGTTTGAGTTTCCATTTTATATACGCAAGCAATTTATTTAAATAGAAATCAACATTTTCTGAACTCAACTCGGCTTTTATACTAACAGTCGACGCCTGTAATTGTGCTGACGAATCGAAACTGTCGGTTTTCAGCGCATGACTCATAGTCGTATGATAATTACGCCTCAAGCTATTTATAAGCGAATCGAAACTGGGTTTTTTCCTGAAGTTTCTATTCTCGGTCAAATGATTATGAGTCATGGAAGTTTTCAAGGTCGCGAGCTCGCGCGACTGTGTGCGTGGGCGTGCTTGATTTTACGCTTGCGTGTTATATTATTAATAGCCTGTGCTATGCTTCAAACAAAAACTAGCCAGACAAGTAATTATCATACTACTCATGTAACACATAAGCAGGTAAAAATACCCACAAAGAGACACTAGGTCAATGATGCTATAGATATCCTATAGAGTTTACAAAATGTCGAAACATGTGGAACAGAAATATTGAGTGTAAATTTGCTATTTTGTTACGTCTTAAATTTAATTAACAATTCAATAACAAATTTATGCAATTGAAGAATTACTGTTACGTTGTTGGCTCTGAGCAATATTCTAAATAAATCAGGTATTTGCATACGTAAATAATAAAATCTAATTATATAATTAACTATCTTACGCACTAACCTGGTATTTAAGAAATCCTACAAGACCCTGGGATCTGATTTCAAATATCTGAAGTAGAAGACTCACGGCGCAATCCATGCAGACAATTGCTTCACAGATGTAACGAATCTGTGCGCAAAATAAAACTATTGATTAAAAGAAGAATTAACTAGAACTAATGATTTCTTCTTTAAATTTAACTACAGTCAGTTTAACTCAACTGCTCTAAAATGTAAAAAAAAGAGAAATCGTAGGTAATGGCTCTCCCCCGGTCCTTATGAAGTCCAGCAGCCTGAAAGTACTTTTTTATATATCATATTAATGGAAAATTTAACAGTTATGATACTAATAAATATCTTCCAATATTACTAAACAATATCTTCAGTAGAACACCTGGATGATATGATCATTTAAATTACTTGAGTGATATCTTAATTAAGTGGAACACCTTGATGGTATGATCATTGAAATTACTTGAACCATATCGTCAATTGAATCGTAATTTTATTGCTCTAGCAAAATCATTAATGGAATTACCTTTTATTAAAAGAAAGCAGACACCAATCATTCAATCAACCAAGCGTTCTACTTTTAGCTCAAAGGAATCTCCATTCCGCTAGAACCCTTGCTTGGAATGATTACCCGGATTTTGGCTCGTACTCTTTCAGGATCCCTCACTCAGCTTATCGGTTTTGATTTTACTCCACAGTGCTCGATATTGGTATGGACAACAGTAGCATTCTAATCGTCAGTGATGGGACGAGTCTCGAGACAGTATTTTACTGTCTTGGTCTTGATCTTGGTCTTGCTGATCTTACTTATTTTACTTGTCTTGGTCTTGCAAAAATTGTCTTGGTCTTGCAAGACCAATGCAAATGACTTGTGAGAATGAAATATTTTACTTTTTACTTATTCATATCTTAACGTTGATGCACATAAAGAAGTGCTAAATGATAAAGTTGAATTCATTGAAAGTGCAGAGTACTTACATCTCTTTTTAATTCAGTTGTGTTTTGTTAAGTTGTTATGTTCACTAATATTTAATACTCTTTCTTAATTTTATCTTTTTACTTGTTAGAACTCAATCACATATATGATATAATCATAATAATTGTATTATTGTTGTTTTTTTTATCTTAGAAACGCAATTATTTAACTAACAATTGAAGCAGGATCAGTAGAAAACGTTGGGACTTCAACGTCCGGTCGTAGGTAGATGGCAACGCTGAGAGCTGTCAGGTGAAGAAGAATTAGGAACAAGCGCTCCAGAAATCTTCTCTGTAATGAATAAAAAAAGCTAAATCACACCGCTGTTATATTAACACACACACACACACACACACACATATATATAGATATATATATATATATATTATATATATATTATATATATATATATATATATATATATAATATCTATATATATATATATATTGAAAGACTAAGCTAAAAATATTTTAAAGCAATAATTGCAGATTTGGTGTTATTTTCATCAACTGTGATGTACGCAATTATTAGTAATCAAAATTATTTATCTAGCACCCGGCTATACAGCGGAATCAAAGAAAAAATGCTTTAATGATTTGTGTAACAATGGAAAATATTCAAATACGATAAATATATACTTCTTTACAGCCTACAAACAGTTTTTCGTTAAGTCTTTATTGATATTACCGATGAATAGGTAGGCTTTAGGACTAAAACATTGTAGCAATTCCTCTACAAAATCAGAAGTTTTTATTTAACTTAGCGTCTCATCTGAATCGGCAGTGTCGATGTTACTTTTATTAGAACTATTTTTTAATTTTTATTTATTATTACAAATCAGTTCTAAAAATTAAAAACAAAATCAGTTAAAAATTCCCCGTGTTGTGTCCGGGTTGCTTGAAGAATAGACCAACCGAGTAAATATGCACGTGTCGTAGAAGGCGACATAAAAACTAGATCCAAACCAACGTCAGAAAGGGCATTCAGTTGGTGAGCGCCTAGGCTCCAGAAATTGCTACAAAAACTTAAGCGAATGGATACATTTGACTGGAGAAAGTATATTCGTATCCCGACCTTGGTTAAACTGAGATTTAAGGGAAGATGATGATTATTATTAAAAATCAGGCACACCGCCCACACTAGCATACAAAACACACAACACACAAAAAAAAAGAAAAAAGTTATTAGAAATCTAACATGAATAATCACAACTTAAAACAGTTAACTAGTGCACTTCTACACTTACTAACATATTGTTTATACACATATTTAGAGTTACATGTAATCGTATCAAAACAACATAACAACAGCACGGCGGATAAACTATCCTGCCTTTTGAAATCAAAGAACCGATTGGTACATCTATTATAACATGAGCGAAATTTACTTAATGGAGACACTTTAAATTCGGACCAAAGCGCAATATCATAGAACCATAAGCAGTAGGTTTTAAGAAGAGTAGTTTTAACTGCAAGGGAGCAATTAAAAAATCGCGTTAAGAGCATGTTAGCGCGAACAAAGGTATAACGTATTTCACGATTATTGTCATTATCATCACTTAGACGATTTTTAAGCAACTAACCCAAATATTTGAATTGGGAAGCAAATTTAATATCATATAAATTTTTCTAGCTTCAAATTAGAGAAAATGGAGACTAAAGCCCATTCTCTCTCCCTACATGTAGGTTCAAAAATCATAGCAGCAGTTTTAGAAATATTTCAGGACATATGAATATCCAAATCACTAGAGCACGAAATGTTGATTAATAGTTGCATAGCTTTCCATGAAGGACAATGTCATCGGCATATGCAAGAATATTGATAATCTGATTGCCAATTCTACAACCAATACCAGATTCAATAAATGAACCTAACAGATCTCTAATGTATCTAGAAAATAAATATTGAGAGAGATGAACACTTCCCTATCGTGTCCCATTGCCAATACTAAAAGCTGACGACACTGAGTTGCGCTACCTTATATGACAATTTTGAAGACCATAACAATGTAACAGACTGCTAATTACCCTAAAGTTTATATTGTCATACAGTAATTTTATAAACAATTATATTATAATTATAGTAATAAATAATAAACAACTAGAGACTTCGTAGCGATGTGTATAGCAGTTTTGTAGTTGATGTAGCAGTTTTGAGAAAGTATGTGTAATTCTTTTAAGTCAGTGAAATCGAATGTAGACAATTAATAACAGAGATATCGAAAACATTTAAGTAAACAAAGTAGAATCTATTAAACTAAACCCCTCAACGATCAGTAGAATTCTAGAATTTATTAAAAATTGAGTTAGATAGTCACCAGCTATTCATCAACACATTTCATGTATTACAATAAGTCTATTACCTGTGTATAAGTGTAAGCTAGCTTAGATGGAGAAATAACAAATAGTTATACATATTTGTGAGCAAAAGTTTAAAATAGCCTAAACACAGATGTGTAGCTTCTAAGGAATGAATTCGTAAAGGTAGAGACGATTTTCATATTAGCCTCTTTAGTTTAGATTTTGCTAATCGATTATTGTACAGAATATGAATATGAACTAAAAAGCTGGTAAAGCTAAGGTTAACGTCAGTTTCTTCACTCGAAAGCGATGTCAGTAACGGGCGAGCCTATGATTACTATGAAGTTCTGTAATGTATGCAAAAATATTAGATATTTCATTACTAATCAATATATCATTACCCTGCCAAAATATTTCCATTTTTCCATGAGCAGCTGTTTGATGATCCCACCTTCCAGTATCTCCAAATGTTCGTCCGTGTCGCCATCGGTAAGGTACCTTAGGGCCGAATTCCAGTCTGAAATTATTCGCTGATTCGATTATTAGGCTGACCACGAAGATGTCAAATTCATGAAATTCGCAAATACAGAAATAAGTCAATATTAATTTTTACACCGATAACTGTTGGTAGTGGAGGATGAGACGCGGAATTGAAACCGTCGACTCTGAATTTTGAATTTATCCTCTTAAATAAATCTTAGTTTGGTTGCTTACTTGGATTTATTACCGGAGTCGACATCGCATGGTTTAGAAAACTATGCAGTATACACTTTCTCAGCTATTAGTTTGGTGGACACATAAAGAAAACCTTGGTGATAACACTTATGATAGCTCTACTGATAACCCAAATGATAACCATTGCGATAATCTTAAAGATAATACTAGTGATAACTATAGCGATAATGCTAATGGTAAACATCACGTTAAAACAGAAGTATCTTTCAATCAGAGCATAAGCGTTTAAATAGTAAACGCAGTTAAGAAAATTGATCAAATCAGAAACCATTTGCTGCCATATAGTGTATTATACTCCAAGAGATGATTGGCATCCTCTAAAATTAAATGACTCTTGTCGTTTCTGATATAATCTGATATATACACATTCATCATCATCATCATCATCATCATCTTACCTTGAATCCCAGTTTAGCCAGGGTCGGGATACAAATAGACTGCCTCAAATCCTCTCTGTCCTACACCACACCACCAGCCAATCCCCTATTTGAGATATTTCCATTAGTTTAAATTTTTGCAGCAATTTCTGGAGCCTAGGCGCTCACCAACCGAATGCCCTTTCTGACGTTGGTATGGATCCTAGTGCTTTATTCGCCTTCTACGACCCGTGCAGTCACTGGTTGGGCAATTCTTCAAACTACCCGGACACAACACGGGGAATACAGACACATTAATTAATTAAAATCAATAAATACCATAATAAAAATTAAAATTTCTAACTTGTTTCGCCATGTTCTCCTATAGTGTCAAGGGGTGCCAGTGGGTATACAGAGCAGGTGATGTTACTGTACCTCCATACCTCCTAAACAACAGATCATATAAAAACAAAAAGCTTTAGTACTGGCTGGAGCCAGTGGAGAAGTCGGTAAGATGTCGGTCAGTATGTGCGGGGTTTAAATCCTGAGTTCGCCTGTCACTGCCATCGCTTTCGAGCGAGGAACTGACGTTATCCTTAGCCTTGTAATCTTTTTAGCTTTAGTACCTGTAACTTTTGCTCATAGCTTATTTATAAGTTTATAGAAATAGTGTAGTGTTGTGACAATTTGGCATTTCAGATGATGATCTCCGAAAATTTATTTGACAAATTTCCAAAGAGAGCAGAAAAATTTAGCAAAGTAAATTTTCCTGAACCCGTAGGCTGAAAATTCAGAAATTTTATTCAAACTGTATAAATGCGTATTTTTCGTTGTTTAAGGATAATTATTGAGTTAACACTGCTAAAATCTTGCAATTAGACCTTCATAAACGTTATGGGTTTTTGATAATAAAAGTTCGTGTGTGAGAAATGAAATAGTCCATTGAAATGAGTAATCATTTAAGCAATTCAAATACTAAGAGAAAGTAGGAAGACGTGTTGACAGGGGAATCATTTACATCTATATAACAGCGGATTAGAAAAATATTATATTTTCACAGCAAGCAGTACTATTCTACAATTAATTTCTGGTTTATGCACAGGTCATATTATCTTAATTCTAATGATTAATTTAATAATGCGATAGAAAAAGAGATGTACGGGCCTAATAGACTCAGTTTCTGCAGTTTAATGGATTCTAATCTACAGTATGCTCTAATTTCAATTCAATAATTCAATTATAAGTGCTACTTTCACATTTCTTTCTCTCACGCTGTCTCTATCTTTCTCATGTATATGTGCAAATGGTAGGTCCAATGTAAAGTTTCCTGCTAAATATCAGCTGTTGCGCTCAGAAAGAGCATTCTCTTATCAAACAAGTTAATTCCACAATAAAAGCTACAACATTTGTAAAACATTAGACTTATTTTCACGGATGCAATTTAAATTAAAGATGCCACCTGACTTGGTAGCTCTATGATAGCATTGAAGATGATACCTGACTCTGTAGCTCTATGATAGCATTGCAGATGCTATCTGACTCTGTAGCTCTATGATAGCATTGAAGATGATACCTGACTTTGTAGCTCTATGATAGCATTGAAGATGATACCTGACTTTGTAGCTCTATGATAGCATTGAAGATGATACTTGACTCTGTAGCTCTATGATAGCATTGAAGATGATACCTGACTCTGTAGCTCTATGATAGCATTGAAGATGATGCCTGACTCAGTAGCTCTATGGTAGCGTTGAAGATGATACCTGACTCAGTAGCTCCATGATAGCATTGAAGATGCTACCTGACTCTGTAGCTCTATGATAGCATTGCAGATGATACCTGACTCTGTAGCTCTATGATAGCATTGAAGATGATACCTGACTCTGTAGCTCTATGATAGCATTAAAGATGATACCTGACTTTGTAGCTCTATGATAGCATTGAAGATGATACCTGACTTTGTAGCTCTATGATAGCATTGAAGATGATACCTGACTCTGTAGCTCTATGATAGCATTGAAGATGATACCTGACTCTGTAGCTCTATGATAGCGTTGAAGATGATACCTTACTTTGTAGCTCTATGATAGCATTGAAGATGATACCTGACTTTGTAGCTCTATGATAGCATTGAAGATGATACCTGACTCTGTAGCTCTATGATAGCGTTGAAGATGATACCTTACTTTGTAGTTCTATGATAGCATTGAAGATGATACCTGACTCTGTAGCTCTATGATAGCGTTGAAGATGATAGCTGACTCTGTAGCTCTATGATAGCATTGAAGATGATACCTGACTCTGTAGCTCTATGATAGCGTTGAAGATGCTACCTGACTTTGTAGCTCTATGATAGCATTGAAGATGCCCACACGACCCATCTTACTGGCCAATGTCAGAGGCGTCAGCTTCTGATTGTTCTCCACATCAACGCAGGCTTTCTTTATGCTGTGGCTCCGGGCGTATGTAAACATTTTCTGTATCAAACAATTAACAAGCCAATAACAAAATTAACTAAATAATCAATAAATCCATCACTTAAGAAATCAATTAAGCGGTCCATTAAATAATTAATGAGTCAAATAATAATCCGTAAATAAAGCAATGAATGAATGTTTGAAATAATGTATGATTGATTAAATGGATTAATAAATGAATAAATTATATCTTAGCAATCAATTCCAAGCAGTGGCGGATCCAGGGGCCCAGATGGCCCGGTCCCCCCTCCGTTAGGCCCGGCTACAAAAAATTTTAAACTATATTTTAATTGTTTCTATGGCAATTTCTATGTGTCAATATGTTTGTAAGGGCAGTGGTTGGGGGGGGGGGGGGGCGGGCTGTACGAGAGGGAACTCAGTTCCACTACCTCAAATATGGGATTTGGGGCCCATATCTGGTATATTCGGAGCCCCGTATAATGGAAGGGGGCCCGAAAAATGTTGACCGTTTCACTAGCTCTCAATTTTCACTTTAGTCACTGTAGGCATAAAAGAGGAAAGGAGTGTGTAAGTCAAAAATGTGAACTCTGTTCCGGAGCAGTGGTGCAAACAGCCTTGACTGAGAGTGGTTTAAGCCCCCCCCCCCACCCTACCTCCAAAATTAGGTCACTTTTGCAATTCTTCCATATCCGCTGAGTTTTTTCATAGTGAAAAAATTAACCTACTTTTTTCCTAAACAAATGTAGGAATTTAAGCATTTTAGGTTTCATCTCACTTTAGTACCTGTACGAGTGGTGGGGGGGGGTAAGATACGGGGATACGCTCACTCTATGAGTCGAGTGCAGTAGTGAAAAATGTTGAGCCCCCACAGCATTTTTTCTGGTTGCGTCCTGAAGAAGGGGGGGGGGGTTAAGCAAAAATGTGTACTCACATAAAAATATTCGTGCCCCCCCCTTAAAAAATTCCTAGATCCGCCCCTGATTCCCAGTGTTGCTACCGAATTGTTTGAAGAATAAACCAACTGGTGACTGCACGCGTCAAAGAAGGCGACTAAAGTAATAAGATCCAAAACCAACGTCAAAAAGAGCATTCCGTTAGTGTTTCGCCTAGGCTCCAGAAATTGCTGCAAAATTATCTAAAACGAATTGAAGAGACTTTGATATGCTCTGGGACCGAGAAGAGTGGAGAAGGTCCATCCGTATACCGACCGTAGTTAAAGTGGGATTAATAGGACGATAATGGCGATGATTAGCAAATCAATGAATGGGCTTTCAATGCTTCATATATCCTGCCACATTTACGAAAACCTTTGGCAGCAGCGTTACGCATTTGATAGGTAGAGACTCTATTTAATAAATTATATTACATATGTTTTCGCTTCAGCCATACCTCATGATTACAGACGACCATCAGATGAAGTACCGTGTTACCAAAAGAATCTTGTAAATTTGGATCCGCTCCATGCTGTATCAGAAAATCATACATGTCTTCTCTTCCAAAGCAGGCCGCAAACGCGAGAGGATATTCTCCATAATAAGCACTGCCTGAAAACAAACGATTGAATTTCAAATCTATGGTAGTTCGGTTGTTTCTGCTGTATCGTTGAAACGACGTTTAAATTGAATATATTTAGTATTAAATTAGTTTATATTACGTTAGATTTGTTTCTAATATTATGTCAGTTTGCTTTATTTTCACTGATTGTATGCTATTGCTTGACCATACAGTACTGTATATCTTGCCCTGTGTATCCTACAATGGTTTATAGATTTCATTAATTGATCAAAGATACATTAACATGTACATTATAATTTATCCTCAGAATCTTTTTAATCTTATGCCAATAATTAGTATGTGAATTCTTGGAACCAAATACCTCCTGATATCCGCAGTTCGAGGTCTCTAGCTGAATTCACCAAACGTTACAAATGTATATTGTTTGATGGCTTGTAGATGTCTATATTTTCGTTTTTTGTGTAAAAGTTCAGATAGAAATGTGACTTAGCTGACTGCTTTCTAATCAGATTAATTTGCAATTTATTTTCCTTTCTTTTAGTTTGTTCATTAATTCTGAGATAAATTTCTATTTCGGTTGATTTTGCATTATACATGTATATGTCATTAATGAGTTATAGACGGTGGTCAGCTAGATAAGATGTGTATCATCTTCCCTGACGGCCGTTGTTCTGGTGTTTATAGACTGTTGGACACACTGTGTTCCTGGGAATTTTTAAAATTTTATTTCATTTAAATGTTTATTTCTGTTTGCATTTGTCTGTGATTCGGTGTTGATGCTGAAATAAACATATATATATATATATATATATATATATATATATATATATATATATATCCATACAGAGTTTGGATAGCGTTTTAGTCAGGTACTCTATTATTCAAATTTGTCGAAATTTATTGCTAAAAATATTTAAAGATTTAATTTCCTGATGAAATAAAATCTTCCATCCAAAACCCCGAATATTACATTTATATTACCATCATCCCTTACGTTTTGCAACAAATCTACTAATGAAGTAACTTTATCACTACTGCTAACAAATAAAAAGCAATATTTATTGATGTATACCAATGAAATCCGTTTCTTTCTTTGTCTTCGGTGATTTCTGATCATCTGGCAGAAAGAATCTGCCCGTGGCGCGCTGATTGACATTGGCGCCATGTTTAACGAGCAGCTTTACCAGGTCCATGCTACCAAATACTATAGCCAGGTGTAGCCCGCTCTCACCTGAACAACAACAACAACAGCTTCACCAGGTCCATGATACCAAACACTATAGCTAAATGTAGCCCTCTCTCACCTGAACAACAACAACAACAACAGCTTCACCATGTCCATACTACCAAACACTATAGCTAGGTGTAGCCCGCTCACACCTGAACAACAACAACAACAACAACATCAAGTCCGCTCTCACCTGAACAACAACAACAACAACAACAACAGCTTCACCAGGTCCATAGTAACAAACACCATAGCCAGATATATATATATATATTTACATGATAATATGTTATGATTTTATATTATATACGTATATATATATATATATATATATATATATATATATATAATCATAATATATAATCAGTATATACATATATATATATATATATATATATATATACCTGATTATATATTATGATTATATATATACGTATATACTATCTCTCTCTCTCTCTCTCTCTCTCTCTTTCTCTCTCTCTCACTCTCCATCACCAGTTTTTATTCTTTCACTTTTAATTGTAGTAATTGTTTGCATTATCAGTATTGTTTGCACATATGGTGCATGGGCCACTATGCTTGAACTCCATATCATCATCATCATCATCATCATCATCATCATCCTTCCTTGAATCCCAGTGAAATCAGGGTTGGGAGACAAATAGACTTTCTCAAATCCTCTCTATCCTACACCACACCATCAGCCTATCCTCTATTAGGAACGTTCATTCGTTTACATTTTTGTAGCAATTTCTGGAGCCAAGGCGCTCACCAACCGAATACCCTTTCTGACGTTGGTATGGATCTTAGTGCTTTAGTCGCCTTCTACGTGCAGTCTCCGGTTGGTCAGTTCTTCAAACAACCCGGGCACAACACGGGAACATGCCTGAACTCAACATTATAAACAAAACAATACCACAATATTCATCCCCCTCGTAGACGTCGATGGCGAGCTTTGGGTAAACCTCGAGGAGAACTCTGGCAATGGTGGCGAAGGCCTCGGACTCAGAGAAGAGGAGAGCCAGATGAAGAAGGGTCTCGCCCACACTGCCTCTCTTGCTCAGCTGCCAGCAAGTCTCTCGACCTTCCTTGTAGTTGGTCACAGCTCTCATCGTCTCCTTGTTCTTCCTACGTCGTAGTCGTATGCATGAGTTCTTCTTGCTGTCCGCAGGTGCACCACTGCGACAGGCGCTCTGAAGATATTCACTGAAAAACTACAAGACTGGTCTGAAATATTGCGACCTAACTAAATATGCACGCATTTAACCTGTGATTTATCTACTTTTTCTATCCCAATCTACACATTGTTATGCCAGATAGTAAGTTGAAAGTTAAAATGAGCGTGTGTTACCTTTCTTGTCATCGCATGTTCTGGTTACATTAAGAAGATAAGCCTGCTGAAAGGAATGAGGCTTGAAAAATCCTATTTAAACCCCCTACTTTGAAAATAGCTTCTAGTTTTCATTGTTTTTCCTCTTTCTAAGTTTCTTTTCTTTTGCTAGATATTTGTACTTGTAGTATATGGTTGGTTTATTCTAAGGCTTGTAATGCCAAAGGTCTTAATCAGTACTGGAGTGAGAGTGTACATAAAAAATATGAACTATGTCATACAGGTGAAGTAGTATAGGTGAAGTCGTAAGTTATCATTTAATATCTAGCAATAAAATGTATGAAATAAACATAACATCAAAGACCAGTTCAGGAATACGAAACATAAGAAAATTACATGATTTTTAGTACTTGTATTTATCGACAAGAGAGGGTAACAATAGGTAATGCGTGCAGCATTAAAATAGTTTTTGTTGTCCTAGTTTAATATAGGCTAAGTAAACTTAATTATTGATCCAAACAAACACTGCTCGATAATTCTGTTATAAATAATAATATACATAAGCTTTTAGCGTCTATCAGCAGATTAATATTAATTTGTCCGTCCATCGAACGTTTCAGCCGTAAAGCTCACAATTATCTTAACCCTCTTGCGGGTTATAGCTGACTCTTGAAGAGAAATTGACTTAACAATCACTTCCACGAATGTATAGATCGTGAGGCACTTGAGACCTTCTTACCTGTCCCGCCATTCGCTTTATGACCTTATCGGCTCCTACAATGCAACTTGTAGAATATATTCTGAAATCTGCCTAGTATTCATTCTGTTTAAATATCTTTATTCGCAGTCTATGAATTGAATATCAGGCATTGGACCTGTAACAGTATTTCATGTTAAAAAATGTTGGACAAAATCGATTATAAGTAATAAAAATTTTGAAAAGCTAAAGAACAAAAAGCCTCGTTTAATATCGGATATCTGCATGAAGAATATGTCGGTGACTGGGAGAGCGCTGGATTTGATCCTCGAACCTACTGATCCGCTGTCAAACAAATTGCCAACAATCACGGGCTCAGTCAAAGCTGGAAGCCAATATTTGTTTTGTGTTTTAAAAGATAATTTATTGCCAGCCTTGAAAAACTTTCATAATTTAAGAAGCCACATTGAACCAACAAAGTGGCCAGTTGAAAGTATCTTAGAGCATTGATCTTGGGCATTGAGTGCATCTAACGCAGGACAGTCATCTAGATGTACGTATATCGTCTACATTAGCAAGCAAACATCATGCATGTATCGTTAAATCGATAATGTATGGACAACCAGTTGTCAATAAATGAGTGGAATATGTTTTTGTTCCTTTAGTTACACACATGATATACCGCATGTGCTACATGGTTTCCTTTCTTGGTTTCTGTTTTTGTAGTTTTCAGTATTTCCTTCATTCCTTTCCATGGTTATTAGTAGTCGTTGCCTTTTGTTGGCGCATTGATTTTTTTTCTTTCAAAGCTATCAACACTCGGTCTTCCAAGGTGGTCGCCCACAAAGTACTAACCGGCTCGATGGAGCTCCACTTCCCGCCCCCCAATATCAAAAAATTTAAAGTTTTAAATATAAATTTTTCAACATTCTTGCTCAATGCTTTGCTCTTCCAATCTTTTAAAACTTCATCAGTCATCAAGAGCTTTCCTTCATTCATCCCCTGCAGCAAATCTTTGCTGTGAGCTCTTCGTATCATCTTTTGTAAAAGACAAGAGTAGAGGCATTATATACCATGCACCTGCCTTAGGCAGTGCACTAAGAGAAAGGTTGAACAGTACTTACAGTCAGCTTGGCCTCTATTTGCTCTCTCCAGCGCAGCAGCTCAGATCTGCTCACAATCCTACCCGCTCCATTGTTGTACAGAAAAACTCCTAACTCGCTCCTAATAACCTTTCTCAGAGCCTCCACTCCCTCCTTTAGGTATACTTCCACCAGTTTTCCACTTCGCTCCAGATTGATGTATTCGTAAATCCGGTTCTCTGTCTGCTCCCGATTCTGCAGCTTCCAGGTAGAATCCGGGTCCCAGGCCTTCTGACTCCGGAACCGGAACATTTTACCTCCAAGGATTCTGCTGGTGTATAGGCCTTGAGTTCCTGCTACAGCATAGACTAAGTCTATTTTCTCGCAGTTCAACTTTAAAATAGTATAATTAGTATTACGATAACTTTCAAATATTTCTCTGCTAGACTCATTTGACAATCCACCGCTTTTGTCAATTTTAATGATTAGTATTATCTACATGTATGTTTTGATCTTTTATACTTACAGCTGCAGATATATATATTACTTGCATATTAATACGCCAATAATTGCGGCCAAAACAGGGATTTATTTAGTTCTAAGCCTATTTGTATAAAGTGTATGTAATCTTGTACATTTCAAAAATCTATTTCTACATGTACTTATATCAGTATAGCTGTAAATAACATAAAGTACAGTATATAACTCTGTAACTCTATTTATAGCTCGATAAAATGTTCTTAAACCAAACGTATAGAGTTCGTTTCCAAGAACAAAAGATCCTAGAATATCATTCGATTACCTGTTTGCTTAATTATCTGAATGCCACTTTAAATCACCTCTTCGCCAACCAAGTTACCATTGAGACACTGTGGCTGTTATATGTTGCTGTACTAACACTGAGTGGTTTAGAGAGAAAGAGAGACAGAGAGAGAGAGAGAGAGAGAGAAAGAGAAAGAGAGAGAGTGAAAGTAAGAAGGAGAGAGAGAGAGAGAGCTAGATGCTGAAGTGAGCCAATTATCTTATATTATGAGTAGGTCTATTTATTTTTCTATCTCCATCCTTACATGTATTTAGTTAAATTTTTTCCCCCATTAATATAGGCCTCTAGGGCCTATTAGTTCCCTCTTTTGCAATTTTTTTCTGATTTTACGATATTTTTATTCCAACTACACGTTTCCTTCATTGTTTAGAATGTGTGAACTTGGTATGTGATGCATAGGCAGCCTACTATGCCTGATTTAAAGTAACAAAACAAAAATGTCCGTGTTGTGTCCGTAACACTCAAAAAGAATACAGACCTTTTATAATATATAGTGGCAGCTCTGCTCAGATAGTAAACAAAGCCAGATAGGGTAGTGGTAGGAGAGTGGGGAGGGGTGTTTGTTTAAATTGACGGCTGTCAATGCTCTATATATGAGCATATATTTACTATGCATTTCTTCATTTATTATCAGAAAAACATTAAATAAATTAGAAAGGAAATTATATTTTTATTAATTATCATGTGATGATAAAATATATCTAATAGCGTAATTTCCATTCAATATGTCATTTAATTAAAAGTATCTAGTATATACTACATTTATGGGGTATCTTACAATATAAATGCCTTTTGTAAAACAATCAGCTGATGATTCCACAGTGGCGCCTCCAACGAATGGAAAAATATACAACAGAAAGTGAATTTTTCTAAGTAAACAAGTTTTAAAAAGGGTCTATACTATATAGATTAACCGATAATGGCACTTTTCGTCTATTCAAAACTGAGACGACTATGCAAGAACAGAGAGAGGCAACAAGAAATCACCTCAGAAGTCATACTTTCCAAGCCACAGGTTATACAAGGTATGAATAAGGCATAGCCTTTTGTAAAGGGAATAACTTATTAATCTAGGGATTGCTCTTTACTAAGCGTGACAGATGAAAATGCCGCATTTAAATTGACAAATTTTAGAGTAGCCGATACATTATGACTTAGTTTTTTTTCTTTTCAGTTTACCTAAGTGGAAACATTTGATATAATTGATAAATCTTCTAGCTCATACTGCATCTCATGGACAATATTAATATTTGAAAGTTTTGGTTTCTTAAAATATTCAAGCAGAATGGAAAATTTAGAAAATTTTAGCAAGATTAAATAAGTTAAAAAATTAAGCATTAAATGTAATTGTAAAGGTTTAATAAAATTAGTATGATTTCAAGAATCACTTGAAATTTTGGATTCATTCGCACGTTGGAGCCACTAGCACTCGCAGGGTGATAATCAGGCATATTATAATTCATCGTCCTTTCAGATGTTCTTGTAAAATACCCATCATTTTATTAGAGACATTTTTGAATTTTGAGAAAAATCTAAAACCGAATATGTATAAAAATTCAATCAAATTTAACAAAGAGTTAACTTTTTAATTTACATTAGCGGACTGCCAGTGACGTCTAAAGCGGAATATATAAAATATTCAGAAATGCGGAATACGTGTAAATATGAAGAAAATTAAATGTGCCTTCAAAAAGAATAACAAAAAATATTAATTAGAAACAGAAGTGCCTCACCAGCACAATCAGGAGTCAGGGTCACAATCAGGAGTCAGGGCCACAATCAGGAGTCAAGACTACAATCAGGAGTCAGGGTCACAATCAGGAGTCAGGGCGACAATCAGGAGTCAAGGAGACAGTCAGGAGTCAAGGCCACGTGTAGGAAAACGTAAAGTGAATATTAAACTATGCGTTCTGAGCAATGATGAAGCTCTGCAGGAGATTAGCCATACATGCAAATAGACTCGTCCTATTTTGTGCTCTTTCCAAGTCCAGGATTATAGTATCAACCGTGGACTGAGTGAATGCACAGTGGACAGAAATCCGTACCTATGTATTATGTAGACTATCATAAATCTATTTATACATGTATATTATGGCTGCATATATTATCTGTATGTACAGTATACCTGTATGTTGCACATTTTACTTAATGTATTGTATCTGCTACATTTATGTATATCTGAATATAATATATCTATATATCTATATATGTATTTCTGAATATAGTACATTGGAACAAAGTATATTTGTACATAGTGTATCAGCAAATACTGGGCCGGATTTACCATGAAGCACTTTCAGCACATGCTGAGAGCCCGGTCAAAGGGCCCCCGAGACTTCTTCTAAAAAATTCTTTAAAGGGTTACTAATACCCTGACAAAATGACCTTAAAATAAAAGTTTGTGGATTAATGTTAGGGGAAGATTTTTGGGGGCCCCGTTGCACAAGTCCTTCGGGCCCTCAAGGTCTAAATCCTGCACTGTATGCCATAGTACAGCAGAGTATGAACTGGTACGGTTTGCCACAGTACAGCTTCTTATATAACGGCACCGTTTGCCATTGTACAGCAGAGTAAGACGTTTTGGTAAACATTTGTCAGTTTCTCTCAAAAATTTAGGTAAGCATTTCAATTTTAGAATAAACTTATATATATATATATATATATATATATATATATATACATATATAATTATCTCGAAGCAATCGCTACTGTTCCAGGACTACCCATGAAAAGGCAATGTTAACGGAATCCCGTTCAATGCTCCTGCTGTGTTCAGCTGGAAAGAAATGGTTAGATATTACGCTGAGACAGACCGACTTCATTCATTCTCTGGATGTCGCGATGATTAAGACCTGAAAACAAAATTTATTAATGTATATAACTTGTACATTAGTCTTATCGTAGACACGGGATATAAACTGATATATTAAATATATCGTTATTTGGAAGGATAGATTTCAGCGCATGTCTATTATTATTGAACTATGAGGTGTTATTAATATTAATTGGTGTTAGTTAAGAGTCTGATGAGTCTTAAACAAGCATATAATTGCTTCCTGACTCTGTAATGTTATGTTATTTCTTTGTTAGAGTATTATTAAATAACTCAGAAAGTGTTTTGGGAAGTTGCACAGTAGCCTGAAATTTCAGAATACAGAATGTCTTAATAGCGTAGCGGTAACGTCATGAAGTTTTAATGTGCAGAACCTGAGGTGAATGTAACCCTCGTGTGTTCGAATCCCAGTCGCGCGGATCTGAGAGTAAAATCTTAGACATTCACTGGAGTAGTTACACGAAAAGTTGTCTAAATTTCCTAACGGTTTAACAATAGAACAGCCGCGATTGATATAAACATGTGGTATTAAAACTGATAGATAGCAACATAGTTGATCATTTCACTATTATGAGTGTTTACTTTACTTTTACTTTAGAAACCTTCAACGGAGACTTCAGGGCTGCCGAAACTGAGTCAAGGGTTAACCAACTCAGAAACAGCAGTTAATCTAATGAAATGGGTTCAATTGATATTAAGGTCAAGGTTCATCTTGTTGGATCATCAGTGCAAAAACAGTAAGATTAGCTTCAGTTTCCTCACTCGAAAGCGATATCAGTGAAGGGAGAGCCCAGGATCCGAACCCCGCACATACTGATTCGCTGTCGAGTATCTTACCGACGTCGCCACTGGCGCCAGCCAGTAATGCTTTCTACTGAGCGAGAGAGTAGATTTGTTAAGAATACGAATTCGCCAATTAACTCTTTCAACCTTATACTGTTGACCTTAAAGTACTATTGTACATGTATGCGTGTTCTAGTAACACTATATCACATTGCTAGCGCTAATAATAAATAATATTATTGTAGAAATAGTAAGAGAAAGTACCTTGAGTGAAATATAAAAGGATGCGATTACGAGCGACTATAGTAAATAAGAATTCGCTTCTCAACTAAAATGTTTCTATTAGATAAAAGTAAAAGTTCACCCTCTCTATTCAGTCAGATCTTATATTTAATATTAAATTTTCAAATTTGGAGTAAAAGTTCAGAAGGTCATTTTAACTCAGGTAAGACTTTAAAATCTGCTTAATTTTGTGATTTTAATGTTTGAAGGCTAAAGCCAAACTAAATGTCAGTTTCCTACTCGATAACATTTCATTGAAAGGGAGAGCACTGGATTTGAACCCTACACCTACTGATCCGCCGTCGAACGTCAGCAGTCATCCATGAAAGCATTTGCGTTGCTTAATCTGAATTAACTGAGAGTTTTCAATTTAAATGCAATGCATTTATTTATACTAACTTCCTACTTGCTAAATTAATGAGAATTGTATTTAATGGAATGAAGGCATTATGATGATCTTCTTTTTCAAAATTGCTCAGCCCCATTTCAATATCGTCCAATCATGTTATATGTAATTAGGATAGTCCTAATCTTTCCAGCCGTAAATTGTTCTGTTGAAACGTGGACAATGAAGATTGCAAAGTTACGAATGCAAGGCGATCGATGCTTTTTAAATGTGGTATTGGCGTGGGCTTCTATAAGCTTTGTGGAAAGAACAAGTAGAATTTTACAATATTTTAAAAAGCTGTGGAAACTACTGTTTGGAAAATGTAATACTGAAGCTGAAGGTAATATTTTTCTCACATAATTACGGGCAGAACCCTGAAAAAGAAATCTTTCTGGGAACATATTTGAGAGAAACAAAGGGAGGGAGGTAGGGCAGAGCCCAAAGTATGGTGATTGGATGAATTGGAACTGGCAACGAGTCGGTAGCTCCCAGATTTTGGAAGACCGAGTGTTGACAGCTCCGAAAGAAAAATCCCGTGGATGTTGGAAGGTTATTCGCATATCCGCGTCGGCTGCAATCGATGCGCAAAAATGCAGCGATTACTAATAACCATGAAGAGGAATGGAGGAAATTACGAAAACTACAAAACAGCAAACAAGAAAGGAAACTATGTAGCACATGCGATATGTCATTGGTGTTACTAAACGAACAAAAAAATAGTTTGTGCAGTGACTGCGCTCAGCTGGCTTTATACGGTGCGGAAATAAAACGGTAATAAAGGAGGCACCGATATAAATGCGGTCAGCTCCAGGTCCTGAGTGGATCCGCCTGTCCTGTGGAGTGTGGACCGCCTATCTTGCTCGAATATCTATTCCGGTTCCAGGTCTGTCGTTCCCCGGACACAATTGAGCGCAAAGATGATGTTTGAGGCGATGATGTTTGGAGCTGCAGGTTTTGATATGAAAGGGGTTGGGAAATGTGAGCTTCAAAAAGATTTTTAGTTACAAATGTCGTAGAGAATAGTTATAAGTATGCAAGAGAATTAATCTTGTTGAGTTTTATATTTAGTTCATTTCATTTTCATTTCATTTTCCAGGATTTCCTCAATGGTAAAGACACAACGTGGAGAATCAAGTATTTATAGTTCTACAGTATGCTAATCGTATGAAGAATATGCCGGATTGATGATAATATAAATCCTTTAGGCAATGCTAGGCGGTCCTTTAATCTGATTTTCAGCACGAAAAAGGTTTTGAGCAGAAATATAGAAATAATGAACATGTTCAGTTGTTGAAATAATTCCTCTCCGCATCTGACGAAGAAAGGTAAAGCTAGTGATAACGTCCGATTCCTCACTCGAAAGCGATGTTAGTGACGGGCGAGCCCTTTATTTGAACCCCGCACATACTGATCCACGGTCGAGCATCTTCCGACATCGCCACTAACTCCAGCCAGTAGCGAAAAATGGATGGTGGCAACGCTTCTCTGTCACGGTTACCACAAGGGCAAAGAACGAAATTATGTACCGAACCTGTTCTGATTTTGAGAAATATTAAAATTTTTCCAAGGAATAGTAACTATTGAAATTCATATAATAAAGGTTTAAGACCTGTTTAACTGAATGCTTTCTAATAAGTAAATATAGAAATGTAAAAGTATTAAGTTTGAGTAATTATACAGTAAATGTACATATATAATTAGTTGTGTAATTTAACAATATCAATTAAATACTAAATTGAATACTAAATGCTAAGTTGTAAATTGAACAATGCAATTGAGAAATTATCATCATCATCAAAATCATCATCATCATAATCATCATCATCATCATCATCTTCCCTTGAATCCGTTCTACCGAGCCTGGATGAGAATAGATCTTCTTTTGCCTTTGGTTTTAGAAACCCCTACAACAATAGTTGAGCCCAGGCGCTCGCCAACTGCATGTCCTTTCGGACGTTGGTTTGTATCTAAGTGCTTTCTCGCCTTTTAGTATGCGTGCAGTCTACGGTGGTCTCTTCTACATCAATATGGACAAAACACGGGACAATTAAGAAAGCATCATTTAAATATAAAATATATAAGGTATTATTTGCATGTGTAATTGAGGAAATATCTTGAAAATGCCAAAGAGAGGTAATAACAAGCAAATGTACTCTATAATTAATTACAAGTGCAGCAAGAGATTAATAAAAGTGCTGAATTGAAATAAATTATCTCTTATTACATGTGAGAAGTTCTCAAGGGTAGCTCTCAGCAACTCTCAGAGGCCTCTGGCCTGTGAGAAACTAACAGATGATATTAACTTAAACACCATGTAATTAACAGATGATATATCTAAACACAACAGTAATTAACAGATGATATATTTAAATACAACAGCAATTAACAGATGACATAGCTAAACACCACATCAATTAACAGATGATATATCTAAACACAACAGTAATTAACAGTTGATATAACTAAACATCACAGTAATTAACAGATGATATAACTAAACAAAACAGTAATTAACAGATGATGTATTTAAACACAACAGTAATTAATAGATGATATATTTAAACACAACAGTAATTAACAGATGATATAACTAAACACCACAGTAATTAACAGATGATATATCTAAGCACCAAGTAATTAACAGATGATATATCTAAACACAACAGTAATTAACAGATGATATATTTAAACACAACAGTAATTAACAGATGATATAACTAAATACCACATCAATTAAAAGATGATATATTTAAACACAACAGTAATTAACAGTTGATATAACTAAACATCACAGTAATTAACAGATGATATAACTAAACACCACAGTAATTAACAGATGATATATCTAAGCACCAAGTAATTAACAGATGATATATCTAAACACAACAGTAATTAACAGATGATATATTTAAACACAACAGTAATTAACAGATGATATAACTAAACACCACAGTAATTAACAGATGATATATCTAAGCACCAAGTAATTAACAGATGATATATCTAAACACAACAGTAATTAACAGATGATATATTTAAACACAACAGTAATTAACAGATGATATAACTAAATACCACATCAATTAACAGATGATATATTTAAACACAACAGTAATTAACAGTTGGTATAACTAAACATCACAGTAATTAACAGATGATATAACTAAACACCACAGTAATTAACAGATGATATATCTAAGCACCAAGTAATTAACAGATGATATATCTAAACACAACAGTAATTAACAGATGATATATTTAAATATAACAGTAATTAACAGATGATATAACTAAACACAACAGTAATTAACAGATGATATAACTAAACACCACAGTAATTAACAGATGATATATCTAAGCACCAAGTAACTAACAGATGATATATCTAAACACAACAGTAATTAACAGATGATATATTTAAACACAACAGTAATTAACAGATGATATAGCTAAATACCTCATCAATTAACAGATGATATATTTAAACACAACAGTAATTAACAGTTGATATAACTAAACATCACAGTAATTAACAGTTGATATAACTAAACACCACAGCAACTAACAGATGATATAGCTAAACACCACAGTAATTAGCAGAGAACTAACACTTCTACCATCTACATGTAGAACTGGTGTTACGCATGATAAGCACCCTTAAAACAATTCGATTGGCACTACATGTTGTCGTCATCGATAACATAACTAATTAACCAAACCTAAATTTATGAGCAGAAGATATAATCGTGGGCTCGCCCTCCACTGCCATCGCCTTCGAGTGAGGAAATGATGTTAACATTCGCTTTGCCAGCATTTTTACATGTTACCTAACCCGAATCGTTATTCGATAAAACGACAAACTGCAAAGCTAAATCATAGTCAGAAATAAATTCTTAAACCCTTATTTAGAAGCAAGGAATTGAATTTTTTAGCGAGTCAGAGTACGCTCAAGCCTAGTAGATTATGTAGATAGTCCATAGAGGTTACTTCTATAGTCTGTCGATCACTTATCTCACACGTTGCCACTTTCGCTTGATTTCCCTTGCGATGCGATAGTAATAATAATAATAATAATAATAATAATAATAATAATAATAATAATCCAATGAGCAAGGGTGGCTCCAGTGAGCAAGGGTGGTCTTGGAATTTGCCTTGCTTCCCATATCGCGCCTTCAGCCTTCTTGGCATCAGTGATGGGAACGAGGCAGTTGCAAGACGCCATCCTTCACAAGTGCTCCCTTTCTGACGATATATCCATTGACGTTGCGTTGTCAGTTTGGTTCAAAAGCCTCTCCTCCAGTGCTCCACCTTCTACCTCAGTCAGTAACCAGAAATAATAAGACCGTCCTATAGTGGATCGGATTTATAACAGTCTGTTAGAATCCCAGTCCAGTGCAGTGGACAGAGCACGACTCCTAGCTGTATCAACCAAGAGAAGAAGCGACTGGCTTCACGCTCTCCCTGTTGCTTCTTGTGGGCTTTTTTTAAACAATGAGGCAATTCGAGTAGCCGTTAGTTTCCTGTTAGGGGCGAAAACTTGCGAGTCTCACATGTGCCCCTGCGGTCATGAAGTCGACGCTTTAGCTCGCCACGGCCTCTCCTGCAAGCGCAGCTCAGGTAAAATGTCTCGCCATCACAATTTCAACGACTTAATATGGCGACACTTTCAAGAGCAGGCATCCCTTCCTCTAAGGAACCAAGTGGGTTGTCCAGATCAGACGGCAAGAGGCATGACTTTAGTGCCCTGGTGCAACGGTAAATGTGCCATATGGGACACTATGGCAAACTCCTATCTGAATACGACTTCAGTCACAGTCGGTGGAGATGCTGTTCATGCCGCCTCTAGGAAATTCGATAAATACCGTGATCTGTCCTTAGGATATGTAGTTGTTCCGGTGGCCATTGAAACCATGGGCCCAATGAATCCCGAAGGAGT
Organism: Enchytraeus crypticus; assembly: GCA_905160935.1. Lineage (NCBI taxonomy): Eukaryota > Metazoa > Annelida > Clitellata > Enchytraeida > Enchytraeidae > Enchytraeus > Enchytraeus crypticus. Next base: position 887,809 of record CAJHZI010000252.1, on the reverse strand, counting down.
TGACTTTATTAATGGCATAGGCAGACTTATTGCAGAGCAAACCGGCGAGAGACATCTTTTCTTTGGCAAAGGCTTTCCATGGCTTTGCAAAGATTTCATGCAGTCTACTTCAACAATTCTTTTAAGCCGATTTACGACCTCGAGTAGCCGGGCGGCGATTCAGCACGTATTGCTTGAATCGTTTTTATCAAACCTCAGGTTCTTTACACCGGGGTAAATATATTAGAAAAATAATAATAATAAATAATAATAATAATAGTAAAGAAACATCACCGCTTTTAGAGATATACAGCCAACCTTTGTGTTTAATCGCCTGTCACTGACATTGCTTTCGAGTGAGGAAACTGACTTTAACCTTAGCTTTACCAGATTTTTAATATATTATCTCAAGAACTTGTCCTTGTACGATACAGATAACAACAACAACAGCTGCATCAGAAGCAACAACAACAACATTGGATTCGGCTCATACTGCGAGACTGAGACGTTCAACGTCACGTGTCCTCCCGGTCACGTGATCTTCATCACGCATGCGCGATATGGCAGGATGAGACTAGGACGCTGTCTAAGGATCGACTACGGACACATCGGCTGCTCCACGGACGTCCTGGTCGCTGCGGACTCGAGATGCTCCGGGAGGTCCCACTGTTCCATCAGAGTCCCTGACGCGAAGTTTGGAGAGAATAAACCCTGTCCGGATGATCTCAAGTCGTACCTCGAGGCAGGATTTACTTGCGTTAAAGGTTGGGAATTAAAATCCTCGAGTTAGAGCCAAGTTTAACGTCAGGTTTCTGCTCGATGGCAAATCAGTGACGGGGAGAGCATTGGTTTGAACACTGCATGTATTGTTTCTCTGTCATATAACATTAGAAAGCCACCGACTCAGCCATATATATATAACATAGCACACAGTGTATTGTAATCTTTTACAAATTGCAGTGTTGAATCATGTTGCGCATTCCTATGTCATATTTGTAATTGCAAATATTTCCTCTTAAACGCTGAAAATGTTCGGTAAGCTTTAAGAAAAGAATTAGGATTTTCGCCAAGCTAGCAAGATTCTGAATCGTACGTAATAAATTGTACTTCGTTTGACTGGATTTTAAGTCACATTTGATGTCTAACAAAGTATTTTTGAATATACATGTAAGTGGCAGAAATAGCTTAGAATTGATATTAGGTTCATTTTTGTTTTCCAGTTCAAATGCCTATTCTCTCAACTTGTTCAGAGGACGCCTATTCCGTTTTGAACACTGAGGAAGGGGTGCTTGTAAATCACCTGCCTCTAGTAAATATGGAATGTCGATCAAGAAGAAATGACGTCTGGAAAATAAAGGTCAACGAAGGTCAGAAGGTCAAATTCACATTGTACGACTTCGGAGTCTATGCTCGAACTAAGAATGGCGAAGTCATGTCGAAGTATAGTCCAACATTATATAAAAATCTCGATGTTCCACTGCAGAATCGACTAAAATCCACGCATACGTTGGAACACACTGCCTTTAACGATACTGAAACAGGTTACTAATGTAATTACTAAAGAAAACTTCTGCAGCAATATTATAACAAAAATAGGTCATCGGTAGATCTTTACAAAAGCATCTTCAATAATAGTAGGCCTAAGCTAAATATAAAAAGAATTTAGATTGTCATATGGGATTGTAAACTAAATCCATTCACCCAACATATACAAAATATATCAGGCGCATGACACAATTAATTAATTAGTTAATAAAAAAATTTTAATTATCACTCTCTTTTGGGCGCCAATTTGCGGACACTAGAGTAGTCTCTCGAATTTCTCTTCCTCCAATGATCTCTATACGAGCACAGTCATACACAAGTCATACCATACACAAGTCATACCATACACAAGTCATACCATACACAAGTCATACCATACACAAGCCATACCATACACAAGTCATACCATACACAAGTCATACCATACACAAATCATACCATACACAAGTCATACCATACACAAGTCATACCATACACAAGTCATACCATCCGCAAGATTGACTGTGATGTCTAATATACTTCAGTCTCTATTGTATTGTCCAATAAGTTTTGTTTATTTTCAATGCCTATCTTTAATTTATTAATTAATAATTTGTTTGCAAGCTCTTAGTCTTTATTGGACTATTTTCATATAGTCCAATGTATGGCTATGCATATGACGAGCGTGGTTACAATGGTTTCTTTCTTTAGTAACTGTTTATGTTGTTTTCCTTATTCCTTCGTTTTTCTCATTGGATATTCCTTATTCATAATCTTTGCCTTTTATTTTAGGATTTCATTCAAAGGAATTTCTTTTGCCATTTCATAGACTTAATATACATTAATATACATTATTTATATACATGTAATATGAACATTTCATATTACATGTATATAAATAATGTATATTTAGCAGATTTCTTAGTAATTTGATATGAAATACATCAATATCATTTACCAAAATATGTATTAAATCTATTGTCCAAAGTCTGATTTCATACCGTTTGTAGTGCAGTGATGTCTCCTGAGGCTCTTCCCTTTCCACAAAAGTGTGGCTCGTATGGGGATCGAACCCATGACCTTCGCGTTATTAGCACGACGCTCTAACCAACTGAGCTAACAAGCCAAGTTATGCAACGTAAGCTAAATGAGATTGCTATCTTTGCTAATAGCACTCCTAATCCTTCTCGCATCGTAAAAAGCTTAATTATTAATATAAATGTAGATATTACTAATATAGATATACATAGTTATACTAATGTGGATATTATTCATGTAGATATATTACATTATTAATGTAGATTACCATTTTATATGATACAGAGACCGCAGCTATCCGAGCTCGAAGTTGTCATAGTCTTGTTTACGCTCTACTGAAGGCGCCGCTGGAGGAAGTGCCACTGTGCGGTGGAACTCAACGTCACGTGACTGCTTACGTCACAACCTCTCATACTCTTGAAGTCACGCTGAAGAGAACCACTAGCGACGGGACGAATCTGCCCTACTTCCTCCTCCATTATCAAGGTTTTGTCAATATATTGAAAATTAACTTTCATCATTTCCTCTATAATTACTAAGTAAGCCTAACAATGAATAATGTAGGCCCTATATAATGAAATAAATAAATAATGTTATAGTTAATATCAATGTTAATAATGTGATAGTTAATTTACGCCTATAGGCCCTATATATATATATATATATATATATATATATATATATATATATATATATATATATATATTATATATATACAGTGTATATATATATACTCTATATACATGTATATATATATATATATATACATATATATATACTGTATATATATATATATATATATATATATATATATATATATATATATACTGTATATATATATATACTGTATATATATATATATATGTGTGTGTGTGTGTGTGTGTGTGTGCGTGTGTGTATGTATGTATGTATATACAGAGTGCGTATTCAGAAAATAAGCCCCTAACAAAATTTCGATAGCTTAGTAAATTTTTGATACTGCTGGTTGAAATTCTCTTAGGCTTCAGAATGAGAATTTTACCACCAGCCTTTGTTAGTTTAGCTACAAATGAAAATAAATTAAAAAGAAGATAAGCTCAACGTCTAAAGTCATATACGTGACTTGATTAATAAATTAACGGATTAAAACTGATTTTTTGCTCTTTGACATAAATCCAGCCGTAGGTTGCCCAGACATTGCACCTCGCCTCGGCTCCTGGTCAGAGCGCACTTCTGATGTACTGACCATTCGATGCAACTTTACCCGTCAGATCTTTTACCTCAAGTGCTCTGGCAACAGGTGGGTCGGAGAGGTAGAAAACTGCTCGTCCATGGGAACTGATAAGTGTAAGACCCTTATCACATAAGTGTAAGACCCTTATAACATAAGTGTTACAGTGTAAAACCCTTATCACATAAGTGTAAGACCCTTATCACATAAGTGTAAGACCCTTATCACATAAGTGTAAGACCCTTATCGCATAACTTATGTAATAAGGGTTTTACACTTACGTGACATAAGTATAAGACCCTTATCACATACGTGTAAGACCCTTATCACATAAGTGTAAGACCCTTATCACGTAAGTGTAAGATCCTTATCACGTAAGTGTAAGATCCGTATCAAATAAGTGTAAGACCCTTATCACATAAGTGTAAGACCCTTATCACACACTTATCGATAATTTGACGATCTCTTATCAGTCTCACTGCTACTTCTGCCTTCTAAAGCATCTATAATGTAGTTTTATATTTTTCAGTTAAGAGAAAATTAATCGGTGAAAATTTTTCCCCTTACGTCCATCTCTTAATTATCCATAGAAAACCATAGCCCATGGAAAATATTCAACAAGAATTATATTTTGCAGACTTTTTCATTAGTAATTACTGTACATTACTTTTAATCAAATCCTCGATAGTTGTCTTATTGCAATACAATTATGTTAAAATTAATTAATTAATACAGTTACATTACTTTTAGCATATCTACATGGTCGTCTTAGTGCAAAGAATTAATCATATAGGAAATAATGCACGAAATTGGCTTTAATTTGCCCAATGTAAAAATTAAATTGCGTAGAATTTAACCCAGACTTTCCTTATCAGCATTTTTAGTAACATCCTCTTACAATGTCTCTCACAACATAATTATATGAAATATTTTCAAATATTTTCAGTGACATGGGATAATTGTATACAGAAGGAGATAGCAGTGATTTCACTTTTGCTCTCTGTCTCTTTGTCTCTCTCTCTCTCTCTCTCTTTCTGGTATTTTTGGCAAATGACAAATCCAAGGTAGGCTACACGTAGGCTGAGTACAGACTCAGAGTCTAGTTTCGAGCTCTTAATGAGGACACTCCACAGGTGGTCAGCAAGTTAATCCTCCATAACTAGCTTGGGGGAAATGTCGCTTCTCGTTGCCTTCCTGACGTGCAGTTAACGGTTGGTCTACTCTTAAATGTCTCGAACATAATATTATATAGTGTGATTAATATCTGTAACTATTTCATGATAAACGAAGTATTTATGTTATTTAAAAATAACATTAGAAACAATAGAACATTAAATGAGCCTCATTATGAGATAAAACTGGTGGCTCGTATGGGGATCGAACCCATGACCTTCGCGTTATTAGCACGACGCTCTAACCAACTGAGCTAACAAGCCGACCGAGTAATTTTCATTCAAGGCACCAACTCAGTCACATAGTGTTATGTTTGTTCTGTTACATAACTTTCATTAATTACTTAGTTACAATACTTGTTACATTCTGCTGCACAGAATAGTAGGCCTACTGTATAACGGCACACTGGGTCAGTAACTGACAGGAAGCACAGACGCTTGTTTAAGGCCCATTTCCTCCTTGCTCTCCATGGTTATTAGTAATCGTTGCCTTTTGATGGCGCGTCAATTGCAGCTGGCGAGGATTTAAGAATAACCTTCCGCATAGGCGTAACCACGATAGAAAATCTGGGGGGACACAATCATTGGCGTATCCACGGGGGGAGCCTGCTCCCCCCTTAGGCTCACCGATAAAAAATTTAAACAACATTTTCATTGCTTTTATGGCAATTTCTTTGTGTAAATATGTAAGAGCAGTGGTTAAGGGGGGGGGACTAGTTTCACTAGCATACACAGTAAAACTACTGGCTGGAGCCAGTGGCGATGTCGGTAAGGTACTCGACCGCGGATCAGTATGTGAGAGGTTCAAATCCTGGGCTAACCCGTCACTGACAGCGCTCTAGAGTGAGGAAACTGTCATTAACATTAGCTTTACCAGCTTTTAACTTTCAAAAATCGATCTACTGTCAGTTGCCTTGCCCTGCACGGTAGAAGCAGCGCCGTGCGCAAATTCCTCGAGATTTTCTAACAAAACTCTGAATGATACTATGAAATTGCATTTACAACTTTCAGAATTCAAAATCGAAATTAGTAATGTATTAATTCTTAACAGACGTGGCTTCTTGTTCTTTAACAGAAATTTATCCATGATGCAATTAAGCAGAACTTGGTTTACTGTCTATGAATTTATATTGTAACAAAATCCATAAGCTAAACCTTTATGCACATTTTTCAGATCATCTACCGATGGTTGATAACTTGACCTCTCAAGATACAATATACCTAAGCAGCCACAAACTCTACATGTAGATAGGCCAATATAGTTTCATCCCGCTAAGCTTGGCAACTTGGCACTCTCCTATGTTTCGTCACACTCATTTAACATCGGTCGCTCAGCCCTATTATCTCCTATATACTACTAAAGTATGTGAGAGAATATAGGAGTCTATGGCCGAGCATACACAGTACAACTACAGATATCAATAATTAATATCATGGAAGCGTATCAGTTTACCACTCGATCTACAGCACGGCTCTGTAAATGCTAGTAATACTTACACATGCAGTTATTGAGCGACATCGAAAATTTCTTACATAAATTATATATATATTTGAGCCTAAATTCTGAGGGGGGACATTTGCATGCATGTCCCCCCAGTCTAAATTCTGGGGGTACGTGTTCCCCCTGTCCCCCCGGTGGTTACGCCAATGACCTTCCGTTACCCTAAAAAAAAATTTCTTAAAGTACTCATTGAGGTCGATGTAGCTTAACTGCGAATATTGACGCGCAACTAAACCACGTGCGCTAAATCCCGCCGTATGTACTATAAGCTTTACATTGTCCGGTTATAACTTATCACTTTTACTGAAAGCTTTCTGTTTCAGTTGGCTTGTTAGCTCAGTTGGTTAGAGCGTCGTGCTAATAACGCGAAGGTCATGGGTTCGATCCCCATACGAGCCACTAATTTTATGAATCAAACAATAACGAAGTTATGAAGTTTACAATTGAAATCTTAACTAGGACATCATGTTTAACAGTTGGCTTGTTAGCTCAGTTGGTTAGAGCGTCGTGCTAATAACGCGAAGGTCATGGGTTCGATCCCCATACGAGCCACTAATTTTATGAATCAAAACATTTTTGTACCAATAGTAATATTAATTTAAATAATATGAGATATTATTTAAATTAGAAGTATTATTTAAATTAGTTAAAATATATTAAATTAACATAAGAGTATTAATTGATAATATTAATAATAGTATAAATTGTATAATAGCAATTATAGTACATCTAGTGCTTACTGCTCTACCATGTGATTGGTTTGATCAAGGTACACATCCATACACACTGATGCTCCATAAAAATTATGGCTACTGAAGTTATTTCCCTTTGCCTAACTCAGTCATAGCTTAGTCGTCTCTTACGACGCGGGCAGTTTACGATTGATCTTATCTTCATTTACTAGATCAGACGAAACAGGTAGGCCTACGAGGATTCTTGGATACTTTTAATATTAATTCAAAGCTTCAATACTATTTTCAATATTATTTCAATGCATTAATAGTTTTATACCCTAATGTTTATGTCAACAATATCCAACACTGACAAAAACAAAATTTCAAATTCAAACTCTCATAAACTTATCAACTTAATACTAATAAAAAATTGTTAGCGCTAAGTTTAAGCAAAAAGTTTGACTTCTCAAGCAGGCTTCAGGCAGGCTTCAATTAGGACTGAACTCAATTGAACTCAATTGAACCAAACTAAACCCAATGGAACTCAAATTAGCTCAAAAAACTCTTCACTCTGTCATTCTTTCTCTCTTTCTCTCTCTCTCTCTCTCTCTCTCCCTCTCTCTCATGTTCTTCTGTCAAGTGACAAGTCCAAGGTGCATATTCCTACTCAAAGTTTGCGTTCACACATCAAAAAACACTCATATTCCATAAATCAACAACTTAACAAGTTAATTCCTACCCAAAGGGCATATGCCCTTTATTTTAAGTATATCTAAACAATAAATAGAAGGCTCTGTTGCAGCATGCAAATTTAATATTTACGTTGGCAAAGCCAATAGTCACATTACATGCATTGGCCTATACAGTATATAAAATCAATACACTAAAAGGAAAATCGGCCATTGTTGGGGCTTAGGTTGTTTTGAGTATATGTTATACATCTGCTATACAATTAATGCAATAATTTTGTTGTCGTTATGCAGCACATCACGATGCATCAGTTAGCAGAGCTCATATAAACAGTATGGAAATCTCCAAAGGTTACGTTCTTAAATTTTCAGTATAATTAGTTAATAAATTTAAAAATTACTCATGTTAGTTTTTGTCGGGCTACAGTTTGTGCACTTCATTAATTAAATAGTTACTGTTACTAAAATATTAATTGATCGATTCTCATTTAAATAATACAAATGAATTTAATGTTGTATAAAATAAATGCCGCATTAAAGTTTTAGTATTTATGAATTATATTGCATCGTATAAATTGCATAATTGCTTTATTGTGTGAACGCAAAAACATGTATAAATTGAAATGCATAGGCTTAAAGGTTGAATGGCCATGGTGGATAGCACTTTTACTTCAAAAGCAGGAGGCCATTAATTGGAATCCAAGTCGTATCATTCCTGACAGTATCCCTTGGGATACGGAAACAGACGCTAAACTTAGCTTAGCTTTATTTAAATATAACGACCATACATTTAGTATTGCTGCAGTCTAGTATAAGAGCCTGTAAATGGGACTAATATTTCTACGGGTCACGTAGAAATAAGGCCTTAATCATCTGCAACAACAACACCAGCTTAGAGTGATACTCTCGTCAATGACAACATCGAGCACTACAGAACATATCCAAGCCGACAAAATCAAATAACATAGTCAATAGAACCCTGTAAAGCACTGACAGAGAACATTTTCATAATGTCTTAACTAAGAAAACCGGACCGCCGCTAATGTTTAGTGTTGATAATGTTTAATAGAATATATCAAGAAATGTTATCTCTATACTTTAAAGCAATTATAGTACAACAAATAAAAAATACAAAATAAAATACACAAGTAGCAAGCATCGTAAAGCCAAATTTCTGCCATATAGGCCCATACATTTATATAGCTAATATATCAAACTCTGAAATATATTTACAACAGATCAGAAGAATTTACAGGAAGGACAAAAATGAGATTTTGGAGATTCCTTTTAAAGTCATGTTAAAGTTTTTTAAAATCAGAATGTTTTACAAGTGTGGAAGGTCATTCCACGCTTTTTCATTCACCCGTCACTGACATCGCTTTCGAGTGATGAAACTGACGTTAACATTAGCTTTACCAGCTTATAGACCTGGTTATTGGAAATGATTTGTCACCGTAAAAGACTGTTCGATATTTAGGAAAATATTCGTTTTCTAAACTAAACTCAAATTAAACTAAAGTCAAAGCTTTCTATTGAGTCATAACCACGGTCTGTAATGTAGCACTATGATTTAACGTTATTCGCAGGTGCCTTAATTGTCATAGTGCTGGCCATGGCTCTGACTGTCGGCCTGTTCGTGCTCTGCTGTGGTCTCCTCTTCGTTAACAGGTTAGGTTTTCGGCAGATCCAGGTCTTAAGTGTATTTTGTTTTAACATTATGTAATTATAGTCTACATGTACATTCGTTATCTGTCTGCTATTTAGGCCTATGAACAAGCTTCGATCATGTAATAGGTGGTCCACATTATGAAACATTTCTTAATGTGAATAACCTGTCATTTGTCGTGTTTTATATTCTGAATAATTAAATAATTTGTTTCCGTTAGTTAAAATATTGTCAATTCTTTTCAATATGAAGTGAAACTAATATACAATATAAAGACAAGGATATATAGTGTTTAAATAGCTTAGTTCATATGACAAGCAGCTTAAATCCATCTCTATGGATATTCTTCAAGAATGATATTGGTTGATGTGATATTGATTGACTTGATAGGACCCTATTGATTGATGTGATGTTAATCGATGTGATATCATTGTGATATTGATTGAAAACCAATAAGATATTCGACTACGGATCAGTATGTGGGGGGCTCAAATCCTGAGCTCGCCCGTCACTGACATCGCTATCGAGTGAGGAAACTGGCGTTAACAATAGCTTAATCATTTTAACTTATATATCGCAAAGATTGTATGTAATATTGTTAGTAATAAACATTTAACTTCGTTATGCTATTCGAAGTAGACGTGAAAAAGTTACTGCATGACATAACAATACGTAGCTGCAGTCTTTGTACAGATGACATAAAGACTCAATACCATAGAATTGATTGCCAACACTAGTGCGATTATTAATTTCTTAAATTAAAAGAACTTCAGTTTAGCGTGCCGCTAATCCTTATTCGGGATCGACACGGTGTGGACTAGATAGGAAATGAAACACAAAGGTCCCCAATCCATCGGCCTGACACCACCACCACCAAGTGTATACGACCTGGTTTTTATTCGCTTCTCGGAAGAGAAAAACCCACGTCGCTACGCAGCCTAGAGAACCCACGACCTCTCGTTCAAGAGGCGAGCTCTCTACATACTTCGCCATGAGGCTTCCCATGTTAAAATTTCTTTAATTATCAAATATTGGTTAGGTAATTATACTAAGTAGGTCAAGTAGGAGTATCCGATATAATGTTTTTCATTTTACATTCGAACGAACACAACCCCGATATTCACGTAGGGCCTAATTAGCGATAAGATATTTATTTGTGAAGATTATATTTTATCAATTGCTCACATCATAGTCATACATCACTTATAACATCATTTAACAACACTGTGTTGCTGTTATCATACACTTATAACATCATTTAACAACACTGTGTTGCTGTTATCATACACTTATAACATCATTTAACAACACTGTGTTGCTGTTATCATACACTTATAACATCATTTAACAACACTGTGTTGCTGTTATCATACACTTATAACATCATTTAACAACACTGTGTTGCTGTTATCATACACTTATAACATCATTTAACAACACTGTGTTGCTGTTATCATACACTTATAACATCATTTAACAACACTGTGTTGCTGTTATCATATACTTATAACATCATTTAACAACACTGTGTTGCTGTTATCATACACTTATAACATCATTTAACAACACTGTGTTGCTGTTATCATACACTTATAACATCATTTAACAACACTGTGTTGCTGTTATCATACACTTATAACATCATTTACCAACACTGTGTTGCTGTTATCATACACTTATAACATCATTTAACAACACTGTGTTGCTGTTATCATACACTTATAACATCATTTAACAACACATCATTTAACAACACTGTGTTGCTGTGTGTTGCTGTTATCATACACTTATAACATCATTTAACAACACTGTGTTGCTGTTATCACACTTATAACATCATTTAACAACACTGTGTTGCTGTTATTTAACAACACTGTGTTGTGTTATCATACTTATAACATCATTTAACAACACTGTGTTGCTGTTATCATACACTTATAACATCATTTAACAACACTGTGTTGCTGTTATCATACACTTATAACATCATTTAACAACACTGTGTTGCTGTTATCATACACTTATAACATCATTTAACAACACTGTGTTGCTGTTATCATACACTTATAACATCATTTAACAACACTGTGTTGCTGTTATCATATACTTATAACATCATTTAACAACACTGTGTTGCTGTTATCATACACTTATAACATCATTTAACAACACTGTGTTGCTGTTATCATACACTTATAACATCATTTAACAACACTGTTATCATACACTTATAACATCATTTAACAACACTGTGTTGCTGTTATCATACATATAACATCATTTAAACACACTGTGTTGCTGTTATCATACACTTATAACATCATTTAACAACACTGTGTTGCTGTTATCATACACTTATAACATCATTTAACAACACTGTGTTGCTGTTATCATACACTTATAACATCATTTAACAACACTGTGTTGCTGTTATCATACACTTATAACATCATTTAACAACACTGTGTTGCTGTTATCATACACTTATAACATCATTTAACAACACTGTGTTGCTGTTATCATACACTTATAACATCATTTAACAACACTGTGTTGCTGTTATCATACACTTATAACATCATTTAACAACACTGTGTTGCTGTTATCATACACTTATAACATCATTTAACAACACTGTGTTGCTGTTTTCGTACAGAGAAGTCTACGTTAGATGGAGGTTTCCACGAGTATTCCGTGCAAGTCCTGGAGTCCGAACTGACGAAGAACTCTCCAGTTACGTCATAAGTAAACCCCTGAGCCCTGTGATATCAAATAATGAACTGAATATAATGGCCAGGAGGACTTTTAGACATCAACAACTTTGTGGAGTTGAACCAGCAACTGGAACACACTGCCCTGCAAGTATAAGACGCCTGCATGCACGTAGATCTGCAGGTTACCTTCAGTTGCCGATGAAAGAACAGGAATTTGACCGCATTTGTCTGGACTCTTGCCGGAAGAGTCTTTCCGTTAAACCGGAAATAGATTATAGTCTGGCTGATAAACTTGCACATCCAGAATCACATTGTCATGTCAGAATGTCCGGTGATCCATCAGTGTTGAATCACGTTAGCTCTCGAGATCAAGGTCGAGATCAAGGTCAAGATCAAGGTCGAGATCAAGGTCGAGATCATGATCAAGGTCGAGGTCAAGATCGAGATCAAGGTCGAAATCAGGGTCGAGATCAAGATCGAGGTCAAGGTCGAGATCAAGGTCGAGTCTGCGCTGGAATTGATTATAGGGATGATTCAGCCATTGAAGCAGTAAGACTACAAAATTGTCTAGATCCAATGGCTCGTAGGCTTCAGTGCAGGCGACATATTTGTCTCGATCTTTTGGAGTCTTAAGAACCAAACGAAAATGAAAATGTTAGAAGTTGTGGTAGGGGAGAGCGGGGCAAGTTGATACTATTTTGACGTTTTGCCAAAATTACAGTAATATATTAGGACATGAACTATCCAATCTATATATTATTTTAGCAACATATTTCTGTGATATATTCTATGCATAACCGTTCTGATACAAATAAACAACTAACAGTAAATTTACTTCAAATACCATAACCCAAATTGTATCATCCTGCCCCATAGCGGGGTAAGTTGATACTGATGAGGGGCAAATTGATACACGTACCATTAGCTGATTTAATTGTCGCAAGATAGTGATACCTAAAGCTATACAGTATTTTATTCAGAAAAGTCAGTAGTTAGAGCAAACTACTTAAATCTATGGCTTTTTTTCTCATACCGTACATCTACGTGTTACCACATACGAATTTATCATCTTGAAATTTATTTTTGAAATTCTGTGGCTATAGAGCGTCATATGAATTGCAATCTGGATAAATGAAGTGCTGATTTTTATTTGCACAAGCATGATGTGCCCAAATTTTACACCCAATAACGTTATCCACTTGTTTCTTGTTTTCTATTTAACAGTGGCATGTTGATACATGTATCAACTAGCCCCATCCACACTCGCGTATCAAAAAAATTAAAAGCAAATTGGCGTTTATTAGTAGAATAACGGTAACAGTGCAGTCCATGCACTGTATAACTAGGCTTACTTTAATATAAAAAGATTAATAATTTTGCTTAACGTATTGATTATACAAGCTTATGAAGACATCTCTGATTATTTTAGATGAGTGAATAAAAACAATTTTTTGTAATTTTTGGCTAAACCTCTTATTTCATTTTCTGGTGAAAATGTGCAAAGAAGTAGAACTACTGGGACTACATGTAGACGGCCTCTCGTTGGAAAGAAATTAAAACTGGCAATTTTATGCCACTTGTATCAACCTACCCTCGTATCAACTTGCCCCGCTCTCCCCTACTCTAGAAAAAGTATAGCAAATTTTTTTAAACTTTCTGTAATTGAAAGCAATTACAATGCGGTTAGATCTCTTTCAAACAAAAATGGAACATTAAAGGGAGTTGAATTAAAAATAAGTTTCGTTCCTAATTCCTTAACTCATTCAATTTTTAAAAATGAATTTGTGTATTTACTTTTATGCATTTACATAGAAAATGATTGAAGCTATAGGGTGCAACAATTTAGTTGGGAATTATAAGTCGTACGATTAATATATAATTCTTCCTGCACAAACTACACAGCGGCATGCCTAAACACAATGCCTACTTACGTTATATATTGCTATGTGCGCATGCGCAGAAGCAACATTTACATGGAAATCTAACGCCGTATTTATTAAACTTAACTTCGATCAGAAGCCGCCGAGGCACAGCGGAAGAGCATCAGGCTCAGCTAGCCACGTCCGGTGTTCGACTCTCGCTAGTTTCACTTTTGTAATATAGCATCTGTTTCAATTGTTCCAGTTTTCATCGTTACAGGTATGGTTTATGACTAAGAGGCAGAGTTTTACGGGCTAGAGTTAAGGGGTTTACTTACTGGTTCATACTGGAGACTTATCCCAATTAGCCTACTTACCCCAGTTGTGTAAAATATCAACAGCAAACGGGTGATGTTATAAATAAAGCTGGTGAAAGCGACATTTCAGACTTAAATTAGGTTTCATATTATATATTTCAAATCTGTAACTCTAAGACTAGGGTGGTAAAATCTACTTTCTCCAAAAATTAGTAACTTGAAAGGAGAATGTCCGAGATTTTACTCTCTGATCAGCTCCACCAGGAATTGACCCAGGACACCAGGAACAGCCATTTGGAATCTCATGCCGTTACTAATGCTATTGCACACTGAGCCACCAAAATATTCAGTGTATGGATGGTCATAGTCTTTCGTGACGGGATTAACTTGTTGATATATGAAGTGCTCCTTTTGGAGCGTGAAACTATTTTGGATATTTAAATTTGGATATTTGAAGCAATATAAACTAAATCCGCATATTTAATTTTCTGTAAAACATAAAAATTGTAATTTCTTCGAATTGAATTTAAACCACTGAGGCAACTGAAATAGGCTAGTCTATGGCAAATGTAAGGTTTCGAGACTGCGGTGCTTGAGTGCAAGTATTCGTACACTGTCTAATGAATTTTGAATGGTTTAAAAAGTCAAAAAGCTCTATAATTATCGTTGGACTGATTTTGGAGTTTGCACCGTTTTTGGACCTTCTCTTTGCTATCCGGTTTGATTTTGTCTCAATAGTGTTCGATGTTGTCATTGATAATTGTAGCACTCTAATTGTTGTTGTTGTGTGACTGATTTTCCTGAACTCGGAATTTGCTATGCCTTTTGACATTCATTTTTCTCACTGACTGGGATATGTCTCAATGGTGCTCGATGTTATCATTAATGACAGTAACACTTTACTAATATTTGTTATGAGAATCATTAATTATATAATAATTTGAAAATCATTATTAATTTTTATATTGTTGTTGTGAATAATAAAAATCTGAAAGGATGAGATTGTAACGCAGTAGTATTGCACACGAACATGAAAGACAAACAATGTCAGTGGTAACCAATGTCGGTGGAGCAGTTGTGAGGCGTGGCTTACGAGCATATTATGATGGTTTTATGAAGGAAGCCTTTCAGTCAGGGACGGTACCATTTTCCCAGTGTCCTGTTCTGTTTTTCTAGTATCGGCAATAATAAGCCTCCTCCTCTTCGAACGGTAATGAATTTAATTAATTATAATAGCTAATGAATACTTTTGTATTCGTACAGAAATTAGTAATCTGCTTGTAGTTTGCGTAATTCTATTTTATTATTTTGTAACGGAAATTCTATTTTACATTTGTGTAACGGAAGCCCTTGTTTGTTGTTTGTTGTGATCGCGTTGGATTGAGATTATTACGATTTCGATTTTGCTTAACTTTGCTCACGTTACTATCGGCTTTAATATAGACTTCTATCTATCAGATCATACGTTTCTCACCTAATTGTATATATATATATATAGAAATTTTTTAGATCATATAATAATTTTTTTATTTTAAGCAAAATATATAGCTTATAACTTTTTTAGAATAACTTTGGCCTAAATCACGCAAATTTAACTCATTCGATTCAACTTAGACGTTTAAAGACAATAGTTTTATACTTTGTTAACTCATCTAACTTTTTTTGCTAATATTATAATTAAGAAGTTCCTCACATAATTCGTTTATATTTATAATTTTGTATTTCATTCAATCACTGAATTATTTACTGTTTAATTTTTTATTATTTTATATAACTTATAGCGTAATATTATTTGACTCACGCAAACTGAATTCCTCACATTAAACTTAACTCTCTATTTACTATAATATTGGAAATTGATTTAATAATTAATTAAAGTATTCAATTATAATTTACAAGAATAGAAGCCTAAGAATATTTATAGTTTTTTATTTGACTAAATATTAGCTATTATATTAAATTTCTAATGTATATGGCAGATAGATTGGAATAACTTACACTCGTTCAAACTTAACTTGAGAGCCAAATTCAACTTAACTTATATAGTCTTCTAAAAACAATACGTTTATACTTCATTTAATCATCAAACTTCCAATTTTGCCTATTTACAATAAATTTCCAAGTATATATAGCTTATAATTTCGAATAACTTAACTCACAGTTTCTCTTTCATACTTTATCTGTATCTCTCCTAGATATAATCCTATTTTTATTGTGATTCAGTTAAGTTCCATTATTAATTTGTTTGCATAATTTTAGTTTGACGTTGATAGCTGCCATTTTAATTTATTTAAATTCAAATACGTGAATTTAGTTAAGCACAATTTAAGTTTTTTGGTAATATAATAAGTTACTTACTATCAACCAGGTGATATTTGCAATTTAACTCCACTAGTGAGATTTCAGATATTTACTAGATATATTTACTAGTGTGTGTATAAATTTGTTGTGCGCTGTATTATTTAACTTTTCTAAATTATAAAATTTATAGAATTTTGCACCTACGGTTTAGAACAGTGTTGATTAAGGAACTCACTCGAAATGGATTGTATGTAGATAGTAGCGGTTCCATGTCACATTTTGGAAATGCCAATAGATGGGCTGTTTTATCTCAATCTAAACCTGGTGCTGTTTATGAAGTAAATTTAAATTCTCTTTGTTGCACAGTAGATTTATGTATGCAAGTATGTCTAGAGTTAAGTTGTGGTGGTCTGTGTGCACATATGTTCACATGCTCATGTCAAGATATGTCTGGAATTTGTAAGCATATACACAAAGTACAGTCGATGAGGGTTCGCGTTTGTGATTTACTCTGTAGTCGTGAATTGATATCCGAGACTGTAAGTGCTTCTTTTGATACTAATGATGTTGAAAATGTTGCTGCTGATCAGATTGTGCTGTACGATGAACCTTCTGGTCCTATTTTGTATAGTTCTAATACACCTGTTGTAAATTCTGATGACAAACTTATTAGGAGTATAAATAAACATTTAGAGAAGCTTAGTTCACTGCTAACCAACAGTTCTGTTAAAGAACTCTTACCTCATATTCAAGGTACTTTATCTAATTTAGTTGCACAGTGTGAAGCTGTTGCTGTCACAAGTGCAACACCGGTCACTGAAATGGCTCCTGAACAAACTTTTGCCCCAAATGAAAAGCTACAAAAGCAATCTGTTCAGAAATGCATGAACCGCCTTTCAACTAAAAAACGCAAATCGTTTCTGCCAACTTTAAGTCATACAGAAAAGAGGGCTGCTTTAAGCGCGCTCTGTCAATATGAAACTCAAGCTGTTGTTGATCAAAATGATCCTTCACTTCCTCTCCAAGAACCTGTTGATAATTTTAGTAATATTAATGAATACGTAAATTGCCACTATATCAGTAATACTTTCCAGCATCCAACCGAATTACTAAGTAAATCCAGCTCAAAGCTGCCTGTCAAAAACACTAAGAGGAAACTCGAGGAGGCTTGTGTAAGTTTAGATTTTATTGAAAGAAATTCAATAACAGTACCGTTAATGTACAATCACGATAATGTTTTGCAACCAATTCTTAAAATTTATGAAAGCGTGAATTGCTTATCTGATAACACTTGTAGTGATCGTGTTCAAAATTCTGACTATAAATTGATATCTTTATTGGAATTGAAATCATTAGAGCTTAGCCTGTCTCCTAAAGAAAGTACATTCTTGAGACAGCAAAGCTCTGATTTTTCTACTGGATTAATATTTGAACCTGTTATAGATACATTTATGCTAAAACTAAGCCAGATCAAATCACATGTGTTGTATCTCGGCTCAGCTGTTACTAGAGCATTAGATAATGGGTTTTTGAGAGTCAGCGAATGTCATAGGATATGGGAGCATTTAAACCTTAAATCCAAATCCATAGTTTTTTTTCCATTTAATTGTTCGAATAATCATTGGGTACTATTTGTTGCTTTCATAAAAGACTTAAAGCTAATTTATTTAAATCCCATGAACATAGAACCTGGCGTAAAAGAAATGGAAATGCTTGATAAGATAAAGATTTTACTATCTGTGAATTTTAATATTTCATCTGAAGCTTGGAAGATTTGTATCCCTGAACGAACTTTGCAAAATGATTCAGTAAATTGTGGTGCTTTTGTTATGTGGTATGCAGACCAAATTGTCCATGCTAGAAAAATCACTGGTCATATAGTTCCCTCAGAATTCAGACGTCGAGTATTCAAAGTGATAGCTGGCAATTGCTTGCAGCGTTCTCACTTCTTGGATAAAACTTGTAAAATTTGTCACAATTCCAAGTCCTTTGATAGTTTGATTGAATGCCGACAATGCTTTCAGCAGTTTCATAACATATGCCTTGGCCTATCATTCCCTGACTCTCAGTATGCTCTTGCACATTTTGTTTGTCCCTAATCATTAAAATTTACAGAAGGCCTACATAAATCGGAAAAATTTATAGTACTGAGTTCACTAATATCGTTAATGTGTCGTTACTGTGGTTGAGAAAGTTTTCTAATAAAATGTTCCTAAATGTAATGTTATTAATTTTGGCTGTTGTCGACTATCATATCGTTTAATTTGTACTATATTGGTCAATTTGTTTTCTATCTGTGATTAAGATTTTACTTGTTAAGCCTAGTCAAGCTGTTTGTTAAAACTTTTGAGTTTTTGATTATTATAATTATTGTTATAACCCCTAGTCAAGTTATCTGCAGATATTTTTGATAGTTTCGTCGTAATGTGTCTTAGTCTAACCTAATTGTGTATTAGTAACACTATACTAAATATATTGATTGTCTTTCATCGCAGGGTACCAGAACAATGACCTCAAATTCCGACATTTTGAGCTACTTAATATGTATACTTTGCTTCACATATTTTCTAGGTGCTGACACTAAGATTTCCTTTAATGGAGCAACAATGAGTGGGGTGGTGCCCATGATACCCCCACTTTGTGTGGATAATACAGGATTGCCGACTGATTGATTGAGGGATTGAATGTTAGCTTGACTTATAATTGTAATCTCATGCATGTCTAATTATTCGTTTCAGTGTCAGTTAAATTAATGATTATTGATTTTTTTATTAATTTTTATTTTATGAAGCAGGGCAAATAAACTCGAGAAACAAAGAAAATCAGTGGACGCCAAAGTGATTTGCAGTGTGTTTGACAGAATGTTTTCAGAGTCAGCGTATTGAATTTATGAAAGTAAATTTGATTGTCTCATTTTGTAGCAAAGATATTAGTTGACCGTATGAGACACCTGTTATTAGTGATTTCAGTGTTAATCTCTCTGAAATCTACAAAATGCCAGGTTCAAGGAACAATATTTCCTCTCACTCTCTATTTCACATTTCAGTCAGATCACTCTTTGAACTAGAAGTTGATCCCTTCTGTTCCTTCGCGGTCGCCTCTTACGACACAAGTACTTACGGAAGTTCTCTTCCGTATCGGTATGGATACTTTGACGTGGAGTATTACTATTTATTACTAGATTGATTGCTTGTTGTTGCTGAATAGGTGCTGCTTGATTATGGTCGTATATAAGTCCTGTCAATATCTGATGAAGAATGACTGATTGACTGGAAATATCAGCAATCCTGGGGGACTCCTAGCCTGAAATATTGTTCGTGAATCCATTGAAATTATTGAACAGATAAGTTTAGTAATTCAATATATATCGAGCAATATCTTCTGTAATTACTGAACATATCTGCTTGGTTGTGTGTTGTGTATAGTGACTACACCAGAGGTGTATCTAGTGGCTACAGTTCAATGAATGACGAGCAACTGTCAGGGTCAAGTCTGTACGACATCTAAACGTAGTGACTACAGCAGAGGTGTATCTAGTGGCTACAGTTCAATGAATGACGAGCAGCTGTCAGGGCTAAGTCTGTACGACATCTAAACGTAGTGACTACAGCAGAGGTGTATCTAGTGGCTACAGTTCAATGAATGACGAGCAACTGTCAGGGTCAAGTCCTTACGACATCTAAACGTAGTGACTACTGTAGAGGTGTATCTAGTGGCCACAGTTCAATGAATGACGAGTAACTGTCAGGGTCAAGTCTGTACGACATCTTAAGCAACTAGTCTAAAGTCTCCTACTGCGACATTGTAAGCCTCGGACTAGTGTATGCTGGGAGCTCAAGCACTCAGCATGGTCAGTCTAGAGTTAGTTTTAGAACCTGGCGGGCACACATTCTTTTTTGTGTGAGGCTGTTGGTCTCAGTCTAAAATCAACTAATTGCCTTTATAAACAATCTAGTCGAGCTTCTTTTAACTCCTTTTTGAACTCTTGCTGTACAATTTGGAATGATATACCCAGTGAAATCAGAACCTGTTCCACTGAATCCGTTTGTAACAAAATGTACAAACAGCATTTAATTGATACTTGGAACTGATTATAATTATCTGTATCTCAGTTTCTGCTTTAGTTAGTGCGTATTGTTTTGCTCTTTACAGTTCAATGCTATTTTCATTATTTATGTTTATTATCTCCAATTTTTCTACAATCCCATGTTGCTAGGTTTCTATGTTTCCGTGCTAATCAGCTAGTTAGAGCTCAATTGTGCTCATTCTGACGGCCGTTTTATTTGCATTTTGTCTCATTTTATGCGCTTTGTGTGTATTTTGATTCAGTTGCAAATAAATGATCATGGCTCTCTCTCTCTCTCTCTCTCTCTCTCTCTCTCTCTCTCTCTCTCTCTCTCTCTCTCTCTCTCAGTCAGTGTAGTCTTTTGGAAATGTTAAATTCAACTCTGTAGCAGAGACGTATTTGTATATTCGTTTGAGGCCGTTAAACAATCTTGTACTTGTGTAACTTAATTCAGTGTTCAAAGTGATAGATTAAAAGCGCTTAAAAGCGAAAGCGCTTAAAAGCGATTAGTGCGATTAAATTAAAGTGATTCATTAAAAGCGCCATTGCTTTGTTTTTAAATATAAATATTTCATGATTTCTTCATTTCGCTGTTTGAATTTTTTGTTTTGTTTGATTTTAATGCTAATTTCTGTATTATTTGTGCTCATCTTTAGCCTCGTCACTGGCAAACGTGCTGTACATTCGGTCATCCATCCGACACTAATTCGCATAACAAAAATTGTACATATACGTGTACAATTCATTGGTTTACTGAATTACTTCGTTGGCTTGAAGTCCCTAAACGAATTGAATTTTTAAATCGCAATGCCGTTCTTTGGAAATAATAGAACTTAGGTTCACATTTTCAGTACTTTATTTTTAATTTGTAGGGAGTTGTACAAAATTGAGAATACTACTAACTCCTTAGTATTGAATAATTTAAATTGGAATATGATCATGATACCTTTCTTCTTAGTTACGTTGTTCATTAATCTCATGATACTTATTCTTTTATAGAATTGGTTAATTATAAGTCCAAACAATCAAGTAAATAATGTTGAGACTGTTGCATTACTCACGAGTTCACGTAGTTATATAAATATAGAAGTCTTTAAGACTTTCTTAGGGGTCCTCACTGTACCAAATATTAAATCTGCCATGAGCAAACACTCATTCATTTTTTCTACTCCTATAGTATGGATTCTTGTAACTGTATGACTTTTTCCTAGGCAAGCTAATAACTCATCTCTTTCCGTTATTTATTATTCCGACGTCCCTGACATTGCCTTAGGACGAGGAACCGGACGTTAAATTATTATTGATTGATTGACTCGGTTCACCTCGAGGCTACGAGATTGTGATAATGACCCTTGTCAGAAATTCAGTGTTCCAATAAGTTCCGCCTACCAGAAATGACTGGGTGAAACGCAAGTGTTAAAAGGTAATGGAACAGCTTGGAATACCACCAAATAAATTAATTCTATAATTTAATTAATTTACTATAAATTCAATCAATTAATAATAAATGATTCACGTAGTAAGTAATTACTAATTAGTTATAATTATTAATTAATATGAAATAATTTAAAAATAATTAGGGCCTATAACAGGTAATTAAAAGTTAATTTAAAAATTAATAAAATTAATAATAACAAATAACTTTAAACTATTAATATTAGTCTAATGTAAATGTATAGCAATAGCTATAATAATAATTAATAATAAGAATAATTGTAATCTTCATAGGCCTACTGATAGATTTATATTAATAAAATCTTGTGACACGTGCAGAGAATTGTTGGTCTAGTCGTCAGTCTCCCGGACACAACACAAGTAATAAACCAATCAGGGTAGAATACTAAAATGTAAAGCAAGCTTTTAAGTTTATGCTTTAGGCTAATGTCATTTAATGATTATAATGTCATTTTAGTTATAAATAATAAATGCAGCTATATAATTTATCAAAGTAATTATATGTAATTTTAATTATTAGCAAAATAAACTTTAACTTACACTCGGGCAGGAATTGAACCCGCGAGTGTTTGCTCATAGTATCCTGTCAGATAACGCCTTACACCACTCAGCCAACCGGCATTCCCGTTCATAAATGTCTAACAGCTGACATCAATAAGACTACTGTTAGCGAACGCAGCTTCTCCACCGACATTGGTTACCACCGACATTGCTTATCTTTCTTGTTCGTGTGCAATACTAGTAACGCAGTCTAACATATAAATCGTTAAAGATAGCTGGCAATCTCAAGAATTGTGTATTCTTCAGCAGAGAGAAAATAACTATTTAATAGATTTTGCATAAATATATGTTATTGTATTCAATTTTTAGATATGAAATGCAGTGTGAGATTTTTAAATTTACTAATTTTATATAATTATTTATATGACTTCTCCATAGTTTAAGTATCTAAGAATTATTGCAAAAGATTTTCACTAAATATTGCAGGAATGTGAGGTCAAATTAAGTCTCGGTGCAGAAAATCACTGCCAATGTAAACATTGGAATAAAAAACAAACACATGATAGAAAATAGCAGATCTTATAGTGGTTATTGGACAGATACAGATCATAAACTAGTAATATGTCTAATAAAGTTTGAAAAAATGTATAAAAGAATAAAACCAAATATAAGAAAAAATGTTTGTAAACTAAATCTGGAAAAACTAAGTGACAACGATATCAAAGAAAAATTCCAAGTTATCATACAACATGATTATGATAAACTTGTATAAAAAAATGAAGAAATAAGCTGGAAGAATCTTTCAGAAATAATAAAAAATAATAGTATAAAATATCTCAAATCAGAAGAAAATCATGCAGATAAAAAATACATAGTAAACCCTTTAATTAGTAAACTCTCTGCAAAGCAAAAAGACATAAGAAATATAATAGAATCCACAACAAAGGAGAACTTGAGAAATAAAATGAAGAAAGAAAGAAATGCCGTAATGAAATGTCTACATAAAGAAATAAAAATTGAAAATAGTCAAAAAGAAGAAAGAGAAATAGAAGAACTCGCAAACACAAAAAACGACTATCAAAATATTCTAAGTCTTGAGAGAGATAAATAGACAAAAACCAAAAGAAAAACTATTTTTAAGAGAAAACAGTAACATAATACAAAATGAAAATGTAATAAATACAAAAATAACTAAACACTTCAAAGATATATTTTACAACCAAAATACAGAAATATTAACTGAAATTAAACCTGAAAAAATGAAGACACCTTTCTCTACAGATAAAATGAAAAATGCTGTTAGGAAATTAAAAACAAATAAGAGCCCAGGATCTGATGAAATCACAACAGAAGAACTAAAAAACTGTCCTGAAAGAATTTACAATGAAATTGCAAAAATATTCAATAAAATGGCTGAAACAGGAATATATCCAGAAGAGATTAAACTAGGAATATTAATACCCCTACAAAAACCAGGAAAAGTAAAAGGCACATGCAGCAATTTAAGACCCATAATTTTATTAAATCTTATCAGAAAGATACTGTCAATTGTAATGATAAATAGAATATTCAATAAAATTGACAAAATAATACCAGTCACTCAAGCCGCCTACAGACCAGGTAGAAGTACCATGGAACACATCCTAATATTAAAACTTCTTATCGAAAAAGCAATAACAAACAAAAACTCAGAAATAGAAATCATGCTTTTAGACATGAGTAAGGCGTTTGATACTGTCAATAGAAATAAATTATTAGAGGATTTAAGTAAAATAATTGACCAGGACGAACTGCATGTAATAAAACTTATCATTGATGATATAATTTTAAGAGTTAAAAATGGAGATGTAACTGGAAATGAGTTTGAAACTAATACTGGAATACCACCAGGAGATTGCTTAAGCCCGGTACTTTTCACAGTTTGCCTTGCAAATAGCTTAAACAAACATGAGAACCAAATTCAAATAGCAAACCAAATTAAAGAGCACTCATACTCCAAAGAAAATATACCATATGAAGAATTAATTCCTAATAATATTATAGAACATAACTATAGCATAAAGCGAGAAATGGGTATAAATATTGATCAGCAGTTTGCAGATGATATTGCATATGTAAGCACATGCAAAAATATAACAGACAAAATTCAAAAGGAAGTCAATGATAAACTGAATAAGAGAGATTTAAAACTAAACACAGATAAAACAGAAAAATATACCATTGGAAACAAAAATGATCAGGAATGGAAGAAATGCAAATATTTAGGTTCTTACTTGGATACTGAAAGAGACATGATCCATAGAAAGCAATTGTGTATGGCTATTTTTAATAAATACAAGATGAAACTAACAAATAGCAAAATAGCAATGAAAACAAGAATAAATATATTCAATGCTTATATTGCGCCAGTTTACTTATATAATAGTGAGCTATGGACATTAACTTCAAAACAGGAACACGAAATTGACATATTTCATAGAAGTCTATTAAGAAAAATACTTAAAATATATTACCCTCACATTATAAGCAACGATAACTTATACATCAGAACAAATGAAAAAAAATGGAGTCTTGCAATTAAAACATGATGACTAAAATTGATAGGTCACTTACTTAGGTTACCGAACAATGCACCTGTAAAACTTGCTTTAAATGAGAATAAAAAATCTCAGACAAAACAAAGAAGTTGTCAAAATAAACAAACATGGATCAAATTAGTAAATAAAGATCTCAAAGATATAAATCAGAATTTGAATATATTAGATGAGAGCATCTGTGATCTGGCTGAGGATAGAGCGAAGTGGAGTCAATTAACCGTGAAGCCTACTGCAAGGTCCAAATAGGACGTAGCACAGTCTCAGTAGTAGTAAACATTGGAATATACAAAATTTATTAGAGCAAAAAAGTAAATGTATAGTTAGATGTATTGTGCAGGGGATGACAATATACAGCACTGTATTTGTGTGTTGTTATTTCAATCAGACAAGCGTTTAGCTTTTGACATTTATAAATGACGAGTTTATACGGATTAATATGTAATAAAAGCTCAAGAATATTGTTTAGCAATGAACGAGTGGTGCTTAGAAACCGAGTCACATAAAAATCATGATGCTAAATGGGTAGTGGAAATCGATTGCATTGCATGTATTACAGAAGTATTGAATGATTCTTCAGTTGTTCAAGTAAGTTAAATCTTTGTTATTTATTTGCTTTTGGTAGCTAAATTTCTAATCTGTTACTTCATGTATATGCAAGGTTCATCTAATGACACAGAAATGCTCTCAAATAATGTTAAGTAGAGACTTTCGAAAATATAGGTTCTGAATAC
This sequence comes from Enchytraeus crypticus, assembly GCA_905160935.1. NCBI lineage: Eukaryota > Metazoa > Annelida > Clitellata > Enchytraeida > Enchytraeidae > Enchytraeus > Enchytraeus crypticus. The sequence continues at coordinate 861,815 of CAJHZI010000252.1, read as the reverse complement.
TACCGTTTCCCACTAAATTTCTTTAAATATTTTGAGAAATGCTAGGATGCGGCACTGTTTGGTTTCATTAGCCTAATTAAAAATTTTGTGTATGCAATTTTTATTTTTAGAAATTTGTCAAAGTATGCAATATAGTATATTGGCCTACTATTTATAAAATTTAAAACTACTTCAAATTTCCTGCTGCATCTTAAAGCATCAGTGTGTCCCTCTGTCATCCTACTGGTGCTTTTATACTAAGGGTAAACACTCATGTTAATAATCTGCATATGGTTAGATGAAACCTCTAAGATCACACCCAGGACTTCTGTGATCTTTTTAGTACTCTTGCCTTTGAAGATTTAAAGTAATGGAGCGATCATAGTAAAGTATGCAATATATTAAAGTTCATAGATATGTTCAAATATTATAATTTATAGGCTGATCATTTTCTAAGAATTAGTACATCCCTTTCTAATGCTGTAACTTCATCATATGATATATTTTAATTAATTAGTTTAATTTCTTATTAGTCAAATTAAACCTTTTTCTATAAATCAGTCTCGAAGATTGATTTCGGTCATATAATCAACTGAACAGTGTTTACTTAGTTATAATTTCCTGTGTCGTAAAGGGCTGTTGTTGCACACTTCATGCATTTGAACAGATAAAGAAGAAATATGCGATAGAGAAACTGCTGCATCTGTTTGTGGAGCACAGAGAAGAGCTGCGAGCTCTTCTGAGAGCCAGTGTTGTTGTGGCTGAGCAGATATGCTGCATTCTTAGCGGTTAGCTCTCATTTATAAATAGATAGTTTATAGCCTATGTAGATACATAATATTACACATGTAAGATTACATCATATATCTGGAAGAGAAATCGGGTGCATTGGTACAGCATGTGCCTCAGAATCGTGAGGTCTGGGTTCAGAATTCAGATCTGTCGCCGTCAAATAAATCTTGAGAAGCCGAAAGGTTGCTCTTAAATCTGTATCCACTCTAATTGACCCTTCCATCAGTAAGCAGTGATTTTTAAAAATAATCATGGGGTAATAATGAAAACTACAAAAACTTCAACCAAATATGCAGAAGCTTTAGCATGTGCGATGTGTCGTGTATGACTAGACAAATGTTCAGTAATATTTGAATAGTTTGTTAGTTGAGATGAAATCATGGATGTACAGTTGTACACTTTGGTTGTTCTTTGGGAATCACTATGTAGGCTTACATAATTTGAGTATTGTTGAATTAGTGCAAAAATTATGCACATAATGATACTTAAAATGTTCGACAAAGGTTCTTTCACACATACTCAATTGAGTCATGTTCAATTACAATGTTTACTATATCAAATTTAATATTTGTAAATATAATAATATAGGTTCTAAAAATAAATGTTGAAGTATTAATAAAAATATTCGTCAAAGCATTGAAGGCTTCCAGACTAAGTACTGCTATGTATATTATTTGTAAAACTGTCACAGAATAGTTGACGTCTGTTTTAGCTGCTATTACTTACATGTAGATGTCTGATTTTTGTTTTCCTCAGGTAAATTGTGTAAAGGACACCTGCATTGGCATTTGGAATCTTGGCTGCCATATATATGATTTATGTTTACATTTATTTTACTTCGTTCTTTTTACATTCTATTAACCCTTTAGTCAAGGTAGAGTTTATATTATACAATCTTTGCTATGTCTATGCTTAGACATTCAAAAGGGATACTCTGCTTAAGTATCAACTTGTTGATTAGTATTTGTAATCTCTCTCTCTCTCAGTGCACTGCCTACTGGCAGGTCTATGGTATATAACGCCTTCACTCATCCCTATCGTTTTCCTCTTCATGTCCACATATGAGTGGATCTTTAAATCATCTAACATTCCTTACATCTTTGATTCATCTAACATTTATTACATTATTCAGTCATCTACCATTTTTCTTAGGGGGATTCTGCTTTTAACGAGGTGGGCCCCCTATGCCTTCCTCATCTTCGACCAATTTTCACATGGCGGGGGTGTCATTCCCTGAGAACGCTACCCTGTTTACCCATCTATCTATTGACATTTATAATGCATTGTTAACATACATTATAACATGTTTATTGAGTGATTTGTTCTGCATGTTGTGCACTGTACCAATATATGAAAGCTGGTTAGTGGTTGCAGTAATTCATATATGTAAATTCTTTTTGATACATTCTTGTGTTAAACTTTCAGATTTACTGCATATTTGTTGGTCGGATGATATCTGTGAGTCTCTTCTAATTGAAGGTACTTTGACCAATTGATGCACTTTCTTCGCAAGTCCATTGTTACTCATTTATTCAGTAAATTTCAGCAAATAAATTAGGTATGGAAATTTTTGGATTGTCATTTTTATGCTAGACGTGTGTGTACCGAAGTACGAATTTATATACTGAGAGCAAAAATCTCAGTTTATCTCTTAAGAGCAAGTTAGCATTATGGTTTTGCTGAGCAACTAAGATGGGCATCCTTAAAATGAATTTTAGGAGTCAAGCTCTGTGTTAGATAAAATGAAAATATGAAATAATGTATGAAATACGTTATGTACAATCTAATTATGTATGAAGTACTCTATGTACAATCTACAATAATGACTGTGCAGGAATTATACAGATACTAATCATTCTACAAAACCAAGAAATCAGTTCCAAGTTATTGAGCTCTCTTATGATTCAGGTAATAGTCGATATTTTTACTTTAGAGAATTTATGATATATAACATATATAAACTATAGTACTTATATAATTAGCGCACTTACATGTAGCTCTCACTGTGTGTTTGATAATAATAGTTTATATATATATATATATATATATATATATATATATATATATATATATAGGCCTATGTAGATATATATATATATAAATATATATATATATATAATATATACATATATATATATACAGTATATATGTATATATAGATCTATATATATATATATATATATATATATATATATATATATATATATATATACTGTATATATACTATATATTTATATATATATATATCTACATAGGCCTATATATATATATATATATATATATATATATATAATTAGAATTAGAATTATATATTTATGTTTAATCTTAGTAATTAATATATAATTATGACATTATCATCTGTATTCATATCTTTATTCATATTTACACTATTAATTTGACTTTTATTGGCCTTATTCATATTTCTCAAATTTTCTTCTTAGTATCATAATTTTTAGTTGTATATATATATATACATCCTACCTTACTTTGCCTGCAATTAATATGCTCAGACTTTTTTTAATCTTTCTTTATAAATCCTATTCATTACATGTAGGCATATTTTATGTGGACTTGTGCATATTTTACTAATGATAATGACATCTAATGGCTGCAGCCAGTGGCGATGTCGGTAAGGTACTCGAAACTGCGGAACTGTAGGCCTATATGCGGGGTTCAAATCCTGGTTTCGCCCATCACTGACATTGCTTTCGAGTGAGGAAACTAACGTTAACATTAACTTTTTTTATCTTTCTCTAAAGGTATACTTAAACTACTATTTCTGATAGTGTGTAGAATGTGTGGACTACAGAAGGAGCCTATCACAGCTTAATCTTGCAGGAAGACTCTTCAATTCCTTTCCTCTATTGCTGGAAGGGTTCAAGTTATGTGATGGTAACATAAATATTTACTCTAAAAACATGATTTTAAAAAGTCTATTTTATTACTATGTAATCCTTAATATATTTTAGAGCCCTACTAGTTTTGCATAATTGTAGTCCTTTAAAAAACAAAGGGAAGTAAACGTTATTATTTGTTCCTTAGAAAATTAGTAAATTTTGGAAAACCTAGTAAAAGATCTTATCAAATGTGACTTGCTTTTAATATTGTGAATAATTTGAATTTCATATCTATATATAGATATGAAATATAGTTTATAGATAAGCTTTGGTAACGTAGAACGTCAAATAGACTAATAGGTAATTTTTTATGTCAGATGGTTCCATTTCTGATTATCTTCCCAGTTGACCATCTTTGAACTGGCTGAAATTTACACTATGTGAAGTAGAATATGTGTCGAGATTAGATTTAAAATCTTCGTTAAATTGGTTCACCGTTTTGAAGTTGCATATATGTGATCAGTGCTTGTTTCTGTATCTTACCGACATCATGTCGGTAAGATACGCGACCGCGGATCAGTATGTGCGGGATTCAAATCCTGGGCTCGCCCGTCACTGATATCACTTTCAAGTGACGAAACTGACGTTAACATTAGCTTTAGCTTTACTATTAACTACATTTCAGTGCTTGCTGTATGGATAATTTGATCATCGTTCTACAGAACAGACTTCAGCCTGAAACTATCTTAATCTGTAGCTTTAATAATTACTGCCTTTAACTGAGGGTAGTACTGACTTTAGCTTAGTTACTAACTAAATTACTGACCTCTTAAAAGTTTGAATTTATATCTATTTCCACAGGCCAGTTCATAGACTACCTATTTGAAGGTCTAGCTGACAGAGACCCTGCAGTGATTGGATCAGTGTCATACATATGTATTCAGTTATATCTGAGTGAAGCGCAGAGATGCTATCTATCTGATCAGCAGAGAGAGCTACTAGCTTACAGAACTCTTCTAGCTCTGCACGCTAACGCTGAATCTAAGTCTGCTGAGAGAGATGATGTTCTGCTCAATCTGCTCGGTAACTGTGTTAGATGTGCTTACCTGTGGATACTTGCATTCGAAAATAATTAATCACACGCATGTTCACATTTATAATTAGACACTCGCATTTTTAAGCACAAGTTGGACTCGTTTCAAAAAGCAAACTCGACTCACATGTAGGAGCACAGTTTAACGTTTATTTCCTCTACACGAGGAGTATTATCGGAGACGTTTTAACTGTGTTTTAGACCGATGGTTTCTGCATATTAGGCAAGCATGCTGTCTGTTCAGCGAAGAGTGGAGACATTAAATGCCGTGGGTCTGCCAGTTAGCAGAGCACTAAGAGAGATAAATAAAACGCCTAGGCTCTGAATGCTCTTGTCAGCATGAGGAAACGTACCGTAAACTTTTATTATTATTAGTATTATTATTTTTGTTATTATCATTATTATTATTATTATCATTATTATTATTTTTATTATTATTATTAATTTAGTCTGGAATGAGTGTTGCTGGATAGCGTAAAGTTCCGCTCATATGTAGGAATTTTTACTAGTTTAGATATTAATTTAAATGTAATCGTTATTCAGCTCATGATTGCAATTGAACTATTCCTGTAAAGTAGTCTCGAAGACCGAATTCGGCCATGACACTGCAATAAATCAATTCTTGGAACCAAATACCTCCTGATATCCGCAGTTCGAGGTCCCTGGCTGATTTCACTAAACGTTACAAATATATATTGTTTGATGGTTTGTAAATTACTAAATTTAGGTTTTTTGTGTAAATGTCCAGCTAAATTTGTTGCTTAGCTAAAGTGTGTATTTGAGTTTATTTTGCATTAAACATGACATTAATATAGTTGTAGACGGTGGTCAGCTAGATAAGATGTGTATCATCTTCCCTGACGGCCGTTGTTCTAATTTCTTAAGACTGTTTGATACCCTGTGTTTCTGGGAATTTTTTATTTTATTTCTTTTAAATGTTTATTTCTGTTTGTGTTTGTCAGTGATTCGGTGTTGATGCTGAAATAAACATATCTCTCTCTCTCTCTCTCTCACTGCTATATAAGTTTTCGTTGTTAATAATAATAATAATAATAATAATAATAATATTAAAAATATATGCGAGACGGACGAGACCCAGATTTGTTACTTCTGTCGGAAAACTAATCGATGCTAGCACTGCCTCAGCCAGGAGTATTATTGTTACTAATGTAGGATTGCTGAAGCTGCTGGCATCTGATGATGGTACAAATTGCATCATGTGGACGATGTGTATCTCTGGTGAGCACATCTCTGAGATTCTATTATCTGTGCTCAAACAGCTGCTGGTGTCCAGCAGATCAGACGTTCTACAGATCAGTTCTGTGCAGTGTCTGCTGGCTCTCATGTCCGGTGCTCTGCCTCGTACAGACTGGTGCCAATTCTTCCTCAATCAGTCTGATGTAACCGGTTTGTCTGTAGCCATTATCTGATTTCTCCAATTATAAAAGCTTAAAATATAAACTATTAAACCAGCAGCGTAGCGAGGGGGAGGCAGGGAGGGGCATGTGCCCGCTCCAAGATGTCATTTAAAAGTTTTATTAAGGCAAAAATATAAGAGAAAACATTGTATAAGTGTGTAGCTCCCCAAAGTGCCTCCCCCAAGATTAAAGTGCCTCCCCAAGACTAAATCCTGGCTACGCCACTGTACTAAACACTAAAATGAGGGTAGGAATGGGAAATAAATGCACATTAATTAAACAATATAATAATGATATACGTCAATTAGATACTAAATTCAGTCTTACTCAGGGTGATGTTTATGACTTTGCACAGAATCGTGATAGGTGGAGGCAGAGGGTTGAGGAGGCTGCTCTTGTGTCCACCAAGTGTCGTTACGCAGAGTATAATAGTAGTATTATCTGATTTGACTTTTTGAATGTATTCTAGCATTGAACAGTTTGTCACCTTTTTGACCTTTCGTGTTGATAGGACCTTCGTTTATGGTCGGTCTGGTTGCTCTAATATTGCTACATTTTGTACTTTGTATATCATTGGTGTTTATAGTTTTAAAAATGTATTACAAATTGTATTTTTGAGTTGGGCCATCGTTTTTGCTGTTGTAATAAATTGACCAAGTTGTAATAGGCCATTCACTGTTCATGTTTTTGTGATCAACACGTCAATACTAGACTCTGTAACTGTAATATTTTATTAAATATTAGTTATTAATTACTAGTATTACTTTCTGTAGTGGCCAGCTAGATAGGGCACCCTATCTCAGATGACCGCAGGATAAATTTGATTTAAAAGTTTGATGTATTTAGTTCACTGATGTCTGTATTATTTGATTTCTCTCTTTCTTATTCTGTGGTTTTGTTTCTTTTTAATAAACATAATTTGTTGTTGTTGCAGAGTTGTTGTTCGACACAGTTCAGAGAACGACGAATGACGTGCTCATTGGCTCGCTCTACTGTTGTCTGCTGCTGATGAGCCAGGAGGACGTCTTCTACTACAAGTGTCATGCCGTCTACGGTTGATTGTAGTCTATGTTCTACAGTAGATGCCTTGCTTTCTATTCTGACGCTGTTAAAAGCTGGTAAAGCTAAGGTTAACATCAGTTTCCTCACTCGAAAGTGATGTCAGTGACGGGCGAGTCCAGGATTTGAACCCCGCACATGCTGATCCGCAATTGGCTCCAGCCAATCTGTTAGTCTTTACGCATGTTAGATTGCTCAAGTTTCGCGAATTATTTCTCGGAAGGTTGTTAAACCTCTGAGTTTAAATAGATCTTCATTTTCTGATGAATATCATATTGTTTACTTATTAAATTCTAACGGTTGCTCATTTGTTCTCAGTCAATTGTATGGCGATACATTTTCAAAATCTCTGAAGTGATTGTTTCACTAAAATTAATCTCATCTTGCTATCTACTTATTAGTTAAAGGCAATTTAAATTTTGTGTGTGTATATCAGTTTTGATAAAAGCTTTGTAGAGGTTTGTTGGCTGCTTATGATGCTCATGATACATATATTATTGTCGACCTCTCTCTAAGGGTCTTCGCAATGTCAATTCCACGGTATATATTCATAAGTATTCATAAGTAAAGTTTCACGCTCTATTAAAAAGCCTTGAATTTCACCGTAGACATTAGCTTAGAAATATGGCCCCTGGGTTAGTTTCGCCTTTGCCTTCCTTGGTTTCGGCCTAAATACCTCTATGACACCTTTATTTTGGGGTGTATTCTGTAGTGGCGGGTGTAAATAGTTGTCATAATGTGTGTTGGTTGATCTAGGACTGGAGTACACATTGAGGAGCATAGAAAGGGCAATGAAGCTGCATCATCACGTCGATACAACGTGTAATGGTTTGCTGCTGGTGGCTACATTCCTCGACAGGTAGACGGCATAGACAATTGTTGAATTATGTTGAGTTAAGCATTCATGTTGAATACTGCATTCTATTACGTTCTGTTGTAATTTACTGTATTGTACTGCATTCTATTATGTTCTGTTGTATTTTACTGTATTGTACTGCATTCTATTAAGTTCTGTTGTATTTCACTGTATTATACTGCCTTCTATTATGTTCTGTTGTATTTCACTGTATTGTACTGCCTTCTATTATGTTCTGTTGTATTTTACTGTATTGTACTTCATTCTATTAAGCTCTGTTGTATTTTACTGTATTGTACTGCCTTCTGTTATGTTCTGTTGTATTTTACTGCATTGTACTGCAGTCTATTATGTTCTGTTGTATTTCACTGCATTGTACTGTATTCTATTATGTTCTGTTGTATTTTACTGTATTGTACTTCATTCTATTAAGTTATTATGTATTTCAGTATATTGAACTGTATTATATTAAGGTATATTGTATTTTACTGTATTTTTTTTTTTTTTTTCACACAGGCTCAGTGAGACTATTTAGCAACGCTGCTGTGGTACAGTATTGTCTTCAGCTGATTGATAGAGCCATTGAAATCAATCTAACTGAACAATCAATTCTGGTTCTAACTAATTTACTTAGGTAAATATATGTAACTGTATCATTTATTGCACGGTTAAATTTGCCACTTTCTGTTATATTTGCGTGAAGTAATAATTTAAAAAAATTAAATATATTATAGTATTTTATAGAAATATTTCTCTTTAATTGTATGTTATTCTGAAGTTAAATGCAGTTTCTTAAAAAATAATGAAGTTTCTATTGTATGATGTTTTGAAAAACGTAATCATTTGTTGGTGTACAAACGGTCTCTAGGTTGGGTACCCTTTAATTTAAAATAATATTGAATACGTTATAATATTAAATCTCTATCGCGCTTTAATGTTCTGCCAAGTGGAAGTTACAAGATTCATATTCGTACCCAGAGTCTGTTTTCACGCTTCATATAGAGCACTCCGTAGATCAACAAGTTAATCACTTAACAAATGGCTATGCCTTGCTCGTGCCATATTTAGCTTATCGTTTGGGAATAGGCTTTTGATGTGAATTCCCATTGCCTTTTGCCTGCTTTTCTGCTTTTCGCCTGGTTCGACACGTGCAGTTACGATTGGTCTATTCTTCAGTGTTCTCGGGCAGAATACGGGAATAATTGATATTTGCTTTCTTTGTATAATGACATTCATGTAATTTTTAAATTGCGAGTGTATATAAGGTGCTAAATACTTTCGGTTTGTTATCTTATTGTTATCTTCATCTGGAGGCTGAATGAACGTTAAATTTGCTTTGCTGTTTTTTTTTTCTTTGTTGTTTGATTTATTTACTGCATTTGTTTACTGCATTTTATTTGCATTTATTTATTCATTTTATTTATGTATTCATTTTTATTCATTATTTACTATTTATTCATTTTTATTTATTTACTGCAGGCGCGATCATCTGTTGCCTCCATTTCCTTATCGTGATGTGATGAATCTAGTGAAGAAGTTGATTGACAGGCCTATCCTATCCGTAGACGAGCAGGAATCTGTACCACACGGGGCTATCTGCAACTCTTCTCTCTGTCTACTAGTCCTCCAAATCTCTAAGTAATCTCCTTTAATCTCCTCCAAATCTCTAAGTAATCTCCTTTAATCTCCTCCAAATCTCTAAGTAATCTCCTTTAATCTCCTCCATATCTCTAAGTAATCTCCTTTAATCTCCTCCATATCTCTAAGTAATCTCCTTTAATCTCCTCCATATCTCTAAGTAATCTCCTTTAATCTCTAAGTAATGTCCTGCAAATCTCTAAGTAATCTCCTGCAAATCTCTGCACAATCTCCTGCAAATCTCTAAGTAATCTCCTTTAATCTCTAAGTAATCTTCTTTAATCTCTAAGTAATCTCCTGCAAATCTCTAAGTAATCTCCTTTAATCTCTAAGTAATCTCCTTTAATCTCTAAGTAATGTCCTGCAAATCTCTAAGTAATCTCCTGCAAATCTCTGCACAATCTCCTGCAAATCTCTAAGTAATCTCCTTTAATCTCTAAGTAATCTCCTTTAATCTCTAAGTAATCTCCTTTAATCTCTAAGTAATCTCCTGCAAATCTCTGCACAATCTCCTGCAAATCTCTAAGTAATCTCCTTTAATCTCTAAGTAATCTCCTGCAAATCTCTGCACAATCTCCTGCAAATCTCTAAGTAATCTCCTTTAATCTCTAAGTAATCTCCTTTAATCTCTAAGTAATCTCCTGCAAATCTCTAAGTAATCTCATACAAATCTCTAAGTAATCTCCTGCAAATCTCCTGTTAATCTCTGCACAATCTCCTGGAAGTTTTAGTTTTGAAGAAGAAATTCTAATAGATGAGTTTTCATTAATTTGCAATAAATTTTAACGTATTTATTTTTTGCAATAATCTTAGTTTAGAGGAATTGAATAGACACACTTTATTTATTTTTTCTGTTTTCTGTACTGTCCGTTATTGTGTCACTTTCTCTATACTATGTTGAATTAGACCTTGAGAAATATGCTTGTTGAATAATGAGCTGTTAAATAAGTATTAAATGATAGGTTTATTTGTAAAGAATTTATCGCATATAGTGTCTTGCGTAATTGACAAAGTATTTCAAAACTCTTTGACTTACAGCCATCTCGTCTCATAACCGTGCCGTGCTCATTTGGTTCTCAATTTTGGCATGGATTTGGTAAATCAAGTGAAATAGTACATGTTCATGAAGTTTAAGCTAGAGTTTACTACTGGTACTTATAATGTCAACTGTATATTAACTATGAATTGTTTGCACTCAACATTTGAAATGTTCTCCAATCGACTGGTGAGTGTTGTGCTAAATTTTTCAAATTGATTAGCCAACACCCAATTACTAGTGTGAATGCTTCAGAGGGACATTCTATGCCTCTCCTTAGTGTCATTTTGAACTGTAGTGTATTATTAATTTTGTCTTTCGTAAGCGCACGATTAAGCATTTATTTTTAGTTTTTAATTGTAGATTAGAGTGCCATAGATGAAAGTCTAACCGCTTTATTATTGATTGATTGATTTATTGTTCAGGCTTTTATCAGAATGTGATGCCAGTGATCACTCTTGCTTGGATGACTCGGCGTTTGCTGGGCCAGCAGCAGCCTGTGGTGCACAGCTGAGCTATGAGCTGAACGGTGGTGATGGTGATGGTGGTGGTGAAGTGTTTGGCGTTAAACATTTCACTCAGTGGTTACTCAATCTCATTCATAGTCACTGCCTCTTAAATACACTGGTATATATTCTCTCTCTCTCCCTGTCTCTCTCTCTCTCTCTCTGTCTCTCTCTATCTCTCTCTCCCTCTCCTTCTAGTGCACTGCAAATAGCACCTTAAAGGTGTATATAGATGATCTCTAAAGAGCACTCTATCGATCAACCAGTTGATCCTAATCTCAAAGGCTATTCCTGTTTGAAATATAGCTTCTTGTTTGGGGAAATACTGCTTCGGAAATAGTTTCCCTCTGCCTTCCTATGTTTCTGCTTATTTATTCTATCTGTTTATAATCTCGTTGTCAACAGCAAGTACTTTAATATTACTTATTGCATGATATCTATATTCCATATGTTTAGTCCGTACTGCTCCTTTTATTTGCTTTACTCTAATAGTTTACATTAATTTTTACTCTTGTCTTGTTTTGTCTAATGGAATTCAATTTTTATTAGATTAAAACACTTTGTTAGTTTCAGTAATTTATTTTAGAAAGTCTATGACTGGTAATTATTTGACTGCAAATGGAAATGGTGCCCGTGTTAAAATATAATGAACTGTTGCGTGTTCTGTCAGATGTATCAGAGCGAGTACGATGCATCATCGGATGCTGTCTGTAGAGATGTACTGAAGGCTCTTAATCTGCTCTATAGGTCTGCGCCTGATCTCACTCATGCCATGGACTCGAATCTACTGTCTACACACATTGTGAATAAACTTGTACAATTGAAGTCTTACTCCACGTAAGGAATTATGAGTTGAGAAATATTTAAATAAATAAAATATAAATAAATAAATTCTAATCGAAAGTTATCATTGAAGTTCTTGAGAGCCTTGATAGTTGCTGTCAAAATTAATGTTGAGTGCTTAGTTCTAATTAAGGAAAGTTTTGATGGACTCGGCTTGTTTTCTCTCTCTGATTTCTATTTTGTGTTGCGTAGCAATTAATGGTATGCTGTTTGTATTTTTAAACTGGTGTTGCTTAAGCTAGTGTCTTTTTTGTGCACGCTGATTCTTCCACTGTTAATTTAGAAATCAGATCATTTATAATAATAATAAGTATACTTATAAAGCGCCCTGCTCTATGCTAAATGCCACAGTAGCGCTGAATGGAGAGTGAAGGTCAAGTAGTCTGGTAGTAGAATGACACCATCGGTGTAGTGACTAGAACTCTGCAAGTCTGAAATATGAGCGACCAATTGGTCTAAATCACAAAAATCATCGGCGCGTGGCTACAAGTCTCTTCACTGTCATATCTGTCAGTCGTCTCTTATGAACACATGCAGTTGTCGGTAGGTTCAATTTTCAATTTTAGTCGTATAGTGCCACAATTGGCGTATCATTGTGCTGTAGAATGGAAGAGTTGCAGGACTGTGTAGCAGAGCTTCTCTATCATATCTGCTATGAGCCGATGAAGGACGACGAACAGTGTGTGATATTATCCAGTAGACTTAGATCTGGACTTAGTCTCGCGGAAGGTCAGCTCTAGCAAGTAGTACTAATAGTTTAGCGTTATATTCTAAATTATGGACCTCATACACTGCAATCTGAATTAGTGTTGCTTCTCGGAACCTATGAAAAGGGTCTCACTACAGTACATGCCCTCAGTTAGCATAAAATTTTGTTCTCACTGTACAAGATTTGTAATGTTAAATGCCTTTTAAATTTATTTATGAAAGCAATGGCGCTGTATCCAGCTTGGAGGGAGTCAGAATTGCTAGCAGAATCTGCTTATAATTGTATATTTTTTAATATTTGTGATTGTTCCAAAATTGGTAATTACAAAATTTTGTAAGTCCCGACCATTGTTACCTGGGATTCAAAGGAAGATGAGAGGATGACGATGATTTGTGATTTTGCCGTGCATGGGTCGAATTATTCAATTGCGAGCACTATATACTAATTAATTGCCTTCATTTTAAAGACTACCTTATTTATATACTATTGTCGAACAGTGATCCTGACGTCCCTGCCATCTGCCATCATCCTTGTATGAGGAAACGGACGTTAAACCAATATTATTATTACTATTATTGCTATTGTTATTGTCATGTGTGTCGTCACAGAGGCAGACGACGTGAGTCACTTGATACGTCGATACATTAATCAGTATTCCTCGTCAGACACTCAACTCTGTGCTGATGCTCTGCTGAGCACCAGTAGCAGTGATGATGATGGGAGAAATACTGGGCTGGCTCTTCTCTCACTGGTGTACATGATTGCGAAGAATAGCGATTTGTATGTCGTGGTAGATTCTTTTAAAGTTACCATCAGGAGTTTCGCTACTGATGGAGTAATTGTTGATAATAATAATTATTACTATAATTATAATTATGCATCAAATTATAATTTGATGCATAAAGATAACAATTTACACTAATACCGATGTATTTTTGATAGCATGTCGGTAAGTTGTCTGACTGAGGAGTACGTAGTGGATACAGGGTTAAATTCCCGCCACTGACATTTCTTGCTTTAGAGGTAAGAAACTGCCTTTAAACTTGGCCTAAGTCGCTCGTTTTAAAGTTAGTGCTAATTTAGAATTTTTTAGTGAAAGGATATGTATTTAACGTTAAATATATAATAAATTATCTTATGAATAACAATTTCGTGGTTTGCATGATAATTGAAATATCCACACCTTCCTAAATTGGGATTTATGAGAAGATGATCATGATAGGGTAAACAGGATTGTTTTCTCGGGGAATGACACCCCTGCCCTGTAAATGTCACTCAAAGCTGAGGAAGGCATAGGGGCCCATCTCGTCAAAAAGCATATCCCCCTAGAGAAATAATGGTATATCACGACAACCCACTCATATGTGGAAATGAAGAGGAAGGCGGAAGACAGAGAAGAGTGGAGGCGTTATATACCATGGACCTGCCAGTGGGCAGTGCAATAAGAGAGAGATCATGATGAGGCATGATAACTAAAATATTCTAAGTGCTTATTTGATATGTGCATGCTTATAGTGACTGTTCTAATGAGAACGTGCAGAAGATGGTTGTTACTTATTTGAACTCATCTAAATCAAATCAGCCTTGTAGATCTGGCCTCACTACAAGCTGTGTACGGTTCTCTACCTTCCTACTGGCGGTAATGAATCTCTAAGATATATCTAGAGAAATCTGCTCTAAATTATGTCTAACTAGTTGGAAATACGAGACAGAACTAGTTCAAAATTGATTAAATAGTTTTTTCCCAGTCTAGCTAAACTGTTGTTAATGAATGATGATGATTATGATTAAAATTGTGAAAGTTGTCGTTGTTTATTGTTGTTAATTCTTTCTACTATTAATTGTGCAATATTTACCGAGTTTGTTTGTCTTCATGTTTGGTTATCTGTCGTGTCGCTGGTAATTGTACACTCCTGGCATCAGGAAGGTGCACGAGAACAATCAATAAACACCCATCAATAAACAATCAATCAATCAACAAACAATCCTAGAACTAAACCAAGTTTGAATTTGATGGATTAAATCACTGATTAGGCATTAATTATATATTAATGTTAACAAATCTAAATAGATCTGTATACTTAATGCTGTTTATATTTAGATGGTAGAGAGGTTTTTATCAGAATCTATTTAAATAGCTTGTGAAATATTATAGTTTGCTTTTGTTCACTGCAGTAGTGAATCATTACACCATATACTTGGCTGTTGTGCTAATGTTATGATTTGCTCTTTGCACTTTAGTACTAAATCGCTACGCCGTGTACTTACTGAACTGCTTATGCAAATATTATGATTTGCTTCTATTTACTGCAGTAATTAATCTCCTCACCGTGTAATTGACTGCTTGTGCTAATATTATGGTTTGTTTTTATTCACTGTAGTACTGAATCTTTGCACCGAATACGTTCTTGTATTGTTGTAGGAGGCTTCCAATCAACAAATGGAAGACTTAATGATTGGTAAGAATTTTCAGATAAGTTAAGATTATTTTGGTAGTAAACTTCTATAAACATATATCATGTAAATTTAATTATCTGGCTTTAATAAACAGATGGATAGCATACCTATCTTGTAATTATAAGGCCTCGAGTTTTCTTTAAAATTCGTTGAGACAATTTCTTTCAGCGACCATTAAGCTCTTAAGCTTTATTTACCTTGATCTAAAATTTCACGGTGGACGAAGTTACCAAAAAGGAAAAATATAGAAGCTGTCAAGCGCGTCGCAGGTGTATTTGATCATGTCAATGCTGATATTGTAGTTGTTAGCGCCACTGATAGTGTTATCTTGTATCATTTTTATAGTGTAGCACCACTGATATCATGTGTCATGTTGATATTGTAGCGCCACTGATATCATATGTCATATTTATATTGTAGCGCCACTGATATCATGTATCATGCTGATATTTTAGCTCCACTGATATCATGTGTCATGCTGATATGTTAGCTCCACTGATATCATGTGTCATGCTGATATTTTAGCTCCACTGATATCATGTGCCATGTTGATATTGTAGCTCCACTGATATCATGTGTCATATTGATATGTTAGCTCCACTGATATCATGTGTCATGCTGATATTTTAGCTCCACTGATATCATGTGCCATGTTGATATTGTAGCTCCACTGATATCATGTGTCATATTGATATTGTAGCGCCACTGATATCATGTATCATGCTGATATTTTAGCTCCACTGATATCATGTGTCATGCTGATATGTTAGCTCCACTGATATCATGTGTCATGCTGATATTTTAGCTCTACTGATATCATGTGTCATGCTGATATTATAGCTCCACTGATATCATGTGCCATGTTGATATTGTAGCTCCACTGATATTATGTGTCATATTGATATTGTAGCTCAACTGATGTTATGTGTCATGCTGATATTGTAGCGCCACTGATATCATGTGTCATGCTGATATTATAGCTCCACTGATATCATGTGTCATGCTGATATTTTAGCTCCACTGGTATCATATGTCATGCTGATATTATAGCTCCACTGGTATCATGTGTCATGCTGATATTATAGCTCCACTGGTTTCATGTGTCATGCTGATATTGTAGCTCCACTGATATCATGTGCCATGTTGATTTTGCAGCGCCACTGATATTATGTGTTATGTTGATATTGTAGCACCACTGGTATCTTACATTCAACTCAACCTGGACAGTATGAGCTCATGGTGTCTTCAGTCTCCTAAGCTACTAGCCTGGGTCTTCAATCTGCCGTCTCTCATATCACTGTGTGCCGATAAAGCGGTCTCAATGCTATTAATATTATTCTTGGTTTCAATACTTCTGTTATAAACATAGTTGAATGCGTAAGAATGGCGTACTTAAAGTGTAAGCTTGATATTTTAAGCTTGAGTTCATTTCTGCGTTTTGTTTGTAACTTTGTACCTTGATTAGAAATTGAAATTGAAACAGTTGATGTTAAAAATTTGCAGTTTACGAAGTGAATTTAAGTTAAACCATGGACGTGGATTTGATCGTAATACCTAACTATTTGTATTATTTGTCTTTCACTGCGGAACCTTTCACATATATGTGAAACTTTTTCCGTAACTTTTTCCATATTCCTTAACTTTTCGCATATACAGACCGACTTCCCGGATTTGAGATTGCACCGTCTGGACCCCATACTCTGCTGATTGGATTGGATTTGGTGCCATAGTGCTCAGTGTTGTCATGGACGACAGTAGCACTCTAATTCTGTTGTTGTTGTTTTTGTTGTTTTATGGAACTAGTGACTGGGGCAAATCGTTACTTCAGTCCCTCATTCATACGTAGATGGTTAAAAATATTTAATTAATTGATTGATTGTTAAATTAAAGATAATATCGGCGGCGTCGTCGAATCTTATGGTCTTATTAGACCATAAGACTCGAATCTTATGGTCTTATTAGACCATAAGATTCGAGCACTACGAATTGGAATTGAAATAAAACTAATAGGAACTAGAAAGTATTAAAAATTTTAAAAAAGAACTAGATTCAAATATCGATTTATATCATTGCTAACAAACATTCATATTATTAATATCCGTTTTCTTCTTCTAAGTGCCGTGCCTGTGCCTGGGCGGTCATGGTCATATTCCTCCATATGTCTCTGTTCTTTGTTGCTCTGATCATCTCTGTTTCAGTTAACTGCATCCATTTGCTAAGACTCTTAATAAACGTCATTCGTTGTCGACCCTTGCATCTTTTTCCTTCTATTATTTCTGTCACTACGGTATTTTTAACTATTTTGTTCCGCATAATGTGTCCGAAAAATTTCATCTGTTGACGTCGTATTCGGTTCAAAAGGTCACGACAAGTTGACATTCGTTGTAGAACATCTTCATTTTTAACGTGGTCTTTATAAGATATGCGTAGCGTTCTTCTATAGAACCATATCTCTGTTGCCTCAAGTTTGAATCCATTACAGAAGAGATTGTCCATACTTCACTTCCTAACAATATTGAAGTGAAGTTTGGACAATCTCTTCTGTAATGGAATCTGTAATGTAATGTCCGTTTTAACTAACTAATACTATTATAAAATTGTTATTGCATTTTTAGAACTATTTACTATAATTTTTTATTCCGGGTGTAACGCAAGGGTTTGATAAAATGATTCGAGCAATAAATAAACTAAATAAATAAACGATAAATCGCCGCCCGGCTACTCGTCGAGGTAGTCTTGCTGCTTAAAAGAACTGCTGAAGTAAACTGCTAAATTATTTTAATTTACTATAACGGTTCACCCTCGGGAGATTGATCCACGCAGACGTAGGATGCTCTCTCGCGTCCACCGCCGTTGTACTCACTCATGAGCACCCCGACAATTGATTGTAACGATTGTAACCAGGTGGATCCATTCTTTTATTGAAGCTGTGGCACATAAAATTGAATATATTAATAATTAATATTTACTATTATTAATTGTTATGATTATTATAAGATTTGTGTATGACTATAGACAACAACACTGTAGTTGGTATTATTGTATATGACTAATGCTGAATTGTTTAATATATTTTCTAGCTTGTAATGTTCATCAGTCATGGATACGAGAAAGACATCGTAGATATAATATCAGACAATGCCGCTGCCATGAAGTCTCTACTGGTTAGATTCCTCATTTCATCAACTTCGCAAACTTACCATTTCTCTTCTACTTCTTTGTAACCAGGTGGATCCATTCTTCTATCTAAGTTGTGGCACAAAAAATAGAATTTATTAATAATTAATTATTATAGTATTCATTTATAAGAATAGATACTTCTAACTGGTAATTATTGTACAAGTTGATTTATTCAAGTTATAAATATTGAGGTGTTACTACCATGTCATAGAACCCGTGTTGTGTCCGGGTTGTTTGAAACTGGGATTCAAGGGAGGATGATGATGATGATGTTGCTGCCATGTCATTGATGTTATCTGGTATTTATGGGTAATAGTCTGTTGATTGAGACTGTTCGATTAATCCGAATGTAATTGTACTGATTTGCATAGAAATAATCGAGGTCTGTTGATAGACTATAACTGCGGATATTCTGTTAATTTATTTATTCTCTAGATGGATTTCAGTCGCTAATATTGGTCCATTTTTAACTTGGTGATATTCTGGAGAATTGATAGCAGTTTTTTACTATTTCTTTAGTTACACTAGTTAATGAAATGCCAAGCTCCATGCTTTGTTCCATCTAATTACATTAACACACACCATTGATGTGTTGTAACAGAGCCTATGTCTGACGTCGGAAGATAAACATATTTTGTACCGAGTGCTTGAAATATTTAAAGTTCTCTTTAGTCACAATGTAAGTACTTTTAAGTTTTTCATTGTGCCTCATTTTATATTTATATATTCTGCCATGCTAAATCAGACCCAGCCATAGTCTAAAACGTAGTTTGAAAGGCAATTTAACTCTTACTTCTTGTTGTGTTATAAAATTGAGTAATTGTGGTATCACATGTTCATTTGTTAATATTTCACCATTTTCTGAAATGTTACATTTCTGTGAAGTTATGAAGAAGAATCTAGAAAAAATAATTTTGCACTGATGAAATGTGAATAATATAAAATGAGTACGATTACTAGATCGCAATAATTAATCAAATTTTCTTTTTTTATATCTCCAATGGTGTAAACATAAACGATAGATACAAATATTCTCAATAATTCCTTTGGATGATTTATTTGTTAGGGACTAGTTATTGTTATTTAATAGTATTAATGGACCACTACTAATAATGACTGTATTCTAATTTTATGCTGAAGGCCTTGAGAGATCATGTAAAAAGAAGCTACATCTTGTCAGTCGTATCTGACACTACACAGAGACTACTTATGCTGAAGCCAAGCAACGTTCCTGGTAACTATTTCCTGAATCATTTACTATCGTTCATCTTATGCTTAAGCCAAGCAACGTTCCTGGTAACTATTTCCTGAATCATTTACTATCGTTCATCTTATGCTTAAGCCAAGCAACGTTCCTGGTAACTATTTCCTGAATCATTTACTATCGGTTCATCTTATGCTTAAGCCAAGCAACGTTCCTGGTAACTATTTCCTGAATCATTTACTATCGTTCATCTTATGCTTAAGCCAAGCAACGTTCCTGGTAACTATTTCCTGAATCATTTACTATCGTTCATCTTATGCTTAAGCCAAGCAACGTTCCTGGTAACTATTTCCTGAATCATTTACTATCGTTCATCTTATGCTTAAGCCAAGCAACGTTCCTGGTAACTATTTCCTTAATCATTTACTATCGTTCATCTTATGCTTAAGCCAAGCAACGTTCCTGGTAACTATTTCCTGAATCATTTACTATCGTTCATCTTATGCTTAAGCCAAGCAACGTTCCTGGTAACTATTTCCTGAATCATTTACTATCGTTCATCTTATGCTTAAGCCAAGCAACGTTCCTGGTAACTATTTCCTGAATCATTTATTATGGTTCATCTTATGCTTAAGCCAAGCAACGTTCCTCGCAACTACTGTTCATATTATGGTGCATATAGTGGTGTTATTTGTTGCTGTTCGGACTGGAGGTTAGTCTACTGTTGCTTACATCCTCTCATTAGCGCACATTCTGACTCGAGCACATGTGCACATTCGTATGATTTCACCTGTTGTTTATGGTATTAATCGACAGTCTTCGTCAGAGGATACTTCTGTTCGGTTTCATGTTAATTTAGAAGACTTCGTCTTTTGTGGTCCCGGGAAACCCTGCAGATGCTGTAACTAGAATATTGTAACTTAATTTATAAACTTTTTGATTGCATCAGTTTTCTTTGAGATCATCAGTTTTCTCGCTGTAGGGTATGAATGCTGGGCGATTTTTAGATTCCATGCACGCATATTCTGTCCTGTGATGTGAACCTATCAGCTGTGCTATTGATATAATCTGGCAGTAACCTATGAAAGGTGCCTCTATTATTTACTACTACTAGTTTAAACTGATATGTTACTATTACACGGTTATTATTGTTACTGCTAAATTGTCATTATTTTATTGAAATTGCCATTATTGTTATTGCTATTTTCATTATTATTACTGCTATTGTTATTATTGCATGTGCAGAAGAGTGCGTGTGTTTTGTCGATGCTGCTAATGTTTTAATTATAAATGTCGCTATTACTATATTTATTATTTACAAACGTGTATTATTTACAGTTGAGAACGTTTGCTTTCTGTTTTAGCTGCAACAGCTTTAATTGCTATTACTATATAATTAATATTGACATGAAAAGTAGGACATGAAAAATAGGGGATTGATTGCTGATATGGTGTGGGACAGGGAGGACTGGAGAAAGTCTATTAGTATCCCGACCCTGGTTAAACTGGGATTTAAGGGAAGATGATTATGATGATGACTATATAATTATTATTGATAGCTGTTTTGTAATATTTGCAGTAGAAAACATGTGTGTGTTGTTGGAGCTGCTATTGATTCTAGAATCAGAGGAACTGAAATTCTCTGATTCTCTAGACAGCGAACCTCATCGTCAGTGCAATGTCTCAGTGCAACAACTAAAAATAGCAGACTATGGTATTAACTATGCAGAGTTGAAAATTTACATCAATATCATCAGTTCCTTACGTTCTGAAAAGAACATAGACGGCAACACTCCTCCATTCTTTTCTGTCTTTAGCAACCCTCACTGTATCTTCCCATGAAATGTTCAAAGTTTTAAATCTTTGTTGATCGTATTGAACCAAGTACTTCTAGGTCTTCCTCTTTTCCTTTTTCCTCGACTTGGCTTGCAATGCATTGCAGTCTTTGCATATCTACGTGATCATCAGGCATTCTTAATACGTGGCCCAAGAACCTTACTCTTCTTTCCGCAACTGTTTCATCTAATTTTCTTTCTCACATCAATATGGATTTTCTTACATCAATATTGATTTTAATATATTTATTTTCCTAGCTATAAAATAGTGTTTTGTAATAAATAAAAGTTATATAATTGTAGTACTTAACGAATACACGTTTAGTTAAAATATAGCCGATATTATAATAGTAATAATATGTGCATTGTGTTATACATCTATATTTTATTTCTAAATAGAATATTGTTATAATAAATTTAAGTTTACTTTCACTTTATTTAATTTTTTAATCTCACTTGTGATGAATGATTGAGACATTGGAAATTATTGATAAGTATAATTGCTTTAAATTAATTGCTGGATATATTTTAAGGAGAATTCTGGTGCTTTTTGAGAATATTAAAGAAGGTTATAATAACGAGATAAGAGAAAGATTATTCAAGAAAAACATGATTGACTCTAAAGCATATCCATAATTGTAACTATACAACTCGTTGCTTTGTACCTGCTGCATGGCAACAGTACATTGGACTGGTTTTCTGGATTTTGGAATTTGCACCGTTTTTGGACCTTCTTTTTGCTTGCTGGCTTGATTTTGTCTCAATATTGCTCGATGCTGTCATTGATGACTGTAGCACTCTAATGTTGTTGTTATTATTATTAGCAAGAGACGAATTTTATTATTTCAGTTGTACAGCTGCTGAGATGTCGAATGGTTAATGATGATGATGTCTACAGGCTCTCTGAGGCAAACAACGTTTGGTGTAGAGTTGAGTTGAATGTACTCAGCTATCTCTCTGTTTTACTGCAGAAAGCTCTTCTCTTCCACGACAATAGAGGTTCACTCGTAATCATATTAGATTTGTTGTAGCTACTCTCTTTTTAAACTTAAAAATGAATTAGAAATAATAATAATAATAGCACGCATTATAGTGAAATTATCAACTGCGTTGATATCTATCACTTTTAATACCACATGTTTAAACCGTTAGGCTATATTTGTCCATTTTCCGTGTAACCAGTTCAATGAATGTTCGAGATTTTACTCTCAGATCAGCGCGGCTGGTATTCGAACTCACGAGAGTTCAATTCACCTCAGGGTCTGTCATTTAAAACTTCATGACGTTAGCTACACCTCTAACCATTGCTCTATTGAGACATTCATATGAAAAAAAAGGAATTAAGTGCACAAAATTGCCAGTAGTAGGAGATATTTTGTCTTTTATTTCCATTGCTAGTGATGAAGCAATCATCGTAATTCAACCTATACTTCAATCTAACCTGTTGCTGGTTATTAGCCTATTACTGGTTAGAAGACCAAAATATAAATCGATTTATTATGAATTTTTACTAAATTAATGATTTAAATCTTAAACTGTGTAATATATTTCAGTCAAAATTTGTGCTATCAAATGACATCCAATGATGTAGCTGATTAGGTGCTGATTTAGCTGTATAATTACAATCAAATGTATTGATACCTCCTGGCTTGATTTATCTGAGCACTTTACTCATCCATCTTTATTTTTATTCAGTGAATTAAATGTAAATTTAGTTGTCACTAATTCGAGATTTAACAGATGATGAGCACGATGATGATGATGATGATCATCATCATCATCATCATTATCATCATCATTATGATGATAATGATCATGATCTTGATGACGATGATGATGTTTATGTGATTCATCATCATCATCATCATCATCATCATCATCATGGTGGTGATGACATGAATTCTCTGTTCTGTTCGTTCATACATTTCATACGTTAGCATGTACTTGTGTGTGGCTACAGTGTGTCTCTGTTCATACGTTAGCATCTACTTGTGTGTGTCTCTGTTCATACGTTAGCATGTGCTTGTGTGTGTCTCTGTTCATAAGTTAGCTTTTACTTGTATGTGTGTCTGCAGTGTGTCTCTGTTCATAAGTTAGCTTGTACTTGTGTGTGTGCAGTGTGTACAGTACTATCTCGTTCAGACGTTTTATCTCACTACATAGAGCACAGTGTTAGCGAGACAGACAATCCTGGCATCCTCTCGTCTGTCCTCCTCTGCCTCTCTCTCCTGAACTTCTCACTGGAGCAGTTCAACGTTCAGGTACTGTGCGTTTAAAACTCCTCATTATCATCACCTTCTCTTGAATCCCAGTTTAACTGTTGTCGAAATACCAATAGACTGTCTAAAATCCTCTCTGTCCTACATCATATCATCCATCAGTTAATCCCCTATTTGAGACTTTTCCATTCGTTTAATTTTTTGTAGCAATTTATGGAGCCTAGGCCACCAACCGCCAACCAAAAACCTACGAGCCACCAACCGAATGCCTTGTCTGGCTTTGGTTTGGATGACAGTCTTCAGATTAAGCGCGTTTAAAGCTCTTCTACACCAAAATATCAACTACACATTAATTTCTACGTAATGTACGCTCATTATAAGCTACATTAAGCAGATACATGTGATTAGATCCTACTCATTAAAAATCAAAGCTAATGTTAACGTCAGTTTCGTCACTAGAAAGCGATGAGTCCTATTGCTTAATAAATCCTGAGCGAGCACAGGATTTATTAAGCAATAAGACTCATTAAGCACATACATGTAAATAGAGCACACTAATTTTTAATTTTTGTAAATTTTATTTTCACCAACCGAATGGCAATTATATATAGTTACAAAGGAAAACAAGTTATTAAGGAAATACATAGGGTTTACGCATTAATTTAAAGGGGGTTTTGGAAAAATTTAAAAATTTTATATATATATATATATATATATATATATATATAAAATTTTTAAATTTTTACAAAAACCCGTTAAATTAATGCGTAAACCCTATGTATTTCCTTAATAACTTTTATATATATATATATATATATATATATATATATATATATATATATATATATATATATATATAATTACGCATTAATTTAACGAGTTTTTGTAAAATTTAAAAATTATATATACAGTATATATATATATATATATATATATATATATATATATATATATAATTTTAGGCATCTCAAACAGTTGTACTGGATGAACATGATGTTCCAGTATTCTCTTTGCGCAATCCTTGGAGAAGATCAGCTAAATCTTCAACGCCTTCGCGTCGTAGCGAAGGATCGAACCTCGACCTGATGCACTCTGAAGCAGACAATTCAAGTCTGCACCTGACGGCGCTGCTTGTGTGGCTAACGTACTTCTATCCGCAGAATGACTGTCGGTATCTGAGAATAGTAGACCGCAGTGACGTGTTGAGGAGTGAAGCGAGAGAAGAGAGCAGTATAGGTGCGAGTGAGACTGTATTGCGAGCCGTTCATCTATCACTACTGGATTACCTTGTTATTGTGAGTCTATTCTGTGCTGTCTCATTTCTCTTGAACACTATGTCTTGTTTTGTGTTGTTGATAGGAGAGCAATATTAAGAGCACTAGGTCTTGTGTTGTTGGTAGGAGAGCAGTATTATGAGCTCTGTCTTGTTTTGTGTTGTTGATAGGAGAGCAGTATTATGAGCACTAGGTCTTCTGTTGTTGATAGGAGAGCAGTATTATGAGCACTAGGTCTAGTGTTGTGTTGTTGATAGGAGAGCAGTATTATGAGCACTAGGTCTAGTGTTGTGTTGTTGATAGGAGAGCAGTATTATGAGCACTATATCTTGTTTTTTTGTTGTTGATAGGAGAGCAGTATTATGAGCACTATGGCGTCTATCTCACTCTATCTTATGACATCTCGTTCTCTCAATAACAGACCTCGATTACGTATGCATGCCTGTTGTACTATGCTTTTCTATTGTACATAAAAGACACGTTAACTAAAATTTCCTATTAAGTAAATATTATCAATTTAAATGGATATCTATGATGCCTGCCGGTGTATGTTTGTAAGAGACAACTAACGTAGGTATTATTACTGATGGAACATTGACATATGTGATCAACTCCAGAACTTCTGTGATAGGTTTGAATTTCCGGACTTTCAAGAATCACTGTAATCTTTATTAATTATTTATTTGATTGATCGTTTTATGGACGAGATTATACACTGGTGTACTAAGTCTTGTTTTCGGGGCATGTGCTGCTATTGTGAAAATTTTTATGCACTTATATGTAAGACAACTTTGGACAGTTTCCTTTGACTTGTTTAACAGCACCTAATTTATGTTAAGTCATTTTTTCTAGAATATGTCTTTGACATATTTTAGGCACACATATTTTAAGTCAGCCGTGGTCGATATATGTTTTGGATCTGCTATTGGGAAGAGCTGATGCTGTTAGAGAGAGACAGAGACAGGGAGAACCAGTTCTATCCAGATCCTTCCTCATTCTAATTCTCTGTGTATGCGCTTATTTGCATGTATCATGTTAATTACATCTCTATGTTATCAATAAATTACATCTCTGTGTTATCAACAAATTACATCTCTGTGATATCAATAAATTACATCTCTGTGTTATCAACAAATTACATCTCTATGTTATCAATAAATTACGTCGCTATGTTATCAACAAATTACATCTCTATGTTATCAATAAATTACATCTCTGTGTTATCAACAAATTACATCTCTATGTTATCAACAAATTACATCTCTATGTTATCAATAAATTACATCTCTATGTTATCAACAAATTACATCTCTATGTTATCAATAAATTACATCTCTATGTTATCAGCAAATTACATCTCTATGTTATCAACAAATTACATCTCTATGTTATCAACACTATGTAAACATCTATCTAAGTCAATCCAATTTATCAAGGCATAGAGTCTCAGCTATACTCGGCTTCATCTTATAACTTCTCCTTGTTCTGTGAATAAGCAGCAAGTAGAATATAGCGAGAGAACGCTGAAGAAAATTAGATATTGAACGTCTGTCTGAAAAACAAACCTTTCTTTAGTTAAGTGACGAACTGAGTAACATCAATTGTCACCTGTGCACTGTATCATTTAGGTAGGGATGTGCTCTGGTGTGTAACTGTTAAATATAGCAACTGCTTTAACTCTTAGCTGTTGTTGATGTAGCCTTCGAATCCTACGGTTTAGGATAAGGGATCAAACAGATGTACTGATTATATTTGAATTTGTTATATCGATCTCTTAAATTGCTACAAAATTTTTTTAATCCTGACCCTAATTAAACTGAGATTCAATTGAAGACTAAGATGATTTTTATTATATTAAAAATAAATTATTATATGTGTAATTGTATATAGACAGGTCCTTAAAATGCCACAAATTAGAGACTCAAATCACTTTAAAAAATACTTAGGTGTATCTGTGATATCTGTATTCTTTATTACAATTCATTTGGATTTTACTGGCTCTTAATAAAATTATTGAATTATTACACTTATTTTATCTTACCTTTTTCCTTTGGTTGAGGTTTCATGTATGGACGGTTGCGTTCTGTGTAGATTGTGTTAATTAATTATATGATCATTAATTAACGCAGCGAAGAACAAACTATTCGTTCCACGCAGCAAAAGAGTGATTAAGTAATGATAACCCTTAAGAATTAACCTCTCTTACCTCCTCAAAGCATAATGTCAAAGAAGTCAGATATTTGTAAATTACGAGATATATGCTATGACCGAACATTTTAATTTTAAATGTTGTCATGGACGATAGTAGCACTGTAATCGTTTGTTTACAGATGTTGGAACACGTTCCGTCACTTATAGCCGTACGACATCTTGCGGCAGTGAGGCAGGAGTTGTGCAGTGTAGATCACACATCATCCAGTGTCAGCCCTTTACATCTCTGGCTCTATGCTAAACTCTTCTGTCTGGTTACCAAATTACGTTCAATCTATCTATTGTGTAGCTCTATAGTTGGGCTGAAGTCCCTGACTTCATCCTTGTATGAGGAAACGGACGTTAAACCTTTATTATTATTATTATTATTAATTATTATTATTAATAGTAGAATGTAGATTACCTTGATTCTTTAGCGGTATCAGCTAGCCTTTTCTTTTCTTAAGTTTTTGAATTTTCACCTACGTTACTGCTATCCATCCAATGTAGCTTTAGTCTATTTGTTTTCGGTTCTTGCAATGCAGTATTAACATTTGCATAGACGCTAATTGTCTCTCTCTCTCTCTCACTCTCTATCTCTCTCTCTCTCTCTCTCTCTCTCTCTCTCTCACTTAGTCTCACCTACCCACTGGCAAGTCCATGGTATATAACGCCTCCACTCTTCTCTGTCTTCCGTTTTCTGTTCATGACCACATAAAAAGGACAACGGAAAATAGAGAAGAGTGAAGGCGTTAAGAAGATATATTTTTTTGATCAGAATTAGATCTATTTCTCCTAAACGCTACTAATCACTTACACTAGTGTGAGCTGGCAACAGCTTAAAGGCTCAAAGCCCTTATCACTGATTTCCTGTTGTAACTGAGCCTTCTTGTAATTTTAAAAATAAAAATATATAACAAGCTAATAACCTCATTTAATTTATTTCAAATACGAGTGGATGTTTAAATCATCTAACATGATATGCCATTATTGTTGGGTTATTCTGCTTATGCCTTCCTCCGCTTTAATAATCGCTTAATAATTATAATCTTTATAAGCTTTAATTGTCTCTATGTTTTCTAAATTGCGGTTTATACTTTGATGACTTTTAGATGTATATTTCTCAAAATAGGATAGGACGTTGAAATATTTAGAATAACTATAAAACTTTTGCGTCCGTTACGCGCTTCAACACGTATTAATAACTACTAAACTGTTTATTAAAGTCGACCAACGGCTGGAGCCAGTGGGCCGTGGCGATGTCGGTAAAATACTCGACCGTGGATCAGTATGTGCTGGGTTCAAATCCTGGTCTCACCCGTCACTGACATCGCTTTTGAGTGAGGAAACTGACGTTAACATTAGCTTTCTTACTTGCAAAAATTATTGTCAAAGTGTGCGATTTTAAACCGTGCCATTCCAGTGAAGCGTCATATTATATAATTTATTATACTGCACGTAGCTGAATAACCTGGCCGATAAGGAAGATGCTACTACATGTAGAGCGAACTGGAGTAAGATCTATGGGAGCTCAATGCCTCAGGCCACTGATAGAACCCATGAGCCATGGACCGAGACGAGTGATTGGGCGCTAACTCGTGAAATAATGAGCCTCTTAAATCAGTATCCTTTCTGTATGGTCTGAAACTAAGCTATGATGTATCTTCTTCAGCGCACTGCCAAGTGGCAGGTTCAAGGTACATATTCATACTCAAAGTCTGTTTTCTCGCTCCATAAGAGCACTCCTTAGATCAACAAGTTTATCCCTTCACAAAGTCTATGCCTTATCCATTCCTTATGTAGCGTATAGCCTGGGAAAAGTATGGCTTCTGAGGTGGTTCCCCATTGCCTTCTTCAGTTAGATGAATTAATACGATGTATATTAGTTATTAATTCTTCTTAATATTTGGATCTTCCTCTAAGTACTACATTATTATTTAAACTTTCGTGCTCTCTAGCTCTTGTTATGCCATTGAGAGCTGCTAAATGGCAGGCTCAAGGCTGACCATCTCGCATACAGACTTACGATGGTTTAACATGCACGTTAATCAGTCGTTGAAAAGTTGCATTGATAAATGTATCCTGACACCATGTCGTGTGGTTTGCTGACACTAATGCCTCTATTCCGTGAAATATTGCAGCCGTTAGTCTCGGCTAATGAACTTTTTGCTATTCGCTCATTCGTTAAACTACGCAGATTTTCGGTATTGTATAGACCTAAGTTTATTTAATATCGTAAACAGTTCAGTCATGCATATTTGCTTGGTGTTAATGTGGCTGTTTTGAATAGAGAATTAAATATAAGAGAGCTCTAAATTGTAATTTTGATAAAATATAAATGGCTAGTAGAGAATCTATTTTGACCAGTTTTCTTAATTCCAAATTTTCATAAGTTTTGTGGTTGAGCAAGTTGAGCAAAGTGTGAAGAAGTCTATGGAATTCTGACACAACACCGAGTCATATAGAAGTGTGAGACAACTATAATAAATAAATCGAAGAGCCACTGTCCTATCTTCTTTGATAACATTGGAGCCAAGAGTCATGGTCATATGATAACAGTCAAGCCGACAAGCAAAGCACAGAAAGGGTTCAATAGATGGTGCGAATACATTATCTGAAAATCGGGCTTTGAAAATTTAAATTGTTCGTATATTTTCCATTGCATATGTGTGACCATCTGGGCTTGTGTGTCTTGTGTGTATAAGTGTGTGTGTGACTTAGGTCCAGTTGACTGAGTATTTATTGAATATAGTTAGCATAAATTTTACTATATAATAGTCATCATTCACAACTATCTTTTCACAATAAAGTAGTGCTTATAAGACGTTTCTCTGTAGTTTCTACTGTTGAACTTTGGATGATGATGATAATAATAATAGTAATAAATGATGATGATGATTAATTGATTATTATTACTATTATTTACTGTTATAATTATTTTAATTATTATTTATTATCAATATTATCATTATTATTATTTACTATTAATATCTACATTATTACTATTGTTTTAACATCAGTATTAACAGTCAACGAACAACAATTTTATCAGTGTACTTAATTAAATATGTATTTATTGAATTTTATGTCGTTATTAGAAGTAAAAGATTTACGTGTAAAACTGTTACTCATATTAGCCTCCTTTCGGCAATCCTGCTGTCCTAGAATAAGGCACTCTCTATTAACAATTCAGTTATTATGACAGTAGTTTATAGTTAAGCTTACTGGTTAGTTTTTATCCTAATATACATATTCGACTTGTTAGGCCTATGTTGTTATCGTTGCTGCATTTGTTTCGTATGGATGAATCGATTAGTAGTGCTTCTTCTCTTTTCTTTCATTTTCTTCTTTAGATCTTCTATTCGTCGAAGCTGCAGTGAACAAAAGTGTCAACGATATATTAGCTAATCCATGTTGATTTTTTTCTTTTTTATTAAATATACATTCAGGTCAGGAATGAAGCAGTTTCGTAATGTATTGGCTCTTAACAAAAAAATTGTTGTAAATGTGTGTGTTTCTGATAAATGGATTTTAATTCAGGATATTAAACTGCTAGATGCAGTCTTGCTCATTTACTATGCTTTTAGAAATGCTAAATACAGTCAGAGATGATCAGAGCAACAATGAACAGAGACATATGGAGGAATATGACCATGACCGCCCAGGCTTGGAACAAGCACGGCACTTATAGAAGAAGAAATACAGTCATAGATTATCGTTCATTAAAGCGTTGGTGAATTAGAATTACTGAATGTTTTCAATTTCATTAAAATACTGGCTTTATCACTGAACTTATATCTTAATTAATATTCTGCAGTATTACAGTATTGACACCCTTCTATCTCTCTCTCTCTCCCTCTTAGTGCACTTCATACAGGCAGGTCCATGGTATATATAAGGCCTCCACTTAACTCTACCTTCCTTTTTCCTCTTCATGTCCACAAACAAGTGGATCTTTAAATCATCTATAACATTCCTTTTGATATACCATTATTATATTAATAGAATTAACTATTAGATTAAAATATCCGCTATGCTGTGCAAGACGTTGAGACATTTGTTGAGAGAAGACAGAAAAAGAAAACAAGATCGGAGGTGCCGGAACACAAAGGAAGTCGTTCTCAAAAAGATTAAGAAGGACCAGAGGGATACACGTGGAAAAGTAGCCAACAAATAAGTCTAAATAGATACGGAAGTAAATAGAGAGAGAGGGGGGGGGGGAATAGAATGGACTAACCTCGGGATTGTGATGGGTGGACAGTCAATGGAAGGATTCCTGAGGAAATCATACTGGAGCGAGTAGTTGATCTGTCCAGGTGTTGCGCATGGAGGGCCTCCCTTACTTCTACTCACTGCGTTAATCAACAGGTGCTCCACACCGTGACACCTGCTGCATTCACCTGTCAATGAATTCATTTAGACTAGCGTTAATCAACAGGTGCTCCACACCGTGACACTTGCTGTATTCATCTGACAATCAATCAATTAATCTCTAGATTAGCGTTAATCAACAGGTGCTCCACACCGTGACACCTGCTGTATTCATCTGACAATCAATTAATCTCTCTAGATTAGCGTTAATCAACAGGTGCTCCACACCGTGACACCTGCTGCATTCACCTGCTAATCAATCAATTCATCTCTAGTATTACACGTGGTGGACTAGCACAACTTTAAATCTGGTACAAGCTTTTATAGCTAATGTTAACTTCAGCTAATATGTAGCTTGTTAGGTAGAGTAGCTAATGTTAACTTCAGCTAATGTGTAGCTTGTTAGGTAGAGTAGATAATGTTAACTGTCTGAGTAATCAATAACTGCATTACATCGTTACACCGACCACATCCATCTGTGTATCCCTACTGTTGACTCGCTAAGAAACTATTGTACTGCAGCTCCGGTACGATAATATAATCAACCGATTCTACATTTTACATGTAAAATATTTATCCCTTGGTCAGCCGCATTATGCCAACACTTACGCTGAATGCTCATCGAAAGCATCGAGGTTGATGCTTGTTCGATAATAAATTAAAATCAACAGTTCGCTAAAAAAATTTGTTACAACTAGAAAAGTTCCGAGGTTATAATTAATTATTATTCCCTCGTCTCACTGACTGGCTTCCAATGATCTGGAGGATAATAACAATAACAATTAGAGTGGCTACAGTTATCAATGACAACATCGAGCACTATTGAGACAAAATCAAGCCGGCAAGCAAAAAGGAGGTCCAAATACGGTGCAAATTCCAAAATCCAGAAAATCAGTCCAAAGTATTACAAAAAAGTAGTCCAAAGGAGTCTTCCATTTCGGAAGTTTCTGGCGAGCAGACTCGTAAGTTTCTATTGCTGTAACCTAACCTTAACCCTACTGTAAATACTATCGTCAAACCTACCGATGAACGTACTGACGGCTCTGTTCAGAGGCCAGATCCCGCTAAAACTTGCGTGGTCGTAGTGCACCAGGTCGGTAACACCGATGAGATCGACCCAGAAGGTGTCGGTGTCGTTCCTCAGCACGCCGTGGACGTTGCCGTTCTCTCCGATGACCTCGAGGCACATGTAGGCCCGGGTGGGACCCACTGACTCCCAGCGACCGGTCAGGTTGAAGCAGTCCGCCACGGCAGGGGGTGGAGTGGTGGTGGTAGGGGTTGTGGTTGGAGGGGTGGTAGTGGGTGCTGAAAAACAAGTAAAGATTCTGTAATGCTTACAATGCAGGCTATAACACACATTAAATAACACACATTATAGTGAAATGATCGTTGATATCTAAAACTTTTAATATCTCAGAAGTTAAATCCGGTTGGCAATTATGTCCATTTTACGTATAACCAGTCCAGTGAATGTACGAGATATTACTCTCAGATCAGCGCAGCCGGGATTCGAACCCACGAGAGTTCAATTCACCTCAGGGTCTGTCATTTAAAACTTCATGACTTTATCTACATCTCTAACCATTGCGCTATTGAGACATTCTATATATTGCTATATTCTATCGCTATTGAGGCTATGATCGATAGCGGAAGGGAAAAGGGAATCAGGAAGCGAGAGGCATTGAAAATGTGGATATGGAAAAATATGGAAAAGATTACTTGAACTCATAAAATTGCGAATAAAGATGTTCTTGAGGGATTTGGAGCAGATAGATCATTAGTATATGTAATAAGAAATAGAATTAAAGCTATATACGAAGTTTTATTTAAGAGGACAGAGGTTACTGAAAGATGTCGTAGTAAGAATAATAGAAGAGCATACGATAAGTCAGATGGAGACAAAGGATGAATGCTGATTGAAAGCATTGAGGTTGATGCTTGTTCGATAATAAATTAAAATCAACAGTTCGCTAAAAAAATTTGTTACAACTAGAATAACAAGTTACAACTAGAATAACAAGTTACAACTAGAATAACAAGTTACAACTAGAATAACAAGTTACAACAAGATAAGTCAGATGGAGACTAAAGATGATTTAATAACAAATTCGTAGAGAGAGAGAGAGAGAGAGAGAGTGATGAAAACTAAAGCTGAAAATTAAATTTATTGAAAAAATGTAATTCCATGGTCCTTCCTTCAGACATTAGATGTACATTGAGAGAGAGAGAGAGACTCCTACATAAGACTGAGACCTGGAACGTTAACGTTGATGTAGAGGTCGTTGGAGTAAGGCAGCTGAAGAATTACGTTCACAGCCTCACACCTCAGTGTCTGATCGAACCCCTCCCAGTTCTGAGGTATAGTGATCAGGTTTCCCGGGAACCGCTCGTTAGTTCTCAGGTTGTGCCACTCGTAGCTCGCCAAGGGGAAGGCGTCGGCAAAGCATTGGATTGTGTCACCCACTTGATAGTCAGCCTTGATTGGATCAGCGTACATGTTCTGTGGTGACCCTGCCAACAGCGCAGTAGATCAACTAAATATCGTGATGTGAACTGAGCCATTTGCACTGAGCCTTTAACATTGAGCCATTAGCACTGAACCATTGGCACTGAGCCATTGACACTGAGCGACCCTGACTATAGCGCAGTAGATAAACTAAATATCGTGATGATGACTAAACCATTGGCACTGAGCCTTTAGCATTGAGCCATTAGCACAGAGCCTTTAGCATTGAGCCATTGGCACTGAGTCATTGGCACTGAGCCATTGGCACTGAGCCAGTGGCAATGAGCCATTGGTACTAAAACATTGGTACTGAGACATTGGCACTGAGCCATTGGTACTGAGCCATTGGCACTGAGACATGGACACATTCCGTTAAGTTCCAAGGTTAGGATTCAATCCTCTCCCGGTAGACTTACGTTAAACTTGGTTTATACCCGAGCCTTTATTAATATGTTCCTCGGTCGAGCTAAAATCAAATGCCCCAAATGTATTAGTGTTGCACAAAAATTACCAATTTTTGTAAGATTATTATTATCCGTGTTATGCCAGAAGAATAGACCTACCGTGTACTACACGTGTCGTAACAGACGACAACGAACTGAGATCCAAACCAAAGTCCGAAAGGGCATGCGATTGGTGAGCACCTATAGGCTCCAGAAATTGTTACAAAATATTCTAATCCCGACCCTAGCTAAAATAGGATTCAAGGGAAAATTATGATGATGATGATGATAATAATGATGATAATGTGAGATGACTATCATATAATCCGTCGGCATTTAAAATTTTAGTAAATAAATCTTGTTGCATAAAACCTCATATCTTCCAATTATAGCTTAGCATTCCTGTTAAAATAATTATAAATAATTTAGCTGCGTTTGCGTTTTGCAATCCGGCAAAAGTAAATTAAGGCAGCAGGCAATAACTTCTACTGTTTCAAACAAGCATATTAGTGGCATAACATAAAGCTGCTTAGTTGCCTTCAGCCAATTACATAAATAACTAACGAGCATTTAAATTGTCTATGTAAATTACCAGTACCGAAAATTAATTGTCTATGTAAATTAAAGTACCGAAACCGACTTACAATAAACGGTGAGTCTCTCCGTGTCGTAAAGGTTGAGAAACTCTGGAACATTATCCGCAGTATCAACGGGAACTGGTAGGAAGTTGTCAGTAAAGTTGAACCTCGACGTCCAGAACTGATTAGTCATTGTTCTGTGAGAGTAGAACGCCATACCGTTCCAGACCCTGGTGTTAGTGTTACTCTGACCCTGACCAAAGGGCTGAGGTCCTGTCCAGCGAGCGTATGGAACGATGTTACCGTCGAATTCCAGAGTGCATTCAACGGTGTGGTAGTGTCCTTCCATGACCGAGCCGTCTGCCGGGATAGTTGTTGTGCAGTTTTGTTGACCAGCTATGACCAATCAATGATAAAATAAAGCTAATGAATGTATTGAGAAGAATTGTAATGCACCAGTGAGGTTATGCTAGACCAAACCTTCTGCAGTTTTGTTGACCAGCTATGATCAATCAATGATACAATAAAGTTAAGAAGAGTATTGAGAATAAATTGTAAAAACAGCAGTGAGAGTATACTAGACCAAATCTTCTGCCTCAATCATAAAGAAATGGTGCACCGTGGCACTAGTTTATCTCTGAGTCTATAGGTGTAGCCAGTCCTGTGAATGTCCGAGATTTTATTCTCAGATCAGCGCGCCCGAGAATCGAAACCACGAGAGTTCAATTCACCACAGGATCGATCACTTAAAATTTCATGACGTTACATGACACCTCTAATCACTACGCTATGGAACATTCTGTTAATGTTTGCTGAATATAAATTTTAGGTATTACTTCAGTTGATTGTTTGAATGTATGTTTGCTTCGAAATTTTTAGTTACAATTTTGTGTTGAAATACATGTTGTATTTGTAATTTCTTTTGATCTCGCTACATGAGTGGTGAAATAAAACTCTATATTGAGCCGTAATTTTCCCAAGATATAGACTACATAAGGCATGAATAAGATATAGGCTTTATGAAGGGATTAACCTGCTGATCTAAGAAGTGCTCTTATGGAGCGAGAAAGCAGACATTGGGAATGATTATGTACATTGAACCTGCCACTTGACAGTGCGCTGAAGAGAGAGAATCAGAACCTACAGTCTAACCTCTAAATGATTTGCGAATTGATTTATTGATCAGTGCATTGGTGAAGATGGTAACCTCACGAGTAAGGATAATCACGGTGATGCTCTCGTGGTCATTGTCTCGCTCCTCACTTCCTCTATTCGAGACTTACATCACTGCTCCAACAAGCTCTTGGCTCTCGACAATGTAAAAAGCTGGTAAAGCTAAGGTTAACGTCAGTTTCTTCACTTGAAAGCAATGTCAGTGACGGGCGAGCCCAGGATTTGAACCCGCACATACTGATCCGCGGTCGAGTGTCGTAATGAATGTACAAATTCATACTTTGAGTATGAATATGTACATTGAACCGACACTTGGCAGTGCACTGAAGAGAGAGAGAAAACATACAGTCTAACTCAACCCACCGATAACGATAAGCTGAGCGGCGGCTCGCTGCTTCTCAGTGACCGGAGCGTTGGCGTCGTAGCAAGAGTAGGCTCCTCCGTCATTCAGGTTGACATTGGCGACGACCAGATCATACTGATTAGGATCATTCCTCACCAGAGAGTATCTAGCTGACTCCGGGTGAGCCGGGAGGATAAAGTCCCCGTCGCTGATGAGCTGCCCGTTAGTACTGTGAGCGAACTCCATCCACTGGACTCGAGGGTTGCTTGCAGATGATGTTGAAACCCAGCAGGTGAAGGTGACCGTCGCTCCGACGTACACTGCTGTATTCTGAGGAAGCTTTTCCAGGTCCAGACCATGCTGGCTGGGTGATCCGGGAGAGTGATTCTGAGGAAGCTTCCTCGCCACTACTACTTAGAAATATGACAGCAGATTAACAAGACTTAAAAACTCAACTCTATTAATTAACTCTACTTATAAATATAACATTGTACGTATATCATTAACCTTCAATGCATTCGTGCTCTTAATGAACCCGCTCATTCAGTTACATAACTTTTATAAATTTGTAAGTTTAAAAAATATTTTAATTTTAGAAATCCAACGTCAGAAAGGCCATTCGGTTGGTGGGCGCTGAGGCACCATGGATTGCTGCAAAAATGTAAACGAATGGAAAAGTCTCAAATAGGGGATTGACTGATGATATGATGTAGAACAGAGAGGATTTGAGACAGTCGGGTTCGTATCCCGACCCTGGTTAATCTGGGATTCAAAGGAGGAGGATGCTGATGATGATTAATTTTAGACTGACTGACTGACCTACTGACTTACTGATTGACTTACTACCGACTGGATGACTGATGACTGACTGACTGATGATTGACTGACTTATTGATTCTTAATTAATATTTGTTTAACACAATTCGCTTACCTGTGGCTATCAGCAGGAAACCGAATGTTAGGGACGTTACAACGTTTCTCGTATTCATGGTTGTGTGTGAGAAGACCATATAATCGTCCTCTGATAACAATTCTTATTGATCACAGCATGGCGATCTTGTTAGCTAATTACTCTGATGTCATTAGCTATCTAATATCACTCACTAACTATGATGTCTCAGTCTCACTCTCTCTCTCCTTCTCTTTCTCTTTCGTTCTCTCTCTCTCTCTCTCTCTCTCTCTCTCTCTCTTTACTTACTTACCTGCCTACCTAACCTTCTCGCTCAAATCTTATCATCTTAACCTCTTGGTCAGTGGTGCTCAATCTTTTCTCTTTTCAACAGGTTTATTTTACACCAATATTAAAACAGGTATTGACACCAATTAAATAAATAAAACAGGTATTGATACCAATTGATAAATGAATATCAAATAAGATACAGTCTACTACAAAATACGAGTATGCATGAATTGCGGCTTGGATTAAATAACTTTCTATTTTATTTTTATTTAACCCTTCCAGAACTTTACTCCAGGGTTAATAGTTAATCTGCTATCATTCGCTTATTTCATATTTCAATTGAGAACAAGCCTCTTCTTCTTTATTATCTTCCATCTCTTTTGTCGGCAAGTAAAATCAACATTTCAACAATTTTAAAGAATATTAACTTATCGTTGAAGTACAAAATTTGTTCAATAGTTTGACAGTAAGATGATGAAGCTATACATTAGCATTTTGCCGTTATGAGACGTCAGGCCTAGTCCCAGATTAATTCTAGACGACCCTATTCTGTTTGCAGACTTGACTTTTGACAGCCTATCTAAGTACAGTAGATAAGCTTTAATTTACAGCAAAATGACTACATTTCTATTAGATTTATTCTAATTAGTGAACGCTGAGACCTTGAATTAGCCTAATGCCTGTAAGCCTTTTGCTTTCTTATTATCTCCTCTATGCTTTAAAAATAATAATTTTTACATACATTCAATAGACTATATCTGATCTACCATGGTAGATCAAATGAAACCGTATATCTGCAGAAATATGTTTCGATACTAATTATCTTAAGTTTATTTTCATCTAAAATTGTTGTTACTTTGGACTGATTTTCTGGATTTTGGAATTTGCACCGTTTTTGACCTTCTTTTTGCTCGCCGGCTTGATTTTGACTCAATAGTGCTCGATGTCGTCATTGATGACTGTAGCACTCTAATTGTTGTTATTATTATTTGATATAACACGTAGAGCTTCAGATCACCCACTCTATTTTTAGACTAAATGCTCAAGATTATATCAGCGTATTAATTTATTAAACTCTTAGTGTAATGTTTCTCTTTTAATCAAGCATATCATACCAATACATCACTAATTCGTACAAAATTGCTTTTAAGAACCAACTACGACACATAATGAACAACATAAATTAGTTTATAAGAAATGAATTACTATATGTGTTAAAGGCTACCAATCACAACATTGCATGTCGGTCATTAGGCATTACATCTTACTACCCAAAGTGCCAGCGTAATCTAAGCATACGTTTACAAGTATCGCAAAAATGTAGTTTAAATATGTACATGTAGGTAAATATGCAGGTAAATACATGCAATATGTAGCATACTTCAATATCAGAGCTATGCGTGAACCACAAGATAACGGA
The DNA here is from genome assembly GCA_905160935.1 of Enchytraeus crypticus. NCBI lineage: Eukaryota > Metazoa > Annelida > Clitellata > Enchytraeida > Enchytraeidae > Enchytraeus > Enchytraeus crypticus. Next base: position 822,676 of record CAJHZI010000252.1, on the reverse strand, counting down.
GCCAATATGAGAGCAATTCTTTGAAATCAGATTGAATGCTGATATCTTAACTGATCTGATCGAAGACTTTGATCCGACAATACCGGCGTAATACGATTTATTTCGCGCAACTGATATAGGCCTACCCTACTAACCACGCCTTCCATACTAACCACGCCTTCCTTATTAATCACGCCTCTCGATATCGTCCCGCAACTGATGTAATCTAGTTAAATCTACACTGTCGCTACTACAGAGAAGAGCAGTGCCGTAGCTAGAGTCTGAGGGCACACGCCTCCCAAGAAATTATCGAAGGGGCCCTAATAAAAAGCTTATATATTTATATATACATGTATGCATATATAGATATAGATATATATATATATATATATATATATATATATATATATATATATATATATATATATATATATACATGTATATATATAATATATATATATTATAATAATAATAAAGGTCTAAAAGTCCGTTTCCTCATCTAGGGAGGATGTCAGGGACGTTCCCAACAGCACACATCACTACAGATCAATTCACCCAGACCAATCTGCAAAAAATGTGCTGAGGAGAAGTAAGGTCCTAAACAAAAGCCAGTCCGGTGATCACAAAATGGTCAGGGTAGATTGATTATGTCTATGGTGGGAAAAGGTAATGTTGAAAGAATGTTGAAAGAGAATGTTGAAAAGGAATGTTGAAAGAGAAAACAAGAGCGAAGATTAGCAGGTAAAGAGTTCCAGATTGTGGGTGCAGCGTAAGAAAATGAACGTCTGCCCAATGACGTGAGAATATTTGGACATGAGAGAAGATTGGCATCGGTGGAGCGAAGAGCATGTGAGGGACGATAGGGAAGAAGAATTTCGGATAAGTAAGAGGGCTTGCCAAATCGCAGAGTTTTGAAAGTTAATATATATACAGTATATATACAATATATATATATATATATATATATATATATACAGTATATATATATATATATATATATATATATATACAGTATACATGTATATATATATATATATATATATATATATATATATATATATATATATATATATATTCATTATCAGTATGCTCCCCTAACGGGGAACACACTTCAGACATTTAGGAGCTAGTGGAACTAAGTTACCCTAGTAACCCCCCCCCCCCCCCCCCTTCTCCACTGTAACCACAGCTCTTACATGTATAATTGTATATACAATGGAAAAGGTACGAGGGACTATCTTATATATGCAATAGATAAGGAACGAGGCCACAGAGATGTGATTCTACGGAAGAATGCAACGTATGTCATAATATTATACAGATCACGTTTCAAATGAAGAACTTCTACAAAGAATGTCAACTAATCGTGATCTATACATTAAATAAGCATGCAACAATAACAAATTCCACAATTAAATGCGACGAAAGACCTAAAACGTCACTGTACCTGCTCAGTCATTGTTATATGCAACCAATATGGCAATGACTCTAATAAGGGCAATCTCCGCTGCACTGGAAAATAGACTAGTAGGCAACAGAGATGTAGTTCTACGGAAGAATGCTACGTATGCCATATATTGCATACGTAGCATTCTCATATACATGTATACAGGGTGAGTAAAAAAGAAATATCACACCTGCAAGAAGTTTGAATATCTCAGGCTATTGTTAATATTTTCCAATAAAACTTTTACCAATTACTAAAGGACTAATATCTGATGGGGTGGCCAATTTTCATCCATTTTGGTATATATATTGGCCAATTATGCAAGTTTCAGAACAGCAACCCCCATTTTTTAATGTACTGTAAATATAAATTATATATATTTAATTTTATTTCTTTTTTGGCCCTGAAAAGTGTCGTTGTGGTGGTTCAGAAAGAACCGGTTGTATCTGCTAGCTTACTGACTATTCGGTATGCTTTCCTCCGGCTGCTACGCAGGACTGCAGTCGCTTTCTTTCGGAATGCTAGGACAGCTTTGTTGATTCCAGCTTGGGGCACTCTCTCCCAGATCGATTGTAGCACTTCCTGCAATTCTGTCTTTTAGGCTTCGACTGGTGTTTCTGATATAGATGCAGCATGGTACTCCAGACATGGTAATCCAGAGGATTTAGATCGGGATAGTTTGGAGGCCATTCATTCTTCTTAATGAAATCTGGGTTTCTGTGGCTGATCCATTCCTGTGCATGACGAGATGCATGAGTCGGAGAACCATTCTGCTGAAAGATGAAACCATTTGGTAGAGGAGCATAACAATCATTGAACAGCTTCCGAAGTAAAGTATTGACGTAAAACTGAGCTTTCACCTATTCCTTCTCGCCAATGAAGTGCAATTTGCCCTTACCATTGTAGCAAACGCCATTTTTAGGTAAAAATGGGGGTTGCTCTGCTGAAACTTGCATAACTGGCCAATATGTGTACGAAAATGAATGAAAATTGGCCACCCGATCAGAAATTAGTCTTTAGTAATTGGTAAAAGTTGTATTGGAAAATATTAACAGTAGCCTGAGATATTCAGATTTTTTGCAGGTGTAATCTTTTTTTACTCACCCTGTAGATCACGTTACTGAAGAACTTCTATAAAGAATGTTAACTAATGGCGATCTATGTAATCGAATATGGTGCCAACAGATGAAGTTTTTCGTGCACTTTATACTGAACAAAATCCTTGAATGGACCGCAGAGACTAGAGAAATAAACAGTAAAGGAAGTAACTTAAAGTCGACAGAGGATGACGCTCATTAAACGTCTAAGCAACTGGATGAAGCAAACGGAAATAGAAATGATCAGAGCAACAATGAACAGAGAGATACAGAGAAACATGATCATGACCTCCCAGGCTTGAAAAAGACACGGCACTTGAAGAAGATGAAGAAGACCTGCTCAGACTCCTCTTGCGACACGTGCAGTTAATGATTGATCTATTCATCAGTGACACGGAAAAACGCGGGTTTCCATTACACAACTCAAAAGGCTTCAACACCTTTCCGTTGTTAATTTAGTGATATTTGCATAGAGTGATAATTAATATGATGTCTTTCTTTTTTCCTGGTAGTTTGGCATTTGACAGACAGTCGCTCAACTTGACTTTTTTACTTTTATAACTATCTAAGCTATATACAATAAACGCAAAATCTAAAAACAGTTTTGCCATATTCCACATACAGAAGCGATACATAGGGCCTACACACCAATTCAATCGGATCGCCTAAATAGCACGAAATGAGCCAAATCTTCACAAGTAATGCTCGCTAATTGAATTTGTTATATAACACTAGCATAAAAGTACCCATCCACCTCCATAACACAACATAACAAAACTCGACCCCACCCACCAGCATGCCCTATATAAAACTTGAATGACATCATGTCACAGCAGCGACAAGTCAAAAATAATTTGTTTACTTTTAAATGTTGAACGTTTTTCAACAAACACATGGCGAATTATTCGACTTATAGGCCTATATGCAACGAAACATTGATGTTTAAAACAGGCTTTCAAAAGTTGAACTTTTATTAATCATAGTATGTAGACATTACTTTGACTTCAATAAAGAATTACCATTATAAACTAAGAGAAGCCAGAGAAATTATTACAGCAGTAATCACCAGGACAAATTTTTATAGATTAATTAATAAAAATTACGTAAATGTCTCAATAAAGTCCCGACATCTGGCGATTTGAAACGCAGGTTTCCAGGACACAACTCGAAAGGCTTCAACAGCTTTCTGTCGTTAATTTAGTGATATTTGTATACAGTGAAAATTAATATGATAAACTGTCTTTCTTTTTCCGTGTAGTTTGGCAAGACAGTCGCTTTGGACAGATAGTCGCTCAACTTTACTTTTTTACTTTTATAACTATCTGAGCTAACACAAACACTATAAACAGTGTTGCCAAGTACAGAATCAATACATACATACGAGTCCAATCGGATCGCGAAAATAGCACGAAATGAGCCAAATCTTCAAAATTAACTGCTCACTATTTAAATTTGTTTATACATGTATAACACTAGTCTAATTGTACCTAACCATCTCCATAACACAAAATAACAAAACTCCACCCCACCCACCTGCATGCGTTATATAATACTTGAATGGCCCTATGTCACTGTATCGACATGTCAAATATAATGTTTACTTTTAACGTTGTGCATTGTTAAACAAATTGTTCCACTTATAGGCCTATTTGTATCGAAACATTGGTGTTTAAAACAGGCTTACAAAAGTTGAACTTTTATGAATCATAGTATCTAGACATTACTTTGACTTAAATAACGAATTACCATTAGATACTAATAGAAGCAGAGAAATTATTATAACAGTAATCACCAGGACAAATTTTTATAGATTAATTAATAAAATTTAAGTAAACGTCTCAATAAAGTTCCGACATCTGGCGATTAACTAATTATCCTGACCGCCAAGGAAGATGACTATAGTGGTTAAAATTGCAACAACTCAGGGGTTGTGTATGATAAGGTCCATAATGATTTCACGCGTCATCTACTAAAATGCATAAATTAAACTGAATCCGAAGTACTCCAACAGAAACCGCCGTGGCGTGTTATGATGTAACGGACAAGGGAGAATCAAAAAATTTTTTTTCGGGGGGGGGGGAGGGGTAGGAAATATTAATCAAGACTTTTCTAAATCATTAAACCGTTTTGTTAGTTTCTGAGCGACTAAAATGATTGACAATGATCGTCACCTTCCTTGCAGAGGTGGGCAAAATTACACGTTTCGATGTAAATGAATTACAAATTACTTTGAAAAATGTAACTGAATTGCAAATTACAATTTTTTTCTTCGTCAAATTACAAATTAAGTAATTTCAAACTAAATTACGTAATTCATTTAAATTTTGCCAAATTACTCCCCACCTCTACTCCCTCGAATCCTAACAGACCAGTGGGGGGAGGCATGCCCCTTGGCCCCTCCCTCGATCCGCCTCTGGTAACGGTTATGACGTCAGGCTTTTGATTCTGACGTATCTAGTGGAATTGTCACCCGTGTCGCTTTTGATAACATAATATGTTTTGCTTTATTTTTTTAGTTTTATAGTACTTTTTTTAGTTTTCTAGTATCACGTTTAAGTTAAGAGTTATGGTTTAGCAGTTAGGTTCAAGCAATGTAAAACACCGATGCTTTGCATTAATATCAGTAGTCGCTCTCGGTAGAAAGCTCTTCTTAATATTCATTGCCTTAGCTAGGGTCTAAGCCCCCACCCCGAAGTTATTGAAGGGGTCTAAAGAATATATATATATATATATATATATATATATATATATATATATATATATATATATGCATATATATGTTTACAGGGTGGTCCAGATTAAAAGCAACTATTTTGATATCTTTAACCCTTTCAGCACTACCGGACGTATATATACGTCACAGTGCTATACTGCCAGACGTATATATACGTCCAACATCTGATAAAATTAATATAGCAGCCAATACATTGCAGTACCTGAGCATTGACTGTTTCAACACTTATAGTATAGTTCAAGCTTTCTATTCATGTCAAACAATAGAGTGTCGGTCTCTCACAGCCCAAGTTATAAAACTTTTCTTCATTTGATAAACACCTTTATATTTCCAAGATTTGATCATAAATATAGAAACCCAATATAGAATGAAAAATAATATGTATTATAAAAAGAGTATATCAAGAAATCTCTCCAATTTATCTTGTCATGATAAATAAATTCACTGAAATTGATCTTATTTCAGTTCTTTACCAGTAATTATTTCTAATTTCTGAAGCTGCGTAGGATAAATTTATGCGGTGAGTAATATCATGAAGTAAAATAAGACGGCATACTATAATATCATGTATTTTACATTATAGCTTTACGAAATACACATTTTATGTGCGCTTGCATAGGTAATTAGACCCTTCCTAATTCCTGTGCAGAATATATTTCGGAGCAAATATGCCACACTAGAAAGTTTGGGTCACGAATCCTTACTTCTCTGCAAAGGCCGCCTGAAACCTACTTCAAGAAGTAGTCTACGTTTTTATCGAACTCTGGCTAGGTTCATGTCTCCGTATACGAGAAAAGAAGGTGTTTTGTCAGTGAGGTTCTGTGCTTCAATTTATATTTATTTTTTGACATCCCAGTCTTTAGCCAAACTTCAGCAGAGTGAACTAAATGTCGGACGAGATCTAAGGCAACATTTCAGGAATCCGATGCATATCCATGAATACACCACGAGTATGCGAAGTCTTCTTCTTTTAGTGCACTGCCTAACGGCAGGTCCATGACATATAATTCTTTCAGCCAATTCTGTTCTCAGCTTTCCTTTTCATCTCTATACATGAATTTGTTATCAGATCATCCAGCATCTCATGTCTAGGTTTTCTTCTAACTCTTTCCTCTTGCATTCATCCTTCTATTACGGCCTTTACAAACCATACCATCCATGCGGAGTAGACAAGACGAACTAGCTGATGCATTCTTATGTTTGCTGTCACAAATCGTAAAGCTGATTCAAGAAGCCAGGCCTTCACTTTTTGCAACGAGCTGTACTCAATGCTCTCTTTATGTATAATAAAAACAGACATATTTCGCTTCCAAGTTTATGAACTGAACATATGAGTATCTTGCTGTTGGATTGATTGAGGAAATTATGGAGCTGGGTGCACGAGAATAGGGGCCCGTGTTGTTGTCGTCACTCATGATGACATAAATGACGACAACCAGCACAGAGACGGCGAGCTGTTTCGGCAAAAGTGTGCATTCCAAAATCCTTTGCGTCCACGCCTCGTCATCCAAATCCTCAACGCTGATGATTGTCTGCGAAAAAGGCGGAATAAGTCGTAGCAAGCGCTACTATTGTAAGCTTACTGCTTACATAAATAAGACAGCGCAACTTTTTACTCATTTGCTTATCCAAACAATCAGCTCAGATGTTTAGTTTGATTAGAAATTGTGCAGTGTACTAAATGTAACCAAGAAAAGTACAATTTTTGTCTAAATATAATTACTGATAATTATTTTGCTATTTTTAGATACATCATTTTAAATTAAATAAAGAATGTCATGCTAATAAATTAGTATAAATATACTTTAAAAATTAATGCCTTATTGATTTTATTGAATTTTACTGTAGTATTATGTGAAAAATTTATGTGGCAAGAACTAAAGCGCGCAAAATAAAAATACCTCAAAATTTTAAAAAGCTTATTAAAAAATACATGGCAGTATTTAAGAGCTCATTTAGAATATAATGGCAGTGATGAAAGGGTTAATAGTTTTTATCCGAGCTTTTTCTCAATAAACTAAATTAAAGATAGTTATCGGTGCAATGATTCTCGTGCACATCTTAGAGATATTCTCAAAAATGTGAGAAAGTGCCATTAATTTGAGGGGGGGGGGGCGGGATTTGCGCACTCGGTTAAGCTGCGCGTCAGTTGAACAAAGTTAAGCTTCATCGCACCGGTTAGTACTTTGTGGGCGACTACCTTGGAAGACCGAGTGTTGAGAGCTTTGAAAGAAAAAAGTCCCGAGGGTATTGAAAGGTTATTCTTAAATCCGCGCCGGCTGCAATTGATGCGCCAACAAAAGGCAACGATTGCTAATAACCATAGAGGGGAATGGAGGAAATAACGAAAAACTACAAAAACAGAAACTAAGAAAGGAAATCATGTAGCACAGGCGGTATGTCATGTGTGTAACTATGCCAAATAGAAAAATAAAAAATAAAATAAAATTAATCGCCGATATGTTATTTTCACGTCATATGATCGCCTGTCTGAAAGTTAACCTGCCAGAGTGTTATTGAGCCGTAAAACTGGCTAACCTAACAGCCCCTGATTTTAACCCGATTTAGGCCTACTATTCGATTTTTTTTACAATTCTCTTCAGCAATTAGTCTATCGTGAACCGATGCACGACGTTGAACATTTGAAACGAGTCATTGTTCTCCGCTGGGCTGAGATCAGTCAGACACACGTGGACTCCACAATTGATCACTGGACCAGCCGGAGAATGCTGATATTCAGGCACATGGTGGACACATTGAACATTTGTTCAAATAATTATCTATACTAACAATAGTAGCAATAATTATTTATCGTATTGCCGCACAGAGCTTTGACTCTTTGGTGGTATCCACTATCATATTGCTTGTTTGTTTATTTAATTTGCTACGAAATGATTCCCACTGAAACGGGTTTAATTATCATGGCCAATGAGACTATTTCTGTATGTATTATAGCTCCAATAGCTTCATTGGACATGAAGTTGGGACATGAAGTGTGGACATGATGAGGAAAGCGGAGACAGAGAAGAGTGGAGGCGATGTAAACCCTGGACCTGCCAGTAGCAGTGCACTAAGAGAGAGAACTTCATTTGCTTCATAGCTTCAAATATTTCGTGCGACTTCGGTCCTCGGATTCTTGCACTGCCTCAAAGTCCGAGCCTGTATCTGAAGGTTCTTTATTAACCAGATGCTATCAGCAAACTGCACTATTTGACGCCTCAGTTTCTGTAAATACCCAGCTTAATTTCTAGAGCTGAGATATTTTTAAAGTGAAGCCTACATATTATTAGCTGGGTTAAGAGAAAATATTGTACTAAAATTCCTAAAATAAACATATCTCCGTCGCACGACAATTCTCATACCGGAAGAGCAAGTACGAATCACGAATCTCAGAAGATTAAAGAACGCGTTCAGATGTAATAAGCGTGTAAGTTTCGTGGCCACGATCCAGTGAAGCAACTGCAGTTGCTGTTAATAGGCCGCAGTTACTAAAGTGGAGTTAGACCTTGAATATTATATGGAACGGATAGAATAAGAGATAATTTACTGGCCGTAATACTACTAAAATATTGGGCGTCATGTGTCATCATTTTATCGGTGTGCTAAATTGATCTATAAAATGCTCAATCAATGCCATTTATAAGTCAGTTATCTTTATTCCATATTCCTTGGATTTGGAATATTCATTGGAATATGGAATATTCCATATTCCAACAACAAAATAATGCATTATGAGTAACGTGCGTGAAATAGGCCCATTTACATGAGAAAAATCAGCTCACATATATTTTTAACCAGAATTAGAGTAATTTTAAGTAGTCTATAATGTCTATTAAATAACCATCATCACATCCGTACGAATGCGACAAGTAAAAATAAGAAGAAATTGAATGGATTTCCATTGAATCTTAGAAACCAGATAAAGCTAAGTACAGTCAGTGTAAAGTTTAACACAATCTTCCTGGCTTCAGTACTGCAGAGATCGGATGTAGCTTTATGAGCCATTTACGGATAGGATTTTAACATGTCATTACCTAAGAGAATAATTTGGTACTAATGAATTAATCTAACTATCGTAGGCCTAATAAAGATTTTATTTACAAATTATTCATACGCATAATTATCGTCTCCCCCCAACTCAAAGGCCATCTGACTTTATATATATGCGCATAAGTTTCATGATTTAAAATGACAGTAAAGATAGAAAAATGTCATTATTGTACAATAAAGCAACATTACCTTTACACGGGCTAAAGAAAGTGTTGTATACCTGACGGCTACTTTAATAGGATCTTCGGTTGTGATGTGTTAACCATATTTCACATTTAGTTTGTGTTTTTTCCTGCTACATTTGCTTGTTTGGATGTTTTGAACTCTACAGGGTTGAATGGCCCTTTTTGGTGTTCTCATTAAATTGAAATTGAACTGAATTGAACAGGTTTTATTCTGATATTCATTAGTTCTTTGCTGTTATGTGCTACAGTAGTTTTCTAGTTGTTTTATGATTTAAAAGCACTGTTACTAGACGACGTTAGCTTCATAGATGGCTGATAATCACTGAGTGGCCAACTTATAATTTCTCCAAGCTGTGCGCTGCAGCCTAACTACGGATATTAAATCTGTTCAACACACACATGTAAACAAATCCAACACCTTACCGTTCTAGATCTTCCGCAGATAGAAGTATTACGCAACATTACGGTAAGTAGGATGCTTTTGAACAACTTTAAACGTGTAGCTTGTTATGATTTCTAGTGCACAAGTATAATTTCATGAATAATTGAAGTTACCTTAGTGAGAACATGCTGTTAGTTTTTTTTCAAAAGGCAGCGCTAAATATTAGGTGTATTTAGCATGAAAAGCGCTAAAGTAGATATGATTCAGTTGCAGTTTATGACCTAATTATTTTAGCTGATGTTTGATTTAAGGTAGCCATGGTTGCTCTGAAGAATTTTAGTAGATAAATAAGGCGTTTAGTAGTATCTCGAGAGAACAGTAAAGAATCTAAAGCTTATGGAATGGTTGTAATTACTTTCATCATCATTATCATCTTCCCTTAAATTCCAGTTTTACCAGTGTCGGGATACGAATGGATATTATCCATTCGTTTAAGTTTTGTGGCAATTACTGGAGTCTAGGTGCTCACCAACCGAATGCCCTTTCTGACGTTGGTATGGATCTTAGTGCGTTAGTCGCCTTCTACGACACGTGCAGTCACCGGTTGGTCAAATTCTTCAAACGACCCGGTCACAACAAGGGGAACCCGGACACAACACGGGGAACCCGGACACAACAATGGTTGTAATTACTTTATAAAATAAAATTAGTAATTTTGTAGAATTTGATTAGACCATGTTTCATGTTTTTCTAAGTGAAATAATTTAATGGATACACAGCTGCATAATGACAAGATGCACCTAATTAATAATAAACTTCATTTTTTAATTCAGTGCAATATGATCACATCATTACTACATCCTTTATGACGTTTAGCTGACGTTCAGTAGCTTTCTTGTTCTCGTGTTGTACCGCCGTTACTGACGAGATTAGACCAACCGTCAATTGGCTGTCGCCTCTTATTCTTAAGACGTTTCGTAGGAGGCGACTAAGCCAAAACTGAGGAAGGCACAGCAGAAGTCATTACACCAAAGCTATGGACTACATTAAAGTGTGTATAAGGGAAGATAAGGCAATAAAAGCTTTTTGTGAAGGAATTAAGTTGTTGATCTGTATATTGTTCTCTTTTAGCGTGACATTCCACTGAATAGTAATATGTGACTTGGACCTGCCACTTGGCAAAACCACTAGAGTTAGATAAATAGATAGATAGATAGAGAGAGAGAGAGAGAGAGAGAGAGAGAGAGAGAGAGAGAGAGAGAGAGTCAGACAGAGAGAGAGAAGGCTCTCTTTGCGTTAACTGCACTTGCTTCAAACGGCCAGATAGCGCTACAAGCAGGCCTATAATCCTATATCTTTCTTACTTTCTGATACTAATCTATATGATAAATGAAAATTTTACACTCAATACATAATATTATATACAGTATTATACTTTATTATTGCAGCATTATACTGTACATATATATACAAATATATATATATATATATATATATATATATATATATATATATATATAAATATACTTTATATGCAAGTATAGTATTATGTATGTATATATATATATATATATATATATATATATATATATATATATATATATACAAGTATATATATAATCTATATATATATAATATTATATATACAGTATATTGTGTGTGTATATATATATATATATATATATATATATATATATATATATTTATTTATTTATTTATATAGAACTATACGGTATTTGTTCAAAATGCATACATTTATGTACAAAATAAAACTTGAAACTGTTTCAGTAAAACCTTCAAAGAAATGACTGAAGAAGATTACAAAGGAAAACAAAATACGATATTTGATAACTATAAAATGTCTAAACACGAGAATCCTACCAGAGCTGCAGAATTAAATAAACCAGCACATGTTACAAGCGATGGTTTGCAGCAGCTTTATTTTCTATGTAAGGCCATGCAACAATTATGTCTTCTCAAATCACAAGTAAGCAGTGCACGAAAAAGGTGTGCCTACTTAGAAGCCACTAAAGAACTTTTAAGAGGTCAGAATTCAATTCTTCTACAGGCTGCGAACTGTACTCCTGCATCATGTCCAGATATTAGTCAGATTTCCGATGAATCAAGCCAAGTTACTGAGAGAAGACAACGAAGGTCCGGGAGGCGAAAAACAGAGATTTCAACGAGCCACTATCTCTTTCCTCCTCCAATTAATGATCAGTTCAGAGGGACAACTTCAACAGGACGCCATTCTTCTCTTGCAGTTGGTGATGAATCTTCAAAAAGGAGAAAAAACTTAAAATTTCAGAGAAGTTTTTCTGATGGATCGATAAACGCGGAAGTGTTGGCATCAGCGTGCAGTCAGGCTAGAACAGGATCGGCAGGAAGTAGAAAGGGAACAGGAAAGTTACATGAAAAATGGAAGAAAGTGAAGGAAGTTTTTAAAGGCAGGACTCAGGATGCATCCTACAAGCAGTCGCTCCTAGATAGCCATCAATACGCGGGATTTGAAAACAGAGAACCAAAGAGAAGTATCTCGGAAGACAAAAGAAGTATGTCTGTAAAAGATACCAATAGGACTTCAACATCCAGAGGTCTCAGCGGTCTCTTCTCCAGATCCCGTTCCCACGAACCTCCGGGTCGTCGCCAGCGAACAGCTGATTCCATTTCCTCTCCTCTTCCAGACGTCCGGCTGAACTTTCCAACACAAAATGCTTCCAACAGTCGCCAGGATTTGAAAACTTGCAGCATGTTTGAGACTTTACCTGATGAGAAGAGTCAGAGCTCTTCGTCGAATGTTGTTGCTGGCTCAACAAAATCTGAACATCTTTCCATTCAGTCCCAGAGACGTCAGTCGAGTCCACTTGTGATGAGTGGCACAAAGCCAGGCTTTCTTAGCGGTCTTCTACCACCGAGGTCGTCTGTTGGAAGGGCTAGTAGCTTCAAGCTCCCCAAAACCAAAACATTGGCAGATCCTGCCGACCTGCAGTCTATTTCTAGATCGCTTCCGGCAACTCCAGTGGAGTTAGTTAGCTCAAAGAGTAGCGACATTCACGTGGAGCATGAGACGTCAGAGAAGCGCACAGGCAATGATGGAGAGACGGAGAAAAAATCAGACCATCTACCACATTCGAGCGCCTGGAGTCGTGTGAAGGAGATGATAAATACCAGGAGAAACAGTTTGAAGCTGAAGAATGGCCGGTCTTCTGATGTAGTCGAGAATAAGTTGAAAAAAGAAGGCGAGCTAGAAGCAAGGAGTTCTGAAATACAGGTGAAGAAAACTGCTGCATTGCCCGAGTGTGGAGAGGTTTTCTGTGGTCATCAGATAAATGCCAGCGAAGTAGAAGATAAAAGATTCTCACGCAAACCAATTGAACACAGTAAGTGAATTTGTCATATCTGTTATAATTTAATCATATCATCAGCTTCCCTTAAATCCCATTTTAACCAGAGTCGGGATGCGAATAGACTTTCTCCAATAGTCCCTGTCCCACACCATATCATCAGTCAATCCACTATTTTTCATGTCCTTCTTAATTATCGCATCCCACGTCAATTGTGGTCTATCTCTCTCCAGCTTAGCATCAAGATTGTCCCTCCAAACTCTCTTTACTACATCCTACCTCCAAACTGTTATAATTAAATACAATTACGTAATAAATAAGTACCATTGGCTCCTGGAGCAAAATCTTCAGTGCCCTGCCAAGTGGCAGGTTCAAGGTACATATTCATACTCAAAGTCTGCTTTCTCGCTCCATAAGAGCACTCCTTAGATCAACAAGTTAATCCTTTCACAAAGGCTATGCCTCATTCATACCTTATGCAGCCTATTTTTGGGAAAATTATGGCTTCTGAGGTGGTTTCCCGTTGCCTTCCTCAGTTAGGTGGATTAATTACCATTTAATCCTGGGAGAAAATATTTCATGGTGAGGTGGGTCCCCTCTTGCCATCCTCAGCGCCTGCCTTTAGTCGCCTCTTACGTACACGCGGCAGATTGTTTGCGGTTGCCCTATTCTGCAGTGGTCCAACCACACCGGAGCACAACACGGGGAAAAAGATATCACCTGGAGCAGATATCAGTGATAATATTTGGATCCAGTTGCTAATCGATATGCGCCATTAATCGAACGCGAAAGCGAGTTTTGAATAGAAATATTCGATCTGTCAATCGATAGGCTTCTAAAAAAGAAAAAGAAAGAGAAAAAATAAAATTTAACGAAATATATCTTGTTCTTGAGACTATAGAATTACAATTTCACTACAAACAATACCCAGTGTGCAGATTTATCTCCTGGGCCTTGATTCAGTGATATTTTATTTCCTGGAATGCTGATCCTGTTCCGATGAAAGCGACTACAGAATTAAATGGCTCTTCTCTCACTCGGAACAATTGAACGTAAAACATGAAATTACTACGAGTCCTTTCATGCGTTGCTAACTTTTAGCAATGACCCAACTTACAGGCTGTTCATCTGTCAATATGAGTATTTCGCATAAACGTAAGCCTAATATTTTCTATAATAATCAGATATAAATGTATAATAAGATATATAATATATAATAAGATATAAATAGCTAGAACAATTTCTATATTAAACGCATTCACGTCTACTAGGTTTTGATTTAATTTTAAATTCCCATTCTTCTTCGCAAGCTTGGGCTGTCAAATGGCAGGTCCATGAGAAGAAAACCACATTCGTCATCTTCCTTAGAGATGGTGTCAGTCGATCCCTTCGAAACAAGCGCAGTTTGAGAGAAATATTTAAAATTGACATTGCGTATTCCAGTCTTTATTACTGCAAAGCTGTGCGTATGGTAAGCACTATCTCTAGTGTTTATTCTGAATGAAGGTTTACATCCAAGGAAGAACTTTGGTTTATATCTACTGTTGACGAATCGTTAACTTTCTTATCTTTTCTTCGTAAATTTCTAAATGTCTTAACACTTGTCTCAATTGTTTCTTGTCTCAATTGTTTCTGAATTAAATTTATTCCAAATCAGCCACTGCAGCCATTATTGCAATTTTTGTATTCGAGTATTTATTTCTCCTCTTTAGAGGTTTATTATCTAATTTTAGGTCTTTACTTAATTTATTTCACTTGTGTAAGTCCGGCATTGAATTATTACACGATCTCAGCATAACATAAATGATCAAATGTATATGCCTACCACATGAAATATCGTCATATCATTAGGGCATGAAATAGGCCTACGGTAGTTACAATATATATATATATATACTAACGTAGACTATGTAATGCATAGCAATTTTCATTTGTAAGTCATGACTTGAAAACCTAAAAGTAGTATTAGGCCTAATAAGTAGTTCCTAATTTCATCGCAATATAACAACCGCAGATAGGGCCTACATATACTTACAATACTTCAAATAATACAACAGTTATACATGTACATGTACGCCAATAACAAATAACAAATAACAAATGAAGAGCCCAGCATAGATATATAATTACAGTATATATAATTTATATACTTTATTGGGATTCATATTAAAACTCCAAGAATTTTTATCATGTCTTATTATATATATATATATATATATATATATATATATATATATACATGTATTTATAATGCTCCACGTGTTGTTCCCGGGTGTTGTTGCGGATCACTGCAGAATAGGGCAACCACAAACAAGCTGCCGCGTGTATTTGAGAGGCGACTAAGGCAAGATTTTAGGAAGGCAAAGGGGACCAACCTAACCGTTAAATTTCCGCAAAATTAAATGGCATACAGAATTAAATAAAATCGGCAAAGTTGTATGCCATAGACATTCCATTAGGCAGTGCACTAGAAGAAGTTAAAAATATACATGTAATTTAGTTAACTAAAATCAAATGTAAATTTCACTGATAGTAATTGAGTCATCAGGAAAATATGTTAATTTAACGTTGCTAGCTGCAACTGTTGTAAATGAAATTACTAAATAATTGTTTAATCTCATATGAATTGTTATTATGCATTTTAGATGACATATCTCCATTTTCAGAAGAATTTATCAGTAAAATGGAAGAATGGCAGGAAAAGAAACGACGTATGTAGTATTTTATGTTGAAAAACGTTATGTTGTGGATTAAGTTAGATTTGTAGCCGTATGAAAATTAACTATTACATGTATATCGACATGCATGTCCCGTTCGGACTCATGGTATCATGGTGTGCCATTATGAGTGCTTGGTGATAGAGAGATTTCTTGTTGTTCATTCACAATAACTTGTCAACGAGTCACCTTATCGAACTTCCTTTGTCTGTTAAGGCAAAGTTATTCTTTTATTAATTTACTGCAATTAAATTACAAGTAATGTATTTAAATTTTAATGTAATTTATTTTAGTCTATTAAAATAAATTTAATATATTTTTACTAAAATTTTAATTTTATTTTATTGTAATTAAATTATAATAAATTATTAAATTATAGAATTATTTATTATTAAATTATAATCATTATAATTCAATTAATATCAAACTCAGCGCTTCGTGCAAGACTCGCCGTTTAGCGGGCGGTGAAATACGATTAAATCTGATGGAGCGAGTAAACAATGTGATCACGTGATTATTCTAGAGATTCGATTTCTGGAATTAAGAAGAATCCGGATTTATCATAGTCAGCGGTTGTTGCGGATAAAAGAGCTCACACCGACGAGTATTTACATGCACCGACCCGGTTATTATCTGAGATAAGTCAGAAAATGTCAAAAGTTTCCAACATGGCGGCATCCGCATACATTTCCTAACTCCAATTCTCAAGTGGCAGACTCGGTATCTCTCTTTCTCTCACTCGTTGTGACTCGTTGTATGTTTCTCCGGATTTCTTTCAGAGATTCTCTGTGAGATTCACTCCACATGATACCGAAGACTGTTTACGTAGTTTCTCACGAATCGGGCCGTATAGTTATCTAAACGTGGATCACATTCCTGACAACAACAACCTAAAACAAAAATGAAAGATCGAGTGATAGGTCTACTGACGTTCTCATAAAATATTACTTCATCTGTGTCGTGCATATTTACCAGTTAGATCATACAGGAATAGATTTCTGCTTGCGGTACTAAATTCTCGATCATAATCGTCATCATAATCCTCCACTGAATCCCAGTTTAACTAGGGTCGGGATATGAATATACTGTCTCAAATCCTCTCTGTCCTACATCATATCACCAGCCAATCCCCTATTTGAGACTTTTCCATTGGTTTAAATTTTTGTAGCAATATCTGGAGTCTAGGCGCTCATCAACCGAATGCCCTTTCTGACGTTGATATGGATCTTAGTGCTTTAGTCGCCTTCTACGACACGTACAGTCACCGGTTGGTCAATTCTTCAAACAGCCCGGACACAACACGGGGAAATTCTCGAAATAATAAATTCTCGATCAAATGAGGAAATTATATTTAGGTAATGTACTGGCTGGTAGCTGAGTGTATAGCACACTTTCCTGATAAGTTAGAGGTTTCCAGCTCGAAATTTCGCCGTACCCTCTCTAGTAGCTCATTGACTCATAAGTAGACACGACGCATAAGATAGAGATGTAATAATTACTGACGATATTCTATATGTGCACGTAATTTACAGGTATAGTAATTAAAACTCTTTCCAGTTTAAATAGTACATGTAAGTTTAATTTGTAAGTTAAAGTTCCGGGAAACATAACGGTGTATGTACATGTAGTATTATGTGGGCCTTATAGCAGGTATTAGTCGAGTCGATAGCGGTATTTTCTTTTAGGCAAGAAGCCATAGTTTGTAAACCTTGTTTCACAGTCTCTAACTAGTCATGTGTACAGAAACAGACGCTAAACTGAGCTCTATGGCTTCTCTTTTGTCTTCGCAATGCACTGTATTCGGCTAAAGATTTACCATAAATTAATAAATCCAGTTATTCATCCATTAGACAATAATGTATAAATAATTAATTAATTAAATCAATCAAAAAGTTCCTCTGGTACAAAGCAACAGCTAAGCATATCATATTTTTAAACTTCTGGTTCGTATTATTGAGCAGTATAACACAATTGTGCAGTCAAAGGAGGTTCTACTGAGTTTAGAACCAAACCTTTTATCTCTTGCGTACCAGACAAGCGGGCTGCCAACTCGGCCACAAACATTGCTGCTGACTTACGTACGGGATATAATGATCCGACTTCGCCACTGGCTGGAGCCAGTGGCGAAGTCGGTAAGACACTCGACTGCGGATCAATATGTGCGGGGTTCAAATCCTAGGCTCGCCCGTCACTGACATAGCTTTCGAGTGAGGAAACTGACGTTAACTTTTTTTATCTCTGTAAATTGTTTCATTAGGTTTAGATCTCTTATTCTTCTTCAGTGCACTGCCAAATGGCAGGTTCAAGGTACATATTCATATTCAAAGTCTGCTTTCTCGCTCCTGCCTTAGTCGCCTCTTGCGTACACGCGGAAGATTTTTTTCGATTGTCGTTTTCTGTAATGGTCCAACCACACCCGACCACACCACGTATCAAATATATTTGTATATTTCCAGGTTCAGCCAGTACCTCAAGTAGAATTGGTAAAGCCGGTCTAGTTGACGAATGTCATCCACCTGGACTGAAACGTTCTGCCATCAGCGCTGCCTCCAGTCAATCCAGTCTCTCCACCGCAATCCCTTCCTCGCTCCTCTCTGAGAGCTTCAGCCGGACAGTCCGTCAATGGGACCTCATCCAGCAGCAGCGAGTAAACAGGACTCAATCCGGCTCCAGGGAACTCTCTCCTCTGTCCCAAAACATCGTTCTTTCCGATCCTCAAGGCGCCAGGTTATCTGGCGAAGCCCGTAGGCGAGATAGGCGAAATCGTCAGCGGTTGGAAAAACAGCTGCGAAAACTTCAAACGAAGGAGTGGCGACTAAGACAGGAGCTGAATCATCTGGATAGCTTGCGGAGTCGTCTGAACGAGGAACTGAATAGCTGCGATGTTGTGGCTCAGCCTGTCGCTGATGTTGCTAAAAGTAGACAACTGTCGGTTGAGTTTGTTAAGAAGTTAGAAGACTGGGAGTTAATAAAGAGAACGACATCCATGGGAACGACGAAAACGACGAGAAGAAAATCGCTGGATACAAGCCTTGCTGAACTAGGACTTCCGGAAATATATTTAGAGGACTCGTCTCCAGTGGAACCGGATGGAATTACAGGGGAGGAAATCAACGTGGAAACTTCTAATACTGATATCATCTCAGATGAATCTTCGAGGCAGGGATCTTCGAAAAGCGTAATTCAAATGAGCGATCATGAAGATGATATCAAGTACCGTCATATCAATGCAGTCAATCAGCTCGATGCTATGACGCAAGATCAGGCACAACATCAACGTATCCCGATACAGCATCCGCCGAATAATACGCGACGTGAATTAATTGTAATAGACGACGGTGTCAGAGCTTATAAGGAATCAAAACTGAACGATGACTTGAAGAACTTCAGTGAAGAAAATATTGTAAAGAGTGATGATATAAAAAGGTGTTCAGATGATTTGTTACGTTCTACTACATCAGCGGTCGATGCGAACGAAGTACCTCAACGAATTAAAGTTACTAGGCCTGATAAATTACAATCTACCAACTCACGGTCCAGAAAAGAAATCCTTCCTGAATATATGATCCGTCCTTCGACAGACGGAAGCAGCTTATCAGAGTTTATATCTCACTACGGCATGTCATCTGTTCCGGTGATAGAGATTGACTCTCCGGTCTGGATTAAGATTGATCCGTTTAGAGGTGGTGGAAACGCTGCGGATCCTGTGAAAGTTTTCACGACCGTTGAGTCATACAGACCAGTCGTTGATGAATCTCTAAATAGAAACTTATTGCAAGTGAGCGTAAGTTTAAGTCCAACTCCAAGTCCTCGCTCTATAAAGAGCTTCAGCTCTGCGTTTAGTTCTACCACTGGTGATAGCATCAGCTCCGTGCCTTATTCCAGCATTAGATCTGAAGCAGGAGATAAAGGTGTGTTCTCAAATACACAACAAATAATTCAGCCTGAACAATCGCTTAGAGATAGAGGAAACGGTTCGTATATTTATTCATTTCCTGTTGATGCTTCTGATTTACTTTTAAATATCTCTAGCGATCCTGCGACCCAGAGTAAAGATCTAAATTGGGACTCGCGGTCTTCTAAACCGGAACCCCTTTCTCTTCCTCCTCAATATAAAGCTGATTTCCTTAGTATACCTACCTCAGAAAGTTACAACTTTGGAGATTTTATCCCGAATGTAGCGGCGTCTCAACAGAAAGACGATAATCTAAACAGAAGCGAGCTGATTGACAGAAATACCACCACAGTACAGGTTTTAATCTGTGACGCTGCTGTTCAAACTGAACTAGATGCTTTTAGTGTAGCGCAGAAGAATGACTCAGAACTTCAAACATCACGTGGCAATGCTGAAGATGCTTATGAAGCCAGGCAGGTATTTCCGGATAGAGAAACAGAGAGAGCACGTGATCAGGATGCAAATCCAACTTATCAATCCAAGTGTTTACGCCGAGGACATCAACCAAACATCTCTCTATATAAACATCTTCTTGATAGAAAGCATGTAAACAAATTTGACCCAAAACCTGAAATGGAGAAAAACAGAAATGGCGGTGGAAGGACTGGTAATAAAAAACAGAATGAAAATAGACGAAACCTGCAATCTCTTCAAAGCTTCAAGTCAGATCAGCTTACGAATAAAAATATTTCCTTGATTTCTACAAACACAAATGCATCACAGCTTCAGATTTTGAGACAACCTTGCGAACATCATCAGCTGGTGGAGAAAGCGGAGAATAATTATCAGAAGGAATTTCCCGCTCGGAGGATCAATAAGCAACCGGAGGGTCATCGGTCATATAATTGGTCTATTGGAAATCCATTAAGCGAGATAAATTCAGCATCAAAATATCCCGAAAATAGTGACAATAGTTTGAAGAACTCTCAGCGAAAGAAGTACGTCAGAACTAGAAATGGCGGTGAGAAATTAGCAAAGGGGCATTTATCGAATAAAAAGACATTTTATTATTTTGATCATCCGGTGGGCCCGCGCCTTCCTTACTTTGAAATTGAGTCAGTAGAGCAAATTCCCAGTTGTAAGAATTCTGACGTTTCCGGGATGATACATCCTACCGACACTTCAAACAAAGATAAGAATGTTAGAGAACTGGAGCAGAACGACACTGCATCGAATCAATTTTCTGTTAAAAGACAAAACGTAGAAATTTCTAAATCGTTCTCTGCAAATCAGATGCAATCACACAGCGATACTCCTAAAGCAGAACAGTACAAGTCTAGGCAAACAAGTGCAGAACAAATACTACTAGTTGCTGAGCGCTTGGATCACGAAAAGCCCATGATTTCTCGTCATAGGTTAGCCTCAGACCATCTGACGTCAACTGCTATTAACCAAAACAAAGATGACCCAACCTGCCATCGATCCATGGACTCAAATAACTCACACACTAGTGTTAAAGCTATTTCTAGTGATATTCAGAACAACTCTAATATGACTAGTTATTTTTCGCTTGATGACTCGCATCCTCCGCCCACTGAAGAGAAGCCTTCTCTGCCTCAACGGAAGCCTCGCAAATGCCGTCCACATCGTGTGCCTTACTTCGAAATCGAAGTTGAAGATCCAACTTTCACTGGAAGTATTTCCGGTCATGGAAAGAAATTAGAAGAACTTCAAACATCAGATAAACATATAAGCAAGGCAGCGGAATATCAGAGCGAGGTTATGCCAATCGGTAAGCTGGCAGATTCACGGGATCGTCAAATAATCCTGCACGAGTCAATTGTGGACAGAAAGATTAGAATGAATCCTTCAGGAGAAGATGCAGACTCTTATCAGCGTAGAGCTGCCGATGATAAAGAGTCGTCAAAGCCAGATATTCTGCAAATGAGTTCTGCCTGTGGCGGTTATGAAGCAGAAAGCCAGGAATTCATTGGAGTAGCCACAGACGAGTATGGAAGATTAAATAATGACAACATCGTTGATTTATCTGGAAGAGGAAAATATGCAGAAAAGAGTTGCTCACTAAGTCCCATTGTGATGCGACGTCTGAAGACCGCCCAAGAACTTCTCGAAGCCAAGAAGTGAGACTTGGACTGCACAAGAATGTAATCGTCCCTAAGGATCACCCTAAGAATATTATTTCATATCTGAGCTAATATGCCTTATCTTCACGAATATCTATTCTCTCAATGATCTATCTAACTAATGATATCCCTCTTATCAGTGATCTCTTTTATCAGTGATCTCTCTTATCAGTGATCTCACTCAGGGGGCTGCCCCCGCCCGGGGGGCTGCATCGCCTATAGGGCTTGGCCACTCCCGGGCAGACCACCCCCGGGCAGGCCCGCCCCCGGACAGCTATCCCGAGCAAACCAACCCCGGGCAGGCCCGCCCCAAGCAGTCCGCCCCAAGCAGTCCGCCTTCTCGGGCAGGCCCGCCAAAGGCAGTCCGCCCCAGGCAGTCCACCTTGTTAACGTCTCAGTTAACTGACGACGAATGTTACGATCACTCAGGAGCCGCTGCTTTTATACTGGCGCTGAGGCGCACCGGTCATGTGATTGCGTTAATTTACCGGTTAAATAAACTGGTTACGTCTCATTAGATTTAGCCGCCTTTCAGAATTAACATATTAATGTTTCTTTGAATTTAACTACAATTGTGGAATATTCTAAAAAATGATTTAATTATAATTATTTAAGTAAAATTATAAAAATTGTGGCCTATCCAGCTTGTCCACTTAAAGAACACATAACACAAAGTGCCAGTAGAAATATGTATCTTAGGCCCGCTACTTGATCAATAGTCAGAGAGAGAGAGAGAGAGAGAGAGAGAGAGAGAGAGAGAGAGAGAGATTGAGGGAGAAAGAGAGGTGCATAGGGAGAGAGAGAGGTGCATAGGGAGAGAGAGAGGGAGAGATAGACAGAAAGAAAGATAGTGATAGGCTGAGAGAAAGATAGAGGGAGGGAAAGAGAAAGAGGCTGAAATAAAGTCAATAATGAATGATTTTCTTATGCATTGGGAGAGAGAGAGAGGCATAGGGAAAGAGCCGGAGAGAGAAATATAGATATATCTAGATTGAGAGACAAAGAGAAAGAGAGGTGCATAGGGAGAGAGAGAGGGAGAGACAGAAAGAGAGAGAGAGAGAGAGAGAGAGAGAGAGAGAGAGAGATAGGTTGTGAAAGAAAGATAGAGAGAGAGAGAGAGAGAGAGAGTGAAATAGAGTCAATAATAAATGATTTTTGCAGTAGGTTCCTACATATCGAATTAATTTGTCTACAAATAGTTAGAAATTACATTTTTATAATTCAAGCAATGTAGGCTCCGTAGTCAGCTCCGTTAAGTTTCAATTTTCAGTCTTGGATGTTTAATAACAAACTGGTTCTTAATGTATCTAAAACAGAAATAATTATCTTTGGCTCTCAGCGATAACTCAATACAATTAATATAACTTAGATTGCATTGGGTGTAGCAAATGTACCTGTTGTGAAAACTGTTCGTAATCTTGGTGTTGTCTTTGACTCTAATCTGAACTTTGAGCAGCATTCTAAGCAATTATATTCTTCGTGTTTCTTTCAAATTCTCCAGTTATGGATTATTAGACCATGTTTGTCTGATTCTTGCACAGAAATTATTGTTCATGCAATTATTTCTTCAAGGCTGGATTATTGTAATAGCCTGTTCTTAAGTTGAAATATATAGGTAATTGATGGACTGCAAAAAATTAAATTGGATAGATTAAGCTAGACTGCAAAGAATTAAGCTAAACATTAAGTTTGCTCCGCAACTTTTCTAAATAAATGTAATTAATATGCCGAAAATTAGAGTTCAATTAGTGCTAATTTTTGCTGTAGTCCCACAATTAGAGCTCACTCCTTTGGATACTTATCGGGTACCAAATTTGGAGGCAGCGTCAAGTTGGCTCCAGAACATTCTCGTATAAACATAAAACCTACATATAAAATTAGAACGCAAATAGTTCTAATTTTTGCTCTAATAATTAGAGCTCACTCCGTTTGGTACTTATAGAGCACCGGAGATTTTTGGTAAATTTTTGGAGCCAGCGTCATGTTGGCTGGGCAACATTCTCGTGTAAACTTAAAAACCATATATAAAAGCAGAGCTCAATTAATGCTAATTTTTGTTGCAACTCCCATAATTAATTAGAGCTCGCTCTGTTCGGTACTTCTAGCTTACCGGAGCTTTGTAGTATATTTTTATGATATATACTGTGTTTGAATCTAGTAAACATACTTCTCTCTATATCTCTATCCCTCCTTCCCTCTCTCTTTCTCTCTCTCTCTCATCAGCTCGAACCCTTTGCTCCTCTCTTTCTCCCTCAATCTCTCTCTCTCTCTCTCACTCTCTCTCACTCTCTATCTCTCTCTATCTCTCTCTCTCTTTGGTTATTGCTCAAGTAGTGGGCCCAAGATACATATTTCTATTCGTACTCTGTGAAATGTATTCTATAAGCGACATACATAAGCTTTAAGCTGGATAAGCCACGAATTTAATGATTTTTATTAAAATAATTTTAATATAATAATTTTTAAGTATATTAAATAATTCTAAGTTAAAATCAAACAAACTTTAATATATAAATTCTGAAAGGCGGCTAAATCTAATGAGCCGTAACCAGTTTATTTAACCAGTAAATGAACGCAACCAGTTAACTTAACCGGTTCTACAATCACATGACCGGTGCGCCTCAGCGCCAGTATAAAAGCAGCGGCTCCTGAGTTATTGCCATATTCGTCGTCACTTAACTGAGACGTTAACAAGATGGACTGGACTGCCTGCGGCGGATTGCCCTAGGAGGCGGACTTCTTGGGGCGGTGGCCCGGGGGTGGCCTGCCCGTGGGCGGCCTACCCGGGAGCGGCCTGCCCGGAGCAGGGCAGCCCCCGGGCAGTCCGCCTCCTCGGGCAATCTCCCAGGCGGGCAGCCCCCGCACGGGGCAGCCCCCGGTATGGGGCAGCCCCCGGGGTGGGGCAGCCCCCGGGGCGGGGCAGCCCCCGGGGCGGGGCAAAATACTGGGACTGGTTATGGCTTACGGGGTGGGGCAAAGTACCGATCGGAGTGTGTTCTAGTTATGAGTTACGAAAATTCTAATTGTGGGACTTACAGCTAAAATTAGCACTGATTGAGCTCTAATTGTTAGCAGAGGCTTCAAATTCGAATGTGAAAGTTGCGGAGCCAGCGTCAAGTTGGCTCTACATATTTTGGTACACAATACTTACCAAAGAAAGTGATCTCCAATTGTGGGACTCAAAGCAAAAAGTAGTAGCACTAATCGAGCTCTAATAAGTTAGATTTATTTGAAGAAGTTGCGGAGCCAACTTGAAGGAGCTAGGGTAAGAGTCAGAAGTTTTCGGGCCCCTCTAATGTACTTAGAGGTATTCTAGTTTCTAATGTAGGCCCCTAGCAGGGGAGTAGATAGAAAAGTAGGGGATGCGGACAAAAATCCTGCACGTGGTTAAATTATGCTTAAAATTTCTCATTTTTAAGATATTTATACTTATCTGGCTTCGCTGCACGCACTCGATGACCCGAACTGGAAAAAAATTCCATAAACGTTACCGAGAATATAAACTAATGGAAAAACCCAGTTTCGATTCGCTATAAATAGCCAGTTACATGACTATGAGTCATCATCACAGTTTCGCTTCGCGTCAGCATCATTACGAGAGATTGCACAGCAGAAAGTATCGACTGAGCGAAAATACTTTCTACGCTTGGCTGTACATTCAGAGAATAACTTGTCCATATCTTTAATACGTTGATTAAATCTTTGCTTGTTTAACCACCATTCGTTGATACGAGCGTTAGCGTAGTCGTCGTGCCAATCCATATTGTATGAAATATATTGAACAGTACTGGAAAACATAACGCCTTTACGAAACACAACGATTATATCCATTTTTTGTTTCTTATGCATAATTTTTAAGTAATAAGTTTAAGATCCAGTTTTAATAGTACATTTACTATTAAAACTTTTATACAATTATTGGAAATAATTTATTTATTCTAGCCAAGCAACTTCAGGATCATCTTTGTCTGTATTGAAACCATCAATCTCTGCATACAACATTCCTTTATGTTTTCCATAATTGATTTCTCTTACTGTAAACTCAAATCTTTCAGGGTTCTTTTCCAACTCTTTCTCTGTAATATATTTATTAATCTTTTTAGTGGACCACACCTTTACAGGAGTATCATCCTCATTTTGTATAACGTATAAAATATACGATTTTCCATATATTCCATTTACTTCCTTAAATCCTTTTACAATATATCTTTGTCCAGCGTTAAGTTTTTGAAACTTGAGTACGACGGAATTTGTATTCGTCTTAGAGTTTGTAGTTTCCATTTTATATACAGGAAATTAAATTTAAATAAAAATCATAAAACTAAATTTTATAAATTTGATACGGGAATCCATTCATTATACTTATTACTGCAACCCCTCCATTTAACTAAGGCGTGTTCAACCCCATCAATCTTTTTCTTCTGCAAAACCTTCTCAAATTCATATATTTTATTATCATCATCATCACTATCATCATCACTTTCACCACATGTTGGACAGTTTGAATTTTCTATTGTATTTTTTAGATATCGCAATATATCTTTTGCTGTCTTTGTTGGAAATTTAAATTCAGGATCATACCATTCAATCAATTCAGAAAGTCTTTTACAAATTTTTTTATCTCGATTGGCCATTCTATTTTAATATATAAAGAATTTATTTAAATCAATTTTTCTAAATTTTCAACCGGAATCCATTCATTATATTTCTTACTGTAACCACTCCATTTAACTAGAGCATGCTCAACGCCTTTAATTTTTTTCTTTTGCAAAACTTTTTCTATTCTATATATTTCTTGATTAGTTTTCTGCAGTTCTTCTGCGTAGAAACCACCTTCTAATACTTCACCTGACTGATCCTTCAATATATAGGTCACAGGCCAAGTATATTTTACTTTGACAATCTGGTACACCTCCTCAGACCAATTTGGGAGGTAGCCCTTTTCAAACGCACCTTTAATCCGACTAATTCTAACTCTATCACCCACCAAGAATTTACTCATATTATTTTTTAGAGTTCTATATTTACGACCGTTAATTATAAATGCTTCGTTTTCCTTTTTACTCGCCTCAATTGGAGTCATTTTTACAGTCGAATGTTTCGTGTTGTTATACTCTGCAATTAAATCGTCAATCATATCAATCCAATTTCTCGTATTTTCCGCAGTAAATCTTTTCCACATCTTTTCCTTGATACTTCTATTGAATCGTTCGACGACTGCTGATTTATGTTCACCAAATGTAGAGTATCTATTGATATCAAGTTTTTTTAACCAATCATCCAAGTTTTTGTTGTAAAATTCCTTACCCTGATCAACCCATAAATGTTTAGGCTGTCTTCCCGACGATGACACTATTTGTTTAAATGCCTCTGCAGTTGTTTCACCTCTCTTGTCCTTCAACGGAACGCTCCACGCAAACTTGGAAAACACATCAATGACGTTAAGCATGTATCTGTAGCCCTTATTTACTCTACTCCACTCCTGCATTTCGATTAAATCTGCTCCCCATATCTCATCAACTTCAAACACGTGAACTTGTCGTCTTGTAAATTTTCTGCGAATCGGTTTGTGTAATTCTCTAGCCAATTCTTCAAAGGGTCCAACGTTTCGCTTCAAACCCCTTTCTTCGCTGGACCCCTCTATTCGTTTTTTGACAGACCAAGACCAAACTTTGCCTTATTTTTCATGATGTGGTAAACTATTTGAGCCATATTTCTTTGTGCACTATCAAATCTTGAATCATTAGCAATTTCGTATGCTCGATGAGCCAAAGCTTCGTCGCTTATATTTCTGCTCGCTGTATCGGTATTTGCAGTATAAAACTGGTCGTGCAATTTACACATTCCATCCAACTCATTTATACCCTGATAACCTTCGCGATTTCTCAGTTCGTACTTTGTGCCTGGACCGCAGTACGAATACTTGTTAAGATTATTAAATGAACCGTTAGGTACGTACTCTCCACGTCTGGCAGGTAAATGTAGTTCTCCAACTGTATTTCCAACTGCCGATAACACATTATTAAACACACCCTGACCCGAGACAAATTTTGACTTTTTACTTCCACACACTCCACAAATAGCAAATTGCTGTTTTCTATTATTAGCAGTTAACCTTTCCTGCGTCTGTGTAGAATCAGTTTTCCTTTTACATTTCAAGCAGTACATTTTTAAATTATGTTATAAAATTTTATAACGTAATTTTCATATTAGAAAACTTATTAATCTATAATAATCGGAGTCTGACCATCGGATGTTAGGTACATCACTCTATCGGAAAGTATCGTAACATACATATGAGTATGTTCTGGAACATTTTGACTAAATTTAAAATTAAGTTTCATATTCATAACATCAGTTTTGATTCTTTCACTCTGATGTCTTACATCAAAGACTACAAGTGGAAATAGCTTTTTGTAATTCATCATATCGATCTGTGTACCTCCAATTAAATGATTAAAACCAAAGTGTTCCTTCTTAAATTCATCCGCCATAGCGCAGAAATCTACATAGTCATTTGTAGCAAAGTTTATTCTCGGTTCATCTGCAGGATATCTCTGATCATTCAATTCAACAAAAGCACTAGTCAAGTTAAGGTGATCAAACACAGCTGGATTTTGTTCCTGTGTTCTTGATTTGTCAGTTTGAAATCCAACAATTATCCATCTAGGCTTTTTACTTCCAGCGTCTCTATTGATCATCCATTCAAATTCCTGCACGTTGTGCGTAACTGTAGTACGTTGGTCAGTTCTTCTGCTAAAACTTACTGGAATTTTCCTTTTACTTACAACAGACTCTCGCAGTGAAGTTATCATTTCAACTGACGGTTTTATTCTTGGTACCATCCACCTAATATCCGTTAGTGAAACTTTACCTTCAAAAACGTTATTCGCTTTATGAATTGCTGTTGTGTTTTTTGTTCTAGTGAACCTCAACGTATGTCGCAAATTGTAAAGTACTTTGTTATAATCGGAAAATCCAAATAGATGCGAAAATGGAATGTTGAATGAAAATTGACCTGGCGCATCGTTGTTCATTAGAAGTTGTCGGCGAATCGCAAATCCTTCATTGTAATCTGGATTTTCTTGCGGTGTAAAAAGATTGGCAGCAATGTCGCCGCCTGGTGCAACTGCTGGAGATTGTCTATATTTGGAGGATACTGCGCCTACATTAGTGTCCTTTCTCCAACATTGATTCAATCCCGCACTGCTATTGAAATCGTCAGGATAAGACAAGTAACCCAACATTGACGTAGTCTGTCCTGGAAAACGTAATATTTCAATTGATTTACCTCCTAGAATATACTCAATATCAGAAAAAAGGTATGGAATAGCATTATTTATCAAAGCTATTTGAGCTGTTCTATCAAAAGCATTGCCATTGTCATTTCGAACTAATCTTCCCTTTATTTTAAGGAAGCTTTTAGCTGTGTTGTAGTACGAATCACTTGCAGGAATATCAATTTCAATAACATGACCATTAGAATCAAAGTCGGCTTTAGTCTGTGGAATAAAAGACGAGTATTGACGACTTTCTACACTATTGTCTACAATAATTGACGTTGGTTGAGAGAATATTTCGTTTGGCAATTCAGTTTCCATTTTATATATATAATAATAATTTTTAAACTAAAATCGTTTTAATCCACTGCCCGATTTTTGTAGTTGTTCTAGTATCTGTTCCGATTCTGGAGTTAGACGACTATTTTTGCTTGCTATCTTTCTAATTAATGCTTTGCCGCCCTCTGTCAAACCGAATGCAGCAATATCACCTACTGCTCCTAACATTGGCTTTGCAATTAAATCTTTATTCTGATAGACGTACGAACCCATATCTTTCAGTGTATCGACAAATCCCCGTCCATGTACCAGAGTTTGTTTTGAACTGTATGCTTTGCATTTCTCTTTGACAATCATTTTACTAAATACAATATATTTTTAATTAGATTTTTCTCTAATTAGTAATACAATAGTAAGTCTTTCACCCATCAGATCGATAAGTTTGTTGTCTTGATCGGTCAGCCACAGTTTTATACTATCAATTTCATGCCTATTAACTGTTGGTAAAAATATCAATTCAGGAGTAGGATTCTCTATTATCTTATAGCCTGGATTTACTCTTTGGGTGAATGTATGAATAACATTAGATCTTTTACCATTAAGATAGTTACCAATAGCAATATCGCAATGGACTTGTATCGAATTGACTTTTTCTATATCTATTATATTTGGAGATTGATGAATTCCTTGTGATAAGCAGGCGTTTTCATTGGTGAAGCCAAGAGTAGGCCCTATTGAATTTTCCAGTCCGAAATCAACCATGTACTTTTCATCTGATATAGTCAAAATTGTCTTGAAAATTAAATGACTTATGTTTATATAATATTTTTCATTAATTGCATCGTAGTCGCCGTTTTCTCGCATTTCTCTTTGAATTGTAGCGTTAATATCTTTTAATTCGTAAGCACCTTTTGAAAGCGTGATTATTTTCCAAGTACTTCCGCCGTCGGTGGAATATTTAAATTTATTGTTGACTTCCGTGATGTTAGGAATTGAATTGTACGTCATCAGAGATATAAATGCTACTTCATACTTTTTCTTAGGATCCAAACTTATTGGAGGGTGCAGATATGTAGTAAAATCTGTTGACGTGCTCGACAGAGTTAATTTCGCCATTTTTTTTATAGCAGGATTAAATTTTAAACTGGATATTTTAGAGAATTTCGAAATGGTTTTTATATATATCATCATATTTCCCCTTGGTGATTGCACCAATTCTTAGCAGTTCATCCAATATACCAACTGCGGTATTGTATGCTCCATTGTTTCCAGCTTCTAGAGCTGCAAGATTTTCCACCAGCAGATGGACCAATTGATCTGGATTTTCATAGTGTACAACTTGATCTCCTTTTGGTCTACCTCGTCCACGTTTTTGTTTACCTGCAGGCATTACAAGTTTTCTCTTCTTCTTCTTAAGTCCTTCTCCGACGAGTTCACTCCCTGCTTTTACCTTAGTCAATATGCTCTTGTATTTTTCCAGTGTTTTCTGTTGAGACTCGCATATCGTTTTCTCAGCTGGAGTCTTTTTACTGTTGTTTCCTAAAAACTGCCCTATTCGTCTATTATGCGTTTGAATCTCCTTTAATGTTGCTTCAATTTCATTATTTTCATAGACTTCACTTGGAAGTTTCAGGTCGAGCAGATCTAGATTCTCTCGATCACTTTCATTGAGATTCTTGTCTAAATTAATAATTACAGGATCCCTCCTTGGTGTGGATTCACGTTCAGGAATAGGTGAATCATAAAATGGCATTGCCTGTATAGCCTCTCTCTGATCATTTGAACGCATCAATTGATTAGTAAGGGGAACTAAAATATCACTCAAATTTTGTTTGTTGTCGACAATCTTTTGTTCTAGAATTTGAGCCGTTTCCTTTGTAGTGTCGATTAACGGTGTGAATAACTTTGCTTGACTCTCATATGACTGTTGATTGCCTAGTTTCTCATTCAGAAACATTTGTTTGACTTCGTTCTTGGCCTTGTTATACCGGTTAATATTAAACTCCACCATCATTTTATTACATACATATATTTATTTATTAGGTATTTTTATGTATTATTAGGTATTTTTATGTATTATTAGGTATTTTTATGTATTATTAGGTATTTTTAGATATTATTAGGTATTATTAGGTACTATTAGGTATTATTAGATATTTTTCAGGTATGTACATTGCATTGTAATTTAACAAATATCTACCACATTCAGGTTCCTCCCACAGATTTACAACAACGTAACCGTGCTTATTCATCCAAGCTTCATTACATATTTTTTCAAACTCTTCAAATGACATATCACCACTTACGTGAGTGTCATAGAAATATTTAAGCGATTTTTTATCATGTCGAAATAGAATAAAAATATTAGCATTTTGTCGAATTCCATGTTTTTTCAGCTTATGAATGCTCTGACATAAATAGAATACATTCGCATTATTATGTCGACCTTGACAGAAGTAATCTGTCATATCTTTCTGATTTTCATTCATGACGTCATCAAATATTACAATATGTGTTTTATTTCTATCGAGTTCAGAGGGGTGAACTATTCCATCATCTGGGTTGTGAAAAGTAACAATATCTTGACTTGTTTTAGACTTCTTCCTTGATTCATCATTACAATCCCGAAGGAATTTATACGCGTCTTGATCGGGTGTCATTGTGTACACCATCATATCATCATAGTACACTAATTTTTTCATAATGAAGTTCATCATTAGATTTGTCTTGCCACAACCGGTGCTGCCAGCTAGTATCATAAATATATTTTTAGGAAATATATCGTGATGCTTGCTCTCATAGTTGCTACCGTAAATTTTTTGATAAATTTTCGAATAGTTAGTATTCAAGTCTACCATTTTTATGTAGTAGTTATTATTTTAAATTGTTTCTTTCGTATAATTCATCTAATACATCCTTGAATAGACTCCCATTGTTCAGTTTATATAGCACGTAAATACAGTAATGACCGCAGATGACTTCGTTTGGTGCTTGAATTTTAAAAGTGTTAAAATAATTTTCCTTTCCTTTACAATAATGTTGAACTTCTGATGGAGGTATGAAGCCGTAACTATCAAAATATAGACATTTGCCATTCTTACTATAAAGAAATACCCAATGGGTCCCGTTCCCTTCGCTGTCATCAATATTAAGAATTAAACTTTCGTTATTACTAACTGATCCCTTTAGCTCATCTCGCATGAATACACCTTTGAAATTTTTTACATTTAGCTCTTTACATTTTTTTATTATATCAAAGTTGCTTAGCGGTTTAAGAGATTTGAATGAGTTTAAAAATTGGGGGAAGTTTATGCCTCCCCCTGTCTTTCTAAAAAAACTCCTGATCCACCTCTTTCCAAATACAATCCATTACCCCACTGAGCTCCTTTCAAATTCTTGACGCATCCACCGAGTCCAAATTTCTTCAACGCATTTGATAGCGTTTTACCTATAACGGGGATTGGAGCTATTGCGTCGCTGATTAAGCCTGCGCCGAGTTGTTGCTTGGTTATGTTTTCCAATTCTTGATTATGTCTCTTCAATTCATTTGTCTGTCTAGTCGAATTCACTGCCGAGCTAATTCCACCTGCCAATCCACCTATAGCTCCCACGATGGCGGGAATGGCTGCTGCCAACAACGGCAGAAATCCACCATTCTTCTCCATGTACTTTAATTGTGCTCTACTCAGACACAATTCTATTCCAGATGTAGCCTTTTTAATTTTATTAATTTGAGTTTGGGTGAGAGGAAGATTCGTATTACCCGACAAATTCCTTTTTGATATTCGTATTTTAACCTCTCTATCATGATCGCACGCGCTCTTTAGTTTTTGGACCTGACCTTTAGTCAACGTTACACCGTAGTTTGTATACTTTAACATTTTTTATATAACATTTAAATTTTTATTATAAAATGAGTACTATATCGAAAACTGGTGGCAAATCGCATTCAACAACTGGTGATTTGATGGAGCATGTAGATTCAGTTTTCAGACCAATTGTCAAGCTTGTTGATAGACTCGACAGTACAAAAGTTGACAAAACTGGAGGAGATATCACCGGAGATATTAATATGAGCAACAACAGAATTTTAAATGTTAAACACCCGCCAGAAAGCGATGCGGATGTCATCACAAAGGGGTACTGCAATCGTAATGTTAGCGAATTTTGTGAAAATTTGAGAGTAGGCATCCTAAAAGAAGTAGAACAAAACGTAGTTGCTAATGACATTGCTCTACAAAAAAATATTGATACGAAACTCAGTGTGAATGGTGGTTCAATGAACGGAGATTTAAATATGAAGCATAATTTAATTTTTAATGTTGGCTTCCCAAGTGAAATGTATGATGCGCTAAACAAAAAGTATCTACAGATTGCTCGCATGAAAGGTAATGTTGATTTGAAGAAATTAATGACTATTTGTGATCATGTATTAACCATTATATCAATATATTCCAGAGAACAAGGCCTACAAATTAATTACAGCGAAATGATTCTTATGAGATATAATCATTTGGCAAATATTACCTTAGAATATAGTAAATTATTTAATAATGAAGAAATTAATTCTGACGTTGAAGGAATTCTTTCAATTTATATGACTGATTTGAAATATTTACTTATTTCAGTAATTGAAGAATTACCGAGAAATATTTTTACGGATTTGAATATGTATCTAGCTCGTGCTAAATTAATAGCAATACCTGAAGACGGTACACCCTTATTGAAAATGAGGAAATTTATTTCGAAACTTGTAAGAGATCGAAACCCAGATCGAAAGAATTTAGACTTGGAATTAATATTACGAAAAAATTTAATGTTTGTTGATTTAGGATTTCATTACGTTTCAGATTCTCTGCTAAAGAGATTTGTGATGTAAACGTCGCCGTAAATTGCGATATTTAAATTCGTTAAAAATGTATTAACAAATTTTATGTGAATTCAGAAATAATCTGATTATAGGCTGCCTCAGCAAGATTTCCGTTACAGGAGACAACAAAGTCAAATCTTTCATTAAGTTTATTTAGTTTTTCAATTTCTGTATTTAGTTTATTACTTTTAGCTTGAAAATTAAATTTATTGGCGAAGGCTGTCAATATACCGCTTGAAGTGGATAACACTATTATAGCAACGGGTGGAATTACAACAGCTGTAGCAGTTGCAGCTAGCACTGCGGAAATTACGATCGAAGCCACCGCGGTAGTGTAGGAAAGTGTTTTTATAATCTTTCGCTTTTTCTTTAGTTTTTTAACAACTGTTTGCCTTTCTTCAAGCTTTCTAATTAAAAATGCTTTCAGTTTACTCGAAAGCGTAGTACCATCAACGGTGTCTAACATTTTATTATTTGCAATTATTATTTTAACATAAAACATTTACAAACGAGAAAATTATTTGTTTATTGTTTGTAAATTTTGAATTTTATTTAAATATTTTTTCTTACATATATAAAATGAAATACTCGGCCGCCGAATTGAGACAAATGTTGATCGATGCTGGAATCACACCAGCTCTACGTGCTGGAAAAACAGAGTTGTTTTATATGACTTTTGAAAATGGACTTTTGAAGAGAGAAGAAGTGTTTCCTCCAAAGGATGAAGATACGACAACAAGAAAGAGAGGAAGACCTAGAAAATATCCACTAAAAGAGGTTGATCCAAATAAGGTGATAAACCCAAAATATGAGCGTTTGAATACTATAAGAAATAATCCTAGACGTGTAAAATTGGAAAATACAATCACTGGTGAAGTTAGAGAATTCAAGTCGATATACGAAGCAGCTAAACAAACTCAACATCATACAAATTTTTTTACTGCAAACGATGGAAAGATAGTTGATGGGTGTTATAAAGTTATGATGGTTTAATAGTTTTAATAGTACATTTACTATTGAGACAGGCTATAGTGCCCGTATGCTAGTGTGTGTATGCCATCATCTGAAATGACTCGCTTGTCATCATCAGCGCTGAGAGCTATTTTATTTACTGTCTCAGTGTACATCTCGTGTAAGTGAGATCTGATGACGTTCATGCTTCTGATGTGCTCTCTTTTCGCAAACAGGCAATCTTTATAATCATCGTGTGATATTGTGTTTTCAACTACATTCTTTTTAACGCCTTTACATTTCTTATGCTCCTCGCCTGCTAATTTGTACGAGTACAGTTTTGCTCTCAATCCAACAAATTCTTCAATTTCCTGCCCGCAAGCTTCATCTTTAAACATCCCAATAACTTTCTTATTAACTCCAGTTTTAATGCCTGACGGATGATCTCTCGGGTAATCACTAGTGTCAAATTTTAGTTCGATGTCATTAGCTATGTCTGCGAAAAAGTCTTTTGTCTGAATTTCATACATGAGCGAATCTGTGTCTGTAAACAACAGCTTGGCTTTCTCACCGTACATTTTCTTTATGTAACTATAGTGAAAGTCGTACATTAAAGTTTTACTTAAATCTAATATTGCCATACCTAGGTAGATGGGTTTATTATACCTTAATTTAGTTTTTCTCATATGGATGCCTACTAGATTTTCGTCAAAGATGGTCGTTCTGGCATAGTACGGTTTTGCAGCTAATTTAACTGCTTTCTCTCTATCGCTTTCCAATCTGAAATCTATCCTGTTTTCAATATTTTCCATGGTCTTGCCAAACACACTGTTATTCATTAACTTGAAGAAATCTTTCTCAAAGTCGTTGGCAGCCTTAGTGCGTAACTGTGTATTTAAATTGATGTACGTTTTAAGCCATGGACTTTCTTCAAATTTTATGCCTCTGTGTATTTTGGTAATTTTCAGACCCATACTTTCATATAATTTTAAATTCTCGTAATGTAATATGTACTTTGTTTTACCATTCAAATTCGGTATCAATTTCTCTACTTTATTCACTTTCACAATTTCGGGGGCTAAAGGATAGTCATTATGCAGGTCGTGCAGCGCTGCAGGATATTCCAAGTCAACTTCGAGGATACACTTCATTTCTTTCCAGATCTCCAGTTCTTTTTCTGTCATCCATTCGAACCCGCGTGTGGGTAGGGGCTTACTCATCGAGTACCCATAAAGGTTATTCGAATCTAGGTATTTGATAAATTTGGAAGGTTCATCAACGTTAAAATTTTCATCCATGTATTTATTATTGGCTTTTGCGTAACGGTTTGCAATAGTACTTACGCCACCTCTTATTCCGTGCTTAATCATCAGCAGCATGTCGTAGTCACTTAACAATTCGAGTTTGACTTCAGTTTTTCTCAGAGCAGCATCCCAAGCCAGTCCTGGTGACGTGTAGTACCACGCGGGATCTAATTTATAGTGGGTCATACATACATCTCTGAAATTCTCAAAGACATCTGCTAGTAAAAGAACATCAGACATATTGTACAAGTCGTGATAGTCTCGAAATGTTTTACAACCAAACTCTCTCCAAACACTCTGTGCGTGTTTATAGTCATCATCACTGATACTGGTATCGTTAAGTTTTGAGTAGAAAGCTTCCTTTGGCGGTAGTTTGGTTTCATCAAGTCTTTCTAACGAACTAATATAATCGTATGGGTAAACTCCTTTTTTCAAAAGCAAATCCAAATGCTTTCCATAGTACTTACTTGCAATATTCTTACACTGATCTTTACTTAGATTCTTTGAAAGTGTATCAAGACTCGAAGCCATAAACCTAAAGCTGTCTATAAACCGCAATTCTCGTTTCACTTGGACTTCTTTACCTTTTTTATTAATATACTTGTCAACCAACACTTCCCTAGAGAAGCTGATATACTTTTCTTCGTTACACGGAATACAAGTAATGTTTCCACCTGCCAACTTCTTTATAAACAGATGACTGTCGTATCCAGATAAATTGTGAAAAACTACTGGAAAGAATTTTGGAATCTTGTATTGTAAATTACATTCATCGTGTGCTGCTCCCCGGAAATTACCAGACAGATGACAGTGATCCCTAACACGATCGTCGCCCAGCTCTTTTTCGCATATATGACACACTGTTGCTTCATTGAATTTCTTCTCGTCAGATTTAGTGTAAATCATTGGTTCAGAAAACTTGAATTGATTGTATATTTCTTTAATATTTTGCTCTAAAGTGTCAAAGAATATTTGAGCAACATCATCTGCATCACTTGTTGCAGTAAATGTGACTGGAGCTTGTTTGCAAATATTATCATCAAAACACTTTATGTAATAACAGAACGAGCTAGGTGTATGCTTCTGGTATTGGTTAGTGTATGACACACTTGGATCCGGTTGACATGTATTAATTGGTTTGATTAAAGACTCAAAGTCTGCGTACACGATGAATGGTACTCTCATCGATTTTTTGAAATGATTGAATTTCATAAACGTTCCAGGTTCAGGCAATTCTATTTTTTGAGCGTCATGTTGTGAACAATATTCATTGTGATTACTAAGAGCTTCTTCACGTGTGAAACCGTTTAAACATCTCCTGCAATAGTGCATTTTATTGTGATTTCCTTTTATCGCCATTAATCTATTAAAGTTCTTAATCCAGCAGTAATGTTTAACGTCATCTTCTGATATGAGTAACAAATCTACTGATTTTTCACTGACATTGGTTGATATCCTTAACGGTATTGCTTCACTCTCACCATAACCCAACTTCTCATATCCAAATACATGAATGGACATATTATTATTCTTTTCAAATTTATCAATATCTTTCAAACTAACCGGAAACTCAATACCACTCCAGTTAAATTCTTCTGATTGCTTCTTTAATTGTTTATCAATGCGTTCTGGATGTATTTCTGTATTATTTAGTGCTCTGGTAATACACCACTTGAAACATTGATTGTCTTCATTTTTCATATTTATAATAGCCATTTTGGCAGCTAATTTTTCTGGAAGTGGAATATAGGAGCTGCCTCGGAGTGGCTTATATTCTACAGTATTGATTTCTAATTTCATCACCCTACGAAATCTCCAATTACTACCTCGCGTCTGAAAATTAGCCATTGCCTCGAGCATTTTACCTTTAGCCTTTCTAAATACTTCTGCGGTATCTGTTGAGGGTAAAATTATTTCATTTTTAGAGCTAAAATAAGCATCAGAGGATGTAATTTTCCCTGACTTCAAATCAACCCGCTCCATTGTACATGTAATTATTAGACTAACTTTTGTCTGATGATTCTTATTTAGTACACCTAACACTTGTGGTTCAATACTGCTCAGAAATGACACTGCATCAATTCCATCTCTACCATCAATTATATACTGCTTAGTGAAACCTTTTAATGCTGATTTAGTTTCTCTGATTTTATACTCAGTTTTATTTAAAATTTTATTAATATTAGTTTTATTGAAAAGTTTATTAATCTTCGTTTTAAGCTTGTAAAAACCAGCATCAATTACATTTTTCGCAGATTGTGGAACGTGATCTATTATCCAGTCATAGGCTGTTGATATTGCGTACTTAGCTGGTTTTGCTAATTGTTTATCAGCCCAGTCACCTAACCCTGCTGGTATAGGAACGTGATCTGTAAACCAGTCAATCCACGTAGGCGATGTAGACACTACAGACTTTGCCATCTGTTCGTCGGCCCAAGCATCAAAACATTCAGGCTTTGTTGTGATCGCTTCTGATTGTGATATAGCAGCAATCAATTCAGCCTTTCGCATGTTAAAGTAACCTCGTATTCCTCTCTGTTTCGCGATTTCTCGTAATTGTTTTACCGTTTGAAGTTCCATTTTATATACACAAGATAATTTATTTAAACAAAAATCAAATTTTATTTTCACAACTTATATAAAATGAAGTACACAATCACAGAATTAAAGAAAACTGCTATGCAGGAAAGTCTAGTGAAGCGCTGAGATCGGCCTAATGTATCTACATGAAGACATTTGCGATCTCAATTTTGAAAAATAGGGGATGTCTCTAGGAATTGAAAAATAATTTTTTTTCTGAAGAAATTTTTTAACTATTCAATTTTGTATATGTTGAAATGTTATATGAAAATATGAAAATTTTTATTTTTTCAATTTCTTGAGGCATTCATATGCCCTCAGTCCCTCCAAAAATATAGCCCAAAAATATATTTAGGCTTAATGTAAAGTTTCGGCAGTCAACTAATCAGCCGTCTGCGCAACGCTAGACACTTGCTGTGTTGCTGAGCTCAAGCCGTGCTGTGTTGAATACAAAGTGGCAATCTGTTTTCTTTTTGATAGGCATTAAACAGAAATGAGTCTATTTACTTGTCAAACGAAATTATATCAATGTTGGGGTTTTCTAATGATGCCAAACGAAAATCTATATACAGATATGTTAGAGCTATGAAAAATTTCTTGTCTGAATCGGAATATTCTGAAGTCAGTTTGCCCCCCTCGAAAGGGGGGCAAACTTTATCCGATGAAATTGTACAAACTCAATCGTCAAAAGGTGGTCATAAAGGTGGTCACAATAGAAAACATTATGTTATTCAACCTAGAGCCTTTAAAAAGTTTATTCTATCAATAGGAACTAGTTATTCTAAAAAAGTATACGATTATTACATTACTCTTGAAGAGATTATGTTGGAATATGTAAAATATCAACGAGATTCTGTGTAATGGAAATTTTTCAAGGCTAGAAATAAAATTGAGTTACGTTTCAAAGCTATTTTGTGCTTGATCAGAAATTATTTACTAAGTAACGTTTATGGAATTTTTTTCCAGTTCGGGTCATCGAGTGCGTGCAGCGAAGCCAGATAAGTATAAATATCTTAAAAATGAGAAATTTTAAGCATAATTTAAC
The DNA here is from genome assembly GCA_905160935.1 of Enchytraeus crypticus. Classification (NCBI taxonomy): domain Eukaryota; kingdom Metazoa; phylum Annelida; class Clitellata; order Enchytraeida; family Enchytraeidae; genus Enchytraeus; species Enchytraeus crypticus. The sequence goes on along the minus strand of CAJHZI010000252.1, from coordinate 782,393 downwards.
CACGTGCAGGATTTTTGTCCGCATCCCCTACTTTTCTATCTACTCAGGGGGACGCTCCTCAGAAAAAAGAGAACTAGCGGAACTGGGGAACTGCGCACACCACTTTAACCACTCGTGGGTTCGATTCTTTGGTGAGCCGATCAGGCCGTGAATCATAGGATATCACCTATAAACAGATAGTAGACTAAAAGCTAATGAAGTAATGGAGCTAAGATCAACGTCTGTTTCCGTAACTAATATTCAATGTCAGATACGGTATAGCGGGGAAACGAACCCAAGGACTCTTACTGCTGAAAGGTTATTCTTAAATCGGCGCCGGCTGCTATTGGAGCGCCAACAAAAGGCAACGATTACTAATAACCATGGAGAGGAATGGAGGAAATAACGAAAACTACAAAAACAGAAACTAAGAAAGGAAACTATATAGCACATGCGATATGGCATGTGTGTAACTATACGAACTAAAAAAACGAGTGCGAAGGACTCCATATACTTCAAAGTATCGGCAGGTGTGTAGAGAGATTTGTGACACTTTTTCCAAAAAATAAATGAAACAAGTTCTTTTTTTCATATTGTACAAACTTCTGTTATCACACTAATAAAAGACATCACACAACTACAGATTTTACGGGGCAATTATATTAATTAGTGTCAAACCGAAACAAGATTAGAGGCTAACTCTAATACTGAAAATTGGAAAATAGTAATCTCAATATTTTCAAGTCGGCAAAGCTATTTTCTAAGCAACTTTAAGCAACCCTGAGGTTTGAGAACTTTCAACTATTCTCTCCCAATAGTGGCAAAACGAAGTACGTATTTTGCGCAAAACATACAAAATATAATCACTTTTGGTCAATGCACAGTAATAAATTTACTGTTCACTAAATCTACAGTTACAAGTAACTCAAAACATGGCGACATGTCAAAAGTTAATGCCAATGCCTATCTTTGGAGTCAATTCTAATGAACCCACTAAGAAAGGCATACAAACAATTTATCGTCGACATATCTAGATGATAACAATAGAACAATTGCCACCAATATACAGTACTAATTTAAGTATAATTGCCACACTACATATGACATAGGTATAATTATATTTGCACTCACAACCGGTATAATTGGGGCCCCTAACACTCCATGTGCCTATGTTACTATATTTCCGTGTTTCCGGCAGTCAGCTAGATAGAGCTCAATTGTGCTCTTTCTGACGGCCGTTTTATTTGTATTCTGTCTCGTTGTAAGCGTTTTGTGTATATTTTGATTCATTTACAAATAAATGATCATGGTTCTCTCCAAGCAGACAATTCCAATTAGATACAGCGCAACAAGAAATTAATCTAATCTTTCAGCAAACGTTGCCGTTTAATAATTACACTCTAGCTTGTTGAATTACAACGATAGCCATTCTAATAGTAATAGTTCGTTATTAATTACCATCGCAAGTGGTATTGTATACATTATAACTAAAACACTAGCGCAAAATGTTGACTTTTTAATCCCAATTAACTAAAATTCTTGGAAAAAGTACATAAAATTAGAAGCAATGAAAATATAAAGTGTATCAAATAAATGACAAGCTCATTAGAATTTACAACAAGTAAGAGCAGAAACTTGTTATTATTTAATTCTCATCTAGACAGAGTTATCTACGCACTCCATAATTGAAGCACAAAGGCCTACGTTAACAAGACATAGATAGCATTGCATATCATAAGCAGGCAAATACTCCACGTCGTAAAGACGTTCTTCTAATGAATTAATTCTACTGTATTAGGTCTAGATTATATGAGCCTAATATTATGCTAGTACATTAGCTAACACGTTTAGAAAAGAAAACAAATTTTTCACACCAAATACAATCTCGAAATTACATTTAGAGTAAACTAGTCCAAGATTTTCAGAGACGGTAGCATCATTAAAGAACTCGAGGTATGTTAATAATATAAACAAGGCATATCAATAAAATATAAACCAACCAAATTGTAAACCTATATATTAGCACTAGCTGCACTACTGTGACAAACGCAATTACTGTTTTATTATTTAGGAATGAAATGGAGAGCAACTTCGTGAAAACAGAATGAAAGTGCTTTAAGTACTCCATGGTAAAACTTGAAACTGCCATTGGTATGTTAAAATCTTAGTAACTGGTATTTGATATTGTTAAATATATTATTATATAGCATGTTTATATTCTGCTATATATATTTAAATTATGCTGGCTTGTGTATAGCTATATAGCACACTAGCACAAAATGGTGAGCTATATAATGACAAAAGAATTAAACATCTAAGGAGTAATGATACTTATGACAAACCAAGCAGGCAGTAAGGATATTTCACACAGAATATATTTTATATTATAGCGCTAAACAAGTATTTAACTGATTTAGCCTCAATACTTCAAGAGATACATCAGACATTTCTACAAATTTAAACGAATGGAAAAACTTCAGAAGAAGGTTTATTAGTATACTGACCCTAGTTAAACTGGGTCTTAAGGGAAGATGATGATGATGATTTCAAGAGATACATCAGTTTATTTAAAATTTGACTTCAGGTGTATGAATTCAGATCCAGCGCAGTGGATAGCTTACAACTGGCAATACACATACTTTTCATTAAGGCCGATCATCTTAAACTATTGTATACATTTTATACATAGTGTAAGAGCACTACATAAAAATATTTTATAAAACTACACCGTTAAGTTTAGAGCCCATTTCAATATCACAAGGGATACGATCATAGACTATGTGACTGAGATTTAAACCAGTGGCCTGCCGCCTATCCAGCAAGCATGCTACCAAATCAATCATCCAAGAGACACACCCCGACACTATAATGTCCACATTACACTATTAACATAGTTTAGTTTCTATCAGAGTCACTTGTAAGGAAGCAGCTGACACTGCGGATCACATGGCGTACTTGCCGGTCCATTCCTTGGCTAGCTGGTTGTACCGAGCCCTGTCTGTTTTATACATCTTAGCTATCTCCGGCACGAGTGGATCGTCTGGGTTAGGATCGGTTAACATCGAACAGATAGACAGGAGCACTGCAACAAAATACATAATTATAGACATAGGTTCATATTTCTATCTCTCTAGTTTCCAGAGTTCTGCCAAACTGCAGCTTCGAGGTACAAGCTCATACTCACAGTTGAGTAAAGAGTAAAAGACCAAAAACACTTAACATATCTTTCAAATTTAAAGGTCAGGTAGAACAATCTGAAAATATATACATTTTATTAACCAAAATTCTTATCAATGTTCCCTGTTATTTGATAGCGACATCTTTGATAAATGGGTCCCCTTCAAGTGCTACGCGGGTTCAGAAATACTAGCACAAGCACAAGCACATAAATATCACTAGGGCCAAACAGCTAATTTTCAAGAGTAACTAAAGAAAATTTGTAAAGTGACTACAGAAAAAAGCTAATTTAAATATAACAATACTAATAACATTCATCATTGATAAAACAAAATAATTAAAACACCGATTAATAAAATAATAAAATGCTAGAAAATATTCAAATTATTTATAAAAAATCTTGCAAGAGACAAATACAAATATAAGAAGTGGTTGAGTTACTACAAACCTTTACTGATGGTTAGAGCGGGTGACCACTGTGACCTCAGTATATCCAGACAGATGCTACCATTACTGTTTATGTTTGGATGATAGATACGTGTCGTGAATGCTACCTGAAGCATGCAATTGCATCACTCAATTAATCTACAGATAATTAAAGGAATCAATAGATCAATTGCACACTTAATCAGATTCAATTAAGAGAGCAGACTTCACAGGTCAACATAAGTCCAACGCAACCCAGCTGAACCACCTCTTGCCTGGAAGCAGATGACCTGGAAGCAGATGTCAAGCTGCCTTCATATTATTTAAATTCTACCGATAGATTTATGTTTATTTACAATAAGCTGTTGCGACTGTTATAAGCACATGATCACAATAGGACTTCGTAAAGATATCATTAATCACTGCAATTACCATTAAGCTTTAATTATAAACTTCTCAGCAAAAATGTGCCTATGAAAGGAAGCACTAAGAATAAAGCACTAAATATGCACTAAGTAATATATAGAGCTTTATTTCACCGTTCAGGTAGCAAGACAAAAATAAAACTACAAATACAATCATACAAGCAAACACAAACACAAAAATAGCACTGAAAACATTCGTCGCAAACATAACATCAAATGAGCAACTAAAAATATTAACTAAAAATTAATTAAATGACTTCCAGTGAGCGTTCAGTTTCGCAATATTGACTTCCAATCAACTCTCTCAGTCAGCAGAATCCCATATCAAAACAGTACTCACCTTAAACGTTATTTCTACCAGACCAAAGTGTTCAGAAAGAAACATTATCTACAAATTCTATTTCATAAATAACTATTGCTATTAATACAAATAACTATAACTATTAATAACTAGCTATTGACAAATAACTCTTTAGAATAATAGACTATGCTCCTCGCTTTGGATATATACTCAGGCATGAAAAATGATCTTTATTAATAAAAAAAGCGTCGAAACCAATTCGGATGACACAAAATATAAAAAGTAGTTCTTCAAATGAAATTAATTAAAATCCATACCTTAGGTGGTTTGAAGGGATAATCTGTAGGAAAGTGAATAGTGAGAAAGAATACCCCTCCCTGGTACGGACTGTCGGGCTGCAGAGACAAAAGCCATATGAACTAGCTTTAGCAACAGCAGGAGTAGTTCAACAGTAGTGTCAATAACAAAGTGTTCAGAAAGTATTGACTAGTTCAACAGTAGAGTCAATAACACCAATACAAATGCTAAAGCGAAACAGCAAATACTTTTACACACATTTATTGAGGAAGGAATAGGGGGCCCATCTCATCATAAGCAGAATCCCCCAAGAATAATGGTATGTCAAAAGGAATGCTAGAAATAATTATAATTTAAAGATCCACTGGTATATGGACATGAAGAGAAAGACGAACGATATGAGTAGAGGCGTTATATGCCATGGACCTGCCAGTAGGCAGTGCACTAAGAGAGAGACATTTATAGGTCACGATCACCCATTGAGCATTAATTTCATCCATGCAAGATCACCTCCAGATTAACATTAAGCAGGCATAGAATGAGAATGAGAAAGGCATAGGGGGCCCACCTCGTCATAAGCAGCATTTCCAAGAGTAATGGTATATCAAAAGGAATATCATAGATGATTTAAAGATGCACTCGTATGTGGACATGAAGAGGAAAACGGAAGATAGAAATGAGTGCAAGGAGACGTTATATATCATGGACCTGCCTGTAGGCAGTACACTTAGAGAGAGACTAAATGTAGAAAATGAGACTAAAAGGTAGAAGAGCCAAAAAACTAATGACTTGAAGTGCAGACATAATTACTCAGCCACATTTAGTTTAAGTTATTAACATGTTCCTTAAGCGTTTTTAAATTAAAATAAAACAAAGCAGATCTTTAAAGTATATTAGACCAGTTGAACAGTTCAGTTGACAATGAAAACAACTACATTGATATAGTCAAGTTTACTCTTCCTCTCTAGTGTCAAATATGCCAAATGGCAGGTCCATACTCCATGGTACATATTCATACTCAAGAGTCCACTTTTACACTCCATAAAGAGCACTCCACAGATCAACAAGTTAATCTCTTCACAAAAGGCTAAGCTTAACTAGAGAAAAAATATGGCTTCTTAGGTGGTTTTCCATTGCCTCTTCAGTTATTGCATTGTTGCCTCATAAGGCATATGAAATTAACGACTGGTCTATTCCTCATTCTCCTGGAGACATCACGGTATGTATTACTCATAAGTCATACACTGTTCATTTGTTCATTTTTTCCAATATCATACACTGTTCATTATTTTGTTATCTCAGCACAGTTTTATAAGTAACATACATACAAGTAGTCAAGTATAACTTTAGTAAGCTAAAGCAGCACAAGCTGAAATTATCAGACCCAACATATATCAATCAATCAACACGAATAACGTGCACATACAACATGAGCCTAGCTATGAGTTGTAAAAGGCACTATGAAATTATCTCAGAATTCAAATGTTTCTTCTCAATCCTAACTGTATGATCGTATAAATATGTCTTCATCGTTGATAGGAGAATAAATTTGATATGTGGCTTTACACAGTGATAATGAAAGTTCTAAGATAGTGTATTGTAATATCTACCATGAGACTCACATTTGGCTCACAACCAGAGAGAAAAGAAGTAAGCAATAATATTGAAAAAGGAATTCTGCATATATAAACATAAAATATAAGGAGATATAAACATATAATATAAGGAGAGCTCTTGAACCGAACCATTCATCATAGACAAGGCATTTACATAACACACTACACGTCTCATAGAGACTGCATTAGAATTTTACAAGTATAGTTATAACTATTAGCAGGAATAGAAGACAATAACTCACTGGACCCATTATAGAAGCCTGCCAATGAAATACTGAAACAACAAAAAAGCAAATATAAAATACTTGATTCTTAAAAATTGGATCATAGAAGTCAAATAGAATATAAAAATTTCTAAATGTAAGAAAAAAGCTACTGGCTTGCATTGCAGTTTTAGTAACATTATAACACTAACACTGTTAGTGTAACACTAACACATTATAACTGTAACACTTTGAATTTCAGTTGAAAAAATTTAAAGTGTCCAGTAGCGCACTTATTATATATAGGGAGACTAATCTGAAGTAAAGTGAAATGTGGTAAATTGGATAGATGCTATATTCCGATGTAGTTGATCAATCGGTCATTACATCAAATCATACACTTCATAGAATCTAGTTGCACATTTGCCAATATTTGACAAAAGTCGCTAGTTGCGCACTTCATACCACTGTGGATTTTCATTCAGAAGCCATCCCGAGCTAAAAGCTAGTGTGGCAGAGGGATTCAAATTGCGATGAGGTTAGTTAGTTGGTCTCAAAACTGCACAAAAACGGCCATTCATAGCACCAAAATGGACATACATATGCTTGGAAGAATAATACAGTCAATAATTATAACTAAATCAGTAAATCAAAATGATATCAACATAATCCTCAATGTTGTTGCATTTAATAACTTAGTACTATCCTCAAGAATTATTTGAAGAAAGATCTTTAGAATTGAATGCAATAATTGTATATCTCAACCTACACTCTAAATTAACTTGGTAAAAATCAGCAGATATAACTACGAGAATATGCATATGATAGTAAGTCATTACAAGACACTAGATAATTTTTTTCTTTTAGCTCCTTACAGCTACTTGCACTGTTTCGATCTCACTTTCTCTTGTGGTCTCTGTGTACTCAGTCGTCATCGTGTGGCACTTTGGCGCCTGTTTGTGTACAGTCTGCAAGAGACGTCTCTGACATTGCCTTATGGCGAGGAACCGGACGTTAAATTCTTATTGATTAATTGATAGACGTTTTAAAGCTGAATAGATCTTGGTATAAACTTACAATCATCTCCCACTGGTCCAGCCGAACAGCCGCCAGGAGGGTCTTTGGACATATCTTGTAGTTCCTGCAAAATTATTCACAATTACTCTCCATAGCCATCAATATTCTGTAAAGTATGGGCACCCACGCTCTGTGACTTACTATTGTCACTTTTTTATTCTACGCTGAAAACACATCTCTTCCCGCTATAAATTTATATCATCTAGCCTGATTGATTTCTTATCACCATACCAGTATTGTTTAGCATCTATTTCCTTTATCTTCAGAATATGTTTTTTTTCAGATCGTTATAGTGAATCAATTCGTAGTGACATGTGATGTGGGTATGCCCAAGACATCATTCTTGAATTAGGAAAGGACGTTAACCCTTTAATAATATTACTATCCATAATCATAAATGATAATAAATATTTTACAAATTATAATTACTATCAGTACCAATTTAACCACCATTAGATAGAGCGACAAGGAAGATATCAAAGTATATAATCAATTTATTCCAGAAACTATTATGAAAACACTGAATAAATTTACAACCTCCTCACTCACATATTTCACCTAAACCCTATACAAAGTAGGTTCAATTCAATTAATGCCTCATATATTAACAACTTACTAAATTGAAGATAAACTATGGCATTAATGTAGAGGCCAAAGTTGAAAAACACTGATTCATCCTATTATGGGATGTAGGAACTCTAGATGAGGGAAAATTATTTACACAATCTTACACATACTTCCTTATTTCTACTGAATAGTTTCTACTTAACTAAATTCTTAGTAAAGTGATAAAATTTCAATCGTTTTGTACAGATTTATTTAAACACAAGATTGCTTTTACATTCACTTTGGCTTATTCAGGTACATGAATCAACGTAATTTTGGACAACAAAAACAATTTCTATAAATGAATTCTATAACTACTTCAATTATAATACAATATAGAACCTTATTAATTCGTTTCAGAGCCATATTTGATGAGTGTGCTGTTAGGATGTATTTCGTTAGAAGAAATATGCTTAAAATTTGAAGATTAAGTGCCACCATACAACAATAACAGGTTTTAATACGGAAGTATAAACAGAGCCATTACAACTCGACCTTTTATTAATTTTAGTTTTTCGCTAAATCAACTCAGCCATTATCTAATTTTATCACAAATCGTAATTTTGCAATACTGTATTTGCTATGCTAAATTTAGGTAAAACTTATGGAATTAAATACTTCCTTATTGAAAGAAATGGCGAAATTTTGAATTAGATGGAAAAGTATCACGATTTAATTTATAAATCCATTGATGATTGCTTTCTTTATGGAATGTGAACTTCACCTTCTATCAATAACAACAACAATACGATTAGAGTGCTACATTTGTGAGTTTTGTTCAATAATAATAACACATATTATAGTGAAATGATCAACTATGTTGATATTTATCACTTTTAATACTACATGTTATATCCATTAGGCAATTTAGTCCATTTTCCGTGTTGCAAGTCCAGTGAATGTCGAGATTTTACTCTCAGATCAGCACGGCTGGGATTCGAACCCACGAGAGTTCAATTCACCTCAGGGTCTGTCATTTAAAACTTCATGACGTTATCTACACCCTTAACCATTGCGCTATTGAGACATTCAGTGCTCAATGTTGTCCAGGACAACATTGAGCACAGTGACACCAAATCAGAGCCGATGAGCAGAGTAAGGGGTCCATAAACGGTGCGAGCCAAAATCCGGGTAGTCAGAACATGGAGGAGTACTAACGGAATGAAGATCAAGAAAGAAGATGAAACATTTAAGTTTGAAAAGCTTTAAAAATGTGCAATAGTGTTGTGCTATGAAAATACTTGTGTTTGATGTGAATATTTATGTTGTGGTCAAAGATCTTTAAAATAAGTAGATATGGCATGACTGTTGTTTCAGCGATACCAGTTTTGTAACAAGAGCGACTTGATTTCAAGCATGCTCCATTTAATCGTGAGGGTAAACAAAGCCCCTTTGTCACGTGTATTTAATAGTAATTTCTGTAATTTCAGATTTATTTCATGATATTCGGCCTCTAATAAGAGATTTGAAATAAAATTTGTTTGCATTTTGTATTATAAAAATATACATCTAATTAATAGGAATTCGTTTCAAATAATTCTTTTTTGTCATGACGATATATTGGATAGATGGGACGTTAAATGTGCTACTAAAGTGTTTCATTACTGTTCAAAAGCTTTGCAAATTGTAACGAACGGGGTTTCTTACGTATGCGTATCTTAAGTATGCGACTAGAGCGTGCGACCGGCGAGGTCTCCCGTGTTACATCGAGGGGAGAGATTTTCTTATACGAAATCCCACTTCTGACACCATTTGTAACGAACAATATTTCTTAAGACTATAGCAGGCGAGGCTTCCCGTGTTACAGCGAGGGGACGTATATTTTTCTCTCACTCATAGTATTGGGTCCTGGGAAACCGGCACATCGGTTTGGCGGCCCGGCCCGAATCGGGAGTGGGGACTCACTCCAAGTCGTCACGTTATAGTAGGTTTACTTTGGATGAATGACCGGCAGCGATTCGAGATAGCAGCTTCTTCATTAAATTGTCTTTTTCAGGTACCGCTTGTCAGGAGGAACCGAGGGGTGCTGCATCTCGAATGGCCTATCTTCGTTCAACTTCTATCTGCTAATTCAGGGCCGAATTACCCTAATAAAACTTCCCTGTATCCTTTTTAGATTTATTCTTCCCTATCCTTTTAATATTGGTCTTTCTGTAGTTCCTTCTCTCGTTCATCGTGGCTGAAGTGGTGTAATGGGCCTTTCGTAGATGGTATACTGGTCATTGGTAATCCCGCTTCTACTTCCTTTTAACGCTTGTCTTCCCGTAGTTTCTTCTCACGTCCATCGTTGCTGAAGGTGGTACAATGGCTTTCCGTGTAGTCACTATGAAATTTGTGGATAGTCAACTGGTCATTAGTAATCCTGCTTCCGCCTACAGAGACGAACTCCATCCAGGCACTAACAAATACCTGCAGAGACGAACTCCATCCAGGCAATGCCGTCGCTAGCCTCCCGCCTGCAGAGCCGGACTCGACCCAGGCAATGCCGTGTACTACCAGCCTCCCGCCGAGACACAATCGACCCAGGTGTTTAGCAAATATCCGCAGAGACGAACTCGACCCGAGTATTGCCGTGGACTACCAGCCTCCCGCTTGCAGATACACACTCGACTCAGCAGGCGATTAGCAAATACCCGCAGAGACGAACTCGACCCGGGCAATGCCGTGGACTACCAACCTCTTACCTGGACCTACCCAGGGGGACACTGAACTCTCTCGCCTCCAATTAGCCTTCGCGGTTTGGGAAACTAGCCAACCTGAGGGGCCCCCTTACCTATCTCGTAGGGAGTCAGTAAGAGGAAGGATCATTGAGACTCGATCCTTTATGAGTACTACACGTTGTACACCGTATAGACCCATCGGAGACGCCCTCCTGGGAACCTACTCAGAGAACCCTCCTCAACTTGTTTCTACTGTATCTAGCTTCTCCTTATATACACCGCTGTCGATCGATGTCAAACGCTTCTATCAAATAACAGCGCTTCTTCGCTTAATCTACGAGGCAGCTGCGTCACTTTGGAAATAACCTTCGTAATAATCTAGCTATACCCACCTATAACTTTGGCTTATATCGTCTATTATAAATCTTTGGAAAAACCCTACGTCACTTATTATTTATAAATAACTGCTCTATACTGTCTGCATTCAATCTAAAATATATTTCTTAATATATAAATTGTGAACAAGGCGTGTTCATTACACAAATGTTCAAAAATTCATTATATTATGCCTTTAAATAAAGATTAGCTCATATTGTTATCTCTAGCTAGCAAAATTAGTTGTTGGCATCACTGCAATTCTTGAACTCAATGTTTACAATGGTTGAGATTGCCTTTGGCACTTCTACGGTTTTTCTTTATTATATGGTTGTGGTGTGAAAACATTTATGTTGTGACGTGAAAACTTCGGTATGGTATTTTGGACTTTGGACTGAATTTCTGGATTTTGGAATTTACACCGTTTTTGGGCCTTCTTTTTCTCGCCGGCTTGATTTTGTCATATTGATGACTGTAGCACTAAGTTTGGTTTTTGCTCAATTGTGCTCGATATTGTTGTGGACAGCAATACCACTCTGATTTTGTGTTGTTCTTAACTGGCTACACTGAAGACATAAACAACTCTAATCAGCTGATCTCAAAGTTATTTCATCTAAATCAATTATTTGAAAATAATAATTTATTATGAGTTGTTAGCTTCTAACCAACTTGGTAATTCCTTATTTCTGCTACGTTTCCATCATTGAGGTTTCACAAAGTTTTCATTGTACGACAATCAGTGTCGCTATATTTTAGAAATTGCGAGTCATTTTCACACAAATCCTGCCTAATTTCAGTAATAACAACAATTAGAGTACTACAGTCATCAATGACAACATCGAGCACTATTGAGACAAAATCAAGCCGGCAAGCAAAAAAAGAAGGTCCAAAAAGGGTGCAAATTCCAAAATCCAGAAATTCAGTCCAAAGTAAAGGGAATTAAAGAAATGGTGGTTTAGGCGCAGGTGAACACTGGATGGAAAAGAGAGATGGAAAAGATAGGTCTTCAACTGCTTATGGAACTGCTCCTAGGAAAGCAAAGGCTGATGTGATTCAAGTGAAGATTTCCGAAGATTGGATGGAAGAGAATTCCAAATCTGAGGTGCAGCATGCTGGAAAGCACGATTAGATAGCTTAGAGCGTGAAGGTAAGCTAGGTCTCATAAGAGTAATTAACTTAGAAGACCGAGTAATAGCAGGCTGCATCACTTTAATCAAGTGAGACATACAAGTTTGTCCAGGGATGGTGATGGACTTATAGGTTAACGAAACTGTTTTGTAAATGATACGCTCTTTAATCTTTAGCCAGTGCAAAGACTTCAAAATAGGCGTAACATGTGAGTACTTGGAACTACAAAAAATTGCTCGCGCAAGAGAATTCTGAACAAACTGCAACAGATCAATCTCACAGCCAGGGAGATTTAAAAACAGGGAATTGCAGTAGTCCAACTTCGATTACACAAGAGCAGCACCAATTGTAGCAGCTGTTTCACGCGACAAATATGGACGTATTCGACGAAGATCACGGATATGGAAGAAACATGCTTGTGAAGTACTGACACTCTAACAAGATTAAGGTTACTACTGTCATAAATTTAATGATGGACAGTAGCTAAATTCTTAGTTGTTAACTACATAATTTACCTGTTTAACGGTAGCTGAGTCTGAAAGTTTATTTAAGTGAAAGTCAGATGAAAGTATTAATTATTGTTAATTAACAAAATGGAGCATGCTCATAGTCACAAATAAAAATAGTACTTGAATCTTCATAGTGTATGTCTCATTAAACTATCTATATAGACATCACTTGTCTGTGTTGTGACTTGACTGGGTTATGAGTTTGTGCTGAACGAGTGCGGCCTTTAATTAGCTGAAAATCTTGGAGTTCTTGGAGACATGCATGTACAGATATATTCAGATTTTTAAACTGTAGTATTAAAGAGAAGATGAACAGGAATTTATAAGTAGCATCTTGCAGGAAATTTCATACGTTGTGAACTTAATTGGCACATTGAAGAAATATTAAAAAGTTGTGTTTATTTTATTTCAGCTATTTGTATACCTCTACTTAGGAGACTGTAATAATAGTTGCAATGGAGAGGTGTGGAAGATTACTTATGCACCTACCGAGAATTACTGTTGCACTGTATGACTTTAATGGAGGCAACGCAATGAATTATATTAGAGGCTTCCAACGTCAATACACAAGTTTCTCTTTGAGCTCTCAGTATCTTCAGAAATGTTCATTCAGTAGTAATGCTACTTATAACATGGCCCTTCCATGTATTCAATCTGGAAAAACCAATATTATGTCTTTTAAAGCTCTTAGTTCATGTAAGTCTAGTAAATCCCTCCAGTCTGTCCAGCTAAGTTGCTCCAGTATCGTATTGAATTCTCATCAGATTACCCTCAGGTCTAATCTACATCAGTCTTCACAACAGCGACGTAGGCAGCAGACAGGTTCTGTAGTTATGTATATCGTAGCCGCCGGTGTTTTCATGGTGGGAGCGGCTTACGCTGGTGTGCCGTTATACAGAATGTTTTGTCAGGTTTGCACTATTTCAGTAAATTGCGTAAATGTAAATAAAGTGTTAACTTCCTTTAAACATTCAATTTTTGTCTTTCAAATTTGATGGATTTGGAAGTTCTTATGTTATGGGTTTTAATTCCTAAATCTGCTTTATCCTATGTACATGTATTTATGATTTTATGTAGTTATAAATGCCTAGCTTTGTGTCATTTGATAAAATGAGAGCAATTTTAAAAGAGTTTTATAATATTTGATTTATAGAATTTAAAAAATAAAAATGAAGACACCTGATATGAAAGATATTCACAATTACTCTAATTGGGTCATTCTAAAATATGAAATTGTTAATTTTACATGTATGTAAAATGAAAGCTTACGATTTTCTGATTTATAGTCAACAGGGACTGGTGGAGAAGTTCAGAAAGGTCATGATTCTACAAAAGTGGAATCTCTGGTTCCGGTAAAGGATAGGATTCTAAGGATTCGTTTCAATGCTGATATAGCTTCCAGCATGCAGTGGAACTTTAGACCCCATCAGTCTGAGATAAAGGTATTAAATATCCATAAAAGTCTTTTTATATACTATTAATTACATGCAGTGTATACGTGTGTGTATATATACATGAATGTATATGTATGTATATATATATACATGTCTATATAAATATATATATATATATATATATATATATATATATACATTTATATTTATATGAATATAGAATATATAAAAGTAAGGAAAGATAAATTAGATAGTAAAATATGTTGAATATGTTGTATTTTTTATATTCAATTAATTAGATTAAGAAGTTGTATAACTTGAAAGAAAAATTTCTGGGATTTGTAATTCTTTCTAAATTATATCATTTACTCTTTGTCAGAATATATTTATGTTTCAGCTAAACATATGATGTTTTTAAAGAGTTTGTGAAATTTTTTTGTTTATATGAACATTTATCATGATAGCAAAATGTTTAGCAAATTATATTAAATAATATATTTATTTGTAATAATTATAAATATAATATATATTTAATATATTTATTTATAATATATTTATTTGCAGTAGGCCTCCAAATAATATTGTAGGAATTAATTTAATATAGCTACATAGCCATTAGCCATTAATTAATTTAATATAGCTGCATAGCCATTTAGCTTTTGTAGAGTGTCTTATGTGTGTGTGTGTATACAGTATATATATATATATATATATATATATATATATATATATATATATATATATATGTATATATATGTTAGTGTTTGTATTGGCAGGTTGTTCCTGGTGAAACAGCTTTGGCATTCTACAAGGCTAAGAATCCAACTGATGTGCCAGTTATTGGAATTTCAACATACAATGTTGTGCCATTTGAAGCGGCACCATATTTTAACAAGATACAGGTGAAATATAACTGTTAATTTATATTTGGATTTTCTGGATAGTACATACTGATCTCATAAATGAATATAGTTAGAATGTGCAATTAGACAGAATGAATTGGAAGTAAAAAAGGAAAAAGAGTTGAAAAGATCATTTGTTTAAGTTCACTTATCTGTTTGTGAAGGAGAAGATTGGTTGAGAAAGGGTGACCATATTTTTTTCATGAAATAAACTATGATAATAATAATAATATTAATAATAATATCTAATAATAGCAATATTATAACAAAGGTTTAACTTCTCTTTCATCATCTAGGATGATTTTCAGGGACATCCATCAACGCATGTCACTACAAATCAATTTGCCGAAAGATCGGAAAAATATTTGCTGAAGAGAAAGGAAAGAGATCATAAATGATGCTGGCCCAGTGATCAAAGAACAGTTTGGCAAAATGATATAAGTCTGTGACCCGTCATTCAGTGAGAGCTCGATTAGGTTTTCGATTGCTTATCAGTAGATATATCATGTAGATTTCAGTTAAGTTTTCTTCTCGAGATACGAAACTAACAGTAAAGTCTGCATTAACCTCTACCGATAATTTGAAGATGTAAATTTGTCCGATATATTCTATAATATATTTTTTTGGGAGGCGTAGAATCTTGGAATGCCTTCGATGAATAGGTTTAATGGTCTGAGCCAGGTGGCAAATATAAATCTGTGATATATTTATGATATAAATCTGTGATGTATTTATGATATCAATCTGTGATATATTTATGGTATAAATATGTAATAGAATTTATGATATAAATATGTGGTAGAATTTATGATATAAATATGTGATATATTTATGATATAAATCTGTGATTTATTTATGATATAAATCTGTGATATATTTATGATATAAATCTGTGATGTATTTATGATATCAATCTGTGATATATTTATGGTATAAATATGTAATAGAATTTATGATATAAATATGTGGTAGAATTTATGATATAAATATGTGATATATTTATGATATAAATCTGTGATTTATTTATGATATAAATCTGTGATATATTTATGATATAAATCTGTGATATCTTTATGATATCAATCTGTGATATATTTACGATCTGTGTTTTTATCCTACTACAGAGAGTGACATTAGTGACACTGTTGGAATGACTCTCTGAAATGTTTTATTATTAACAACGAAAACTTATATAGCAGTGTCATGGCCGAACTCGGTCTTCGAGACTACTTTACAGAACTTTTTCTGTTTGTGCTGCTTTCAGTGTTTTTGTTTCGAGGAGCAGCGTCTGAACCCTCGTGAGGAGGTTGACCTGCCTGTCTTCTTCTACATAGACCCAGAATACTGCGACGATCCCAAGCTAGAGCATGTCGACATCATCACACTCTCTTACACCTTCTTTGAAGCCAAAGAGGGCATGACACTGCCGGCCCTTGGTTACTCTAAACCTGGCCATGCCAAACCTGCCCCTCTATAGGAGCGAGAAAATTGTTCGACGAAAATTTGATGTTAGGGAAAACTTAGAGACTGAAAAGATTTCTAGATTTATCAACTGCGAAAAAGGCTAACAGAGAGAGGGATTAGGTTCTCTGATCTTCAGTTATTAAATAAAATTTCAATGATATAGGATGAAGCCATTTCAGAAGATCCCAAAAGCCATAAAATGTTGAATTAACGTCAGTTTCATTTCTTGAAGCTCGTCAATGAAAGGCAAGCTTTGAACGTGTCTATACTGGTCTGCAGTCAGCAACCTAACTGATAATGCTACTGCCTCAGCCAATGGTTAGATTGCGATAACCTGACCAATACTATCAAGTGCCTGTGATAGGAGAGTATCATGGTATGCCGACCAATGTGAGCCTTGCTTGTAAGCTGATAGGCATGTGCTGCTTGTGTATGTAATAAGTTCAACCTTGTCTGACCAGTGTTTTCCAGATTCCTTTAATGAACTAAATCATCCAGTAATATAAGCTTATTTCATATGACATTTTACTTTTGTCTAGTTATACTTTTTCTATTCAACAGTTCTATATCTAGTATTCTAAATTATCTACCATATCAACTAAATCATCCAGTAATATAAGCTTATTTTATATGACATTTTACTTGTGTCTAGTTATACTTTTTCTATTCAACAGTTCTATATCTAGTATTCTAAATTATCTACCATATGTTATCATTTCTATTTATTCAGATCATTAACCCTTTCTTTATCATCGGGACTTAAAAGTCCCAGCAACTTTGAAGCTTCACAGCACTGTTGTAAATGGAGTTACAGTTTAATTGCCAACGGGACTTTAAAGTCCAGACTAAAAACAAGAAAAGAAGTTGTTTAGTTGAGTTTTTATAACTTCGTGGGTTTTCCATGATGGTTATTCAAACTCGTTGTAATCTCGAGCGGCGGTTGTGTACTTCATAAATTTCGGACTTTTTGGTTGGAATACCATAAAGGTATGTTATATCATTTCTATTGTACAAAGTCTAAATATTTCAATAACACTATGCTTTATGTGCTATGATAGACCTAGCTCATGGGTTAGGTGGTTGAATATGCGGAACTTTTAAGTCCCGTTGGCAATAAAACGTTTATTTGCTTCGCCTATGTTTACAACAAATAATTAATAAAAGTGTAAAACCAAATAAAGGTGTCTTATATAATTATATGTATTTATAATTTTATAACTTATATAGTTGTAAAATAAAATTAATTTTATAAAGGAATAATAACTACTTTTGTCTCATTTATAATTTATATTGATATGCCATCTATAATATTGTACAAATATGATATAACAATATATTTGATATAACAATTCATATATTTTTGTATATAGAAATATTGTATCTAATGCCATTTTGATAGTGAACCCTAGCCTACACCCTGACCCTATCCATTTATCTATCACATTGTGTTGATTTGTTTTATTAGTGTTCATAATAGTGGAATAGTTATAACTTGTATCATTGATTTTGTTGCAGGATCTGTAAATAATATGAGTGTCTCAGTATTGGTGCTTTATAACAAAAAGACAATATAGTATATTAGTAGACATTCCTCCGGAAAATCAAGCGGTGGTGAATCACAGTAGGAAGCCATGCAGTGCATCGCTCCACGAACAGGTACGGTGCATCGCTCCACAAACAAGTAAGGCGCATAGCTCTACGAACAAGTACCGTGCATCGCTCTACGAACAAATACGGTGCATCGCTCTACGAACAAATACGGTGCATTGCTCTACGCACAAGTACGGTGCATCGCACAAGTACGGTGCATCGCTCCACGAACAAGTATGGTGCATAGCTCTACCTACAAGTGCAGTGCATTGCTATACGAACATGTGCAGTGCATTGCTCCATGAAGAAGTGCAGTCATCACTCCAGGAAAGAGTGCGGTGGTTCACCGGTGTATCCCGTCATGAATGATGAGCCATATACCTTTACTGAGATCATCTTATTCATGAACTGCTTGGCTAATGTTTGTTGTTGCTAAGATAATGTTATCTTATAGTATCTTCATATGCATTTAACTGTTGTGTTCAGAATTTGAAGTTGCATGTTTGAACTATGTTGTCTTGCACTACAGAAATTGATATGAGATTACAAAGATGATATTCTCCTAGGCTGCATTTGGCATTGCTAGAACTTTTTTGTATATTATAGCTAATATAATATCTTATTTTATCATCATTTGCCTTTGAATTTTGTTTTCATCATTTATTATGGTAAAATACTTGAGTTACCATGTTTGAATAGTGGCCGTTATTCACTTGTTTAATAGCCAACGGGACTTAAAAGTCCCATTTTGCATTTTTTTTACAAAATTGATCACAACTTCAAATTCACTTTTTTTCCCTTAATTGAGCCTTACTTAACAAGGTTGTATAGAATTTAAGTATAATTCATGACTTTTAAGACCTATGGTAAAGAAAGGGTTAATCTGCAGTGCAAGCACTCTCAAATGTGAGAAATTGTTGCTCAATAATATGTCCAGAAATTAGACAAAATTATACTAAAGGATGATAGTACTATTATGCATCAATTGTTGAAATAATAATAAAGTTTTAACGTCCGTTTCCTCATCCAGTGATGATGTCCCAGATTTCCCCATAGCACACACTACTGCAGATCAATTCATCCAGACCAATCTGCAAAACACATGCTACAGAGAAGGTACCAAAAGATGCCAGGCCAGTGATAAAAGGATGGTCAGAATTACTAGAGCATATCTAACAGGGAAGGAAGAGACGTCTTAAGGCTTCGAGAGTAAGTTGAAAGAGAAGAACAAGAGCAAAGATTAGCAGGTAAAGAGTTCCAGATCGTGGGTTCTGCATAAGAGAATAGTTATTATTTAAATTACTTGTTATTATTAATCATCCATCGCATAAATAGTTATAATAATAGGACCATATTAGATCTGATGAGTCTTCCAAACTACCAGATTCACTATTTGGCATAAAAGCCTGTTACATTCTATATAGAAAACTGAATTATACAAAAGTCATATTTACGACTATCGTCTATTTACAGGTCCAAACATCAAGGTATCAAAATACACTGATAGACGAATCTGAACATTACAAAATTGATTTTAATTAATATTTATACATTTGATTGAAATAAGCATTCATCTAGTTAAGTAACATTTTTATAAAAATCAATAAGACACCCGTTTAATAAGGCCACACCATAACAACGTCGGGCAAGAGAATATGATTTCATATTGCACAATGATTCCTTGCTGGCACTTGTATAATTAAATAAAATATATCATTCTGTAGCTACCTCTACAGGCACATATAATATATAAAATAAATAATTATTTAGCTATCGCTATAAGTAAACTACAGTAGTTGTTCTACATTGTCTTTCTATATACAGTGCTTATACTATGTACAACAATTTGCTTTACATAACGATTAATAGCTAATATCAAGTCCCTCTGCGTTTCAAAATAAAACGGATTAAAAACAAGTAATCATCTCAAGCAGATATCCAATATTTGCTTGTGAAACCACTCCAGAAATTGCACATATCTTATAAAATTCAAATAAGAACCAGTCTAGCCAATTCGCAGTAATAGTTAATTTTGTCAGAATACCATTAAAACAACTCCAGCGTAATAAGTAAATAAAACAATTTCAAGCATAATCCCGAATCACAGTACATAATTCTCTCAGAAATTTTCAATTATTTAAAAAACTTAAAACAGTCAATTCAACCTAAGGATGTTCATATCCATGACTGAAAAGAACTTGCCTCATTCACAATCATTGGTCCAGTTTTAATGTAAGAGAGTGTTCAGTCCAAATCATCATCATCATCATCATCTTCCCTTAAATGTAACTAGGGTTCAGATACGAATAGACCTTCTCCAATCCTCTCTGTCTCACACCATATCGTCAGTCAATCCTCTATTTTTCATGTCCTTCTTAATCACCACATCTCACGTCAGTTGTGGTCTACCTTTCTCTAGCTTAACATTCAGCTCTTCCCTTCAAACTCTCTTTACTACATCCTCATCTTTCACTCCAAATCTAATTTTTATTTAGTATGTAACAAAGAATGCAAAGTTAATGCAAAGTGTTTAACATCAAAATATTAAAATGGTATGTGGTTTAGTATTGGTAAGTAAAAATAATGAGGGTCCCTATACGAAAAAATGCTTTTCCCTGTACAAAGTTTTTATTCATCACCCATTAAGAAGCAGTAAAGTTGGCTTAGCAGCTGTTTTCTTTAACTTCAGAGGACAATGATAGAGACAAAAATTATATATTGCCTTGCTTTTGAACACGCAACCTTTCATAAAAGTATCAGGAAAGTAAGCTACCAGGATTATTTCATATTATTACATATGGAATGCTAGCTGCAAAACGTGGCACTGTATAACAGAATGTATAATGCTTCATTTATAACAGCAGGTTCAATTTAGCAAATATTTAATAAATAATCAATTATTATTATTCATTAGTGATTTGTTGCTTTCTTTCTTCGCTCCTTCAACAGCGCATGGAATGGATCATCATTATTGTTTGATCTGAAATAAAACAAATATGTAGTTCCTTAAAATAATAATTGTATACAGTAGTGTATTCCATTTCAACAGTAAACCTATTTAGCATTTTAACAGTAAACCTAAGCAAACTTATTTCATACCGCAATCTCTGCCTGAAATACTATATTAAATAAAGGATTGAAAAATATACGACTGCAGTAATTAAATTAAGAGAAGTTTTAAGACAACGATCAGACTGACGAGCTTGAAGAATTTTATGATAGCATACAAGGCAGAGAAATCTTCGGCTGGATCCAGCCCCAGGATGATCACATGACATGACATGACAAGGGCTATTTCAAATGGGCGCTGACTAGTGGGGAGGTTTTCTCTATGATCAGGCTACAGCAGTTGCACTACAGAGTTACTGCAGAATGATACAAATACGAACATAAGGTATTTGTAGATTCTAAAAATCTCTCTCTAGTGTTCAGTCAAATAGTGAGTCCACATCAGCAACGAATCATCATCATCATCATCATCATCATCATCATCATCATCGCTTTAATACCAGTTTAACTAGGGTCGGGATACGAATAGACCTCAATTTCTCGCTATCCTATACCATATCATCAATCAATCCCCTATATTCTCTTCCATTCGTTCAGTAAAATTTTGTAGCAATTTCTGGAGCCTAGGTGCTCACCTACCGAATGCCTTTTCTGACGTTTGTTTGGATCTTAGTGCCCTAGTCGCCTTCTACAACTCGTGCAATCACCGGTTGGTCTATTCTTCAAACAACCCGGACACAACACGTGGATGATCCAAAGGATCCTATGATCCAAATACAAACAGGAAAATTTACATGTATTAAAATAGGACATTGTAAGCAGGAAGCTAGCTCGATACAGACAAGCAAATGTTTGGGTGTTCGATACAGACAAGCAAATGCTTGGGTGTTCGATACAGACAAGCAGTTGTTTGGGTGTTCTGATCAGGACAAGTATACAACCTAATGCTTCTAATCCAATCTTTGCGGTCGTCATCTGAGTTGGCGCTCATCTTATACACTGTGTGTTTACCTGCATAAACAATGCAAGTCAATACTGACAGTTCAATCAATGATTCAAAGTTGCATCGTTTAAAAAATTTCATCGGTTAATTATCAATGAATAGAAACTACAAAGTCTATTCCGTAATAATTTCTAATCAATATATTACGGAAAATACAATAATTTATACAGCAGTAAATCTAAAGATTAACGTGTGTTTCAAGGTGAATTGAATAACTGTTTTGTAAAAGAAGCTGAAGAAAAAACTATACTAAAATTTGCAGAAGCAGAAACTATATTAACTAAAACAAGCACAAAGAAGTTAATTCACCTTCTACAAATTTCCCCTTAGAGTCGGTCTTCATACATTTTTCTTCAGCTTCTTACATAACATAACTCAGAAACTGTCATGTTATGTGAGAAGCTAAAGAAAAAGGTATACTAAAATTAGCAGAAGCAGAAACTATATGAACTAAAACAAGTACAAAGAAGTGAATTTACCTTCTACCACTTTCCCCTCAGAGTCGGTCTTGCAGGCTTTAATCACTTCGTTGTTCTCAGAGTGTATCTCAAAGCAATGTTGTTTATTTGGCACCGACGTCTCCCTCACTTGGATGTTCTCTAGTGGTATAATACCCTTCGGCTCTTTGTCCTACGAACACAAAATCCATTAATGACAAATCAGTCAATCAAATCAATCAATAATTAAACTGATCACCAATAGCCCGCATTTATTTCAAAGACGGTTATGCATAACCCATAAAGATATATTAGTGATATTGCTGAGACTGTGCGCTAGTTAATGGAGTAAATTTTTCTAGTAGCTAAAATATCATATGATACAAACTTAACATCATCATCATCTTCCATTAAATCCCAGTTTAACCAGGGTCGGGGATACGAATAGACTTTGTCCAGTCCTCCCTGTCCCACACCATATCATCAGTCAATCCCCTATTTTTCAAGTCCTTCTTAATTACCGCATCCCACGTCAATTGTGGTCTACTTCTCTCTAGCTAAAACAAGTACAAATATATATATCTCTTATATATATATATATATATATAGATATATATATATATATATATATATATATCTATATATATATATTATATATATATATATATATATATATATATATGATACAAACTTAACAGCAACACAAAATTGCAGCGATGCTGTCATCCACGACAGCATCAAGCTGAAACTAAAGAAGAGACAATCAGACAGCAATAAAAGGATCAGCTCAGATGTGAAATACGGATTCAATCCAAGAAGGACATAATAATTAATAATAATAATAATTAATAATAATAATTAACGAACTACAGCAGCTAATGATAGCTCGTTACGAGTGAGGAAACTGACGTCAACATTAGCTTTACCAACTTATTTTAGTTACAGTAACTTCTCATGCCATAAACAATACAAACTGCTGTGTGCTCAAAGTAGTAGAGACAGTTGTCGTTCAAGATAAACCAACGCCTCTTCCAATTCTTATACCGGCCACCTAGGAATACAGGCGCAACAGAATATCAATAAAAACATAGAAGTGAAACTTTGAATCACAATATGATAAACATTAGTTAAGCAGGAACATATAATTACAATTTATAACCGAGTATCATATGATGAAATAACAAAAAACAATAAGTTATTAGATGTTTAAAAATATCGCTGCATGACACATTAATTTACTTATCCACCCAAATACAGAATTCAACAGGTTGTTTGCACTGACTGAAGAGAGCTTTATCATATGTCACCGCCTTCTATGGCATGACGAGCCTCACAAAAACACTAGTCAGCCAAACAAACAATGTAGCGTAGTTACAAATATACAGTATAGATCTGTCAGTTAGTGAGATTTCACAGCCTTATCTATAGTTCAAAGGTTATACTGAAGTCTTAGGATTGAAAGAATAGGGTATACCTTGCTTCAACAGCCATCCTTCTTTAACGGGATTGAAGAACGTGTGCATTAGATCATTGCCGTCGTCCTCGGGTATCTTGAAAGGCTCTCTCTTAATACTGTCGTATAAGCTCTGTCAAGTTATACCACAATTCATATAAGATAAATAATTCTTGTTGGCTGAAAATTATCCATCTAGAATTGTCTACATCTGCAAAACTATGACATAATAAAATATCCAACTACTAGAACCGAAGCATATGGAAAACGATAATCCTCAACAAATAAATTTATGAATAAACAGAAAAATATATAATTTAACATGAAATAACAATCCCTAAAATACATAATCAATACCTTTCACAACATATATCTACACAAATGCATATGTCTGCACAACAATGGGTGACCACGGAAATAGGCTGGTCAGTAGCATGGTCAGTAGCATGGTCAGTAGCATGATGTGTAGCATGATGAGTAGAATGTTGAGTATCATGGTCAGTAGCATGGTCGTCTAAGTGTTGGACTGCGAACCAGTAAATGTAAGATTTGAATCAGATGAACCTTTTACTTTTACGTCTTTATATAAATACATACATATGCAATATTATAAACACATGTCGTTCTTGCCCTGTTATAGCACAGGGTAAGAATCGGGTAATCTGACGGCTAGATGTCGATAGAGGATCAGTAGGTGTAGAATTAAAACCCAGTGCTCATCCATCACAGACAGGAAATGGACGTTGAACTAGATTGAGCCTTTTTGTCAAGTTTTTGATTAAAAGTAAACACGCATTAGAGTGAAATCATCAACTATGTAGATTAACATAATGATAGTACAGATACTGATGTTTCGAAAATTGTAGTGCCTCGGTGACTTTGTTTAGCGAATTTTATTATCGCAACTTGAAAGCATTTCTAGGGTAAAGACAAGTGTTTCTATTAAAATCGCCATCAAATTGCAAAGAAAAAAGTAAACACGCAATATAGTGAAATGATCAATTATGTTGATATCTATCACTTTTTAATACCACATGTATAAACCATTAGGCAATTTATTCCATTTTCCGTGCAACCAGTCCAGTGAATGTCCAAGATTTTACTCTCTGATCAGCGCGGTTGGGATTCGAACTCACGAGGGTTCAATTCACCTCAGGATCTGTCAGTTAAAACTACATGACGTTACCCTTATGCTATTGAGACATTTTAGACTTGCAAAGACACACCTCAAGAAGTTCCTTAGGTAGATCTCCTCCATCATTGATTCCCCTGTTCATCGCAATGAATCTGTCGACTGTGGGCTTGTCTTTGACGCTAGGGTTGTGCAGCGCCGTGTTCAGCATTATGATTGCGAATGAGAGAACGTAGCAAGTGTCTGCAGAAATCACGAGCCCAAGTCGACAGTTCAGAGGCAGTTGGAATACATTTGTAATTATATATATATATATATATATATATATATATATATATATATATATATATATATATATATATATATATATATAAGCAATTGAAGAGACGAATTCGTGAGCAGGCATGCTAGTATCATTCCAAATAGATAAATTATGTCATACTACAAAATAATTACAAAATTTTCTAAGACGAATGAAAAAGTGAAAAAAATCTATTTTTATCCTGACCTAGCTAAGCTGGAAACCAATGGAACATGATGACGATATATATACATGTATACTGCATATTTGTACTAATACAGCATATTAAATATATAACATGATATACACATGCACAGTAATATATTCTATCCTGAAAAGATATGATTAGAGCAGCCGAAAACAGCAACAGCTTTCTAAAATACAATCAATTTAGATTATAGTTGAGCAGTTTTGCGACTCAAGCATCACGTTTCTGTTACTTTTACACTAATGATTGTTACTCAAAACCATAACATGGCATTAATGTATTCGTATCAGACAATGTCATTGGAATTTATAAGACTTAAATTTCAGTAACTTCATAAATGAAGACGTAAAAAATAAAAGAAAATAATATAAGAAAAAATGACATAAAGTCCTAGAGAAGACATAGTGGAAGATACACTCAGAATGATAACACATGATTGTCTAACTGAGAAACAAATACTAGATTTTTCACCAGACACTTAATTGTAGATAATCATTTTCTAAATTAGCGACTAAACGAACCAAAATTCATATACAGAGATGAAAAGGAAGGCTGAGGACAGAATTGGTAGGAAGAGTTATATGCCATGGACCTGCCGTTAGGCAGTGCACTCGAGGAAGACTTAATGTAAATAAAAGCATTCTAAATTAGCGACTAAACGAACCAGCCGACTTGAACATGCCGGGATTGAGTTCACAGTAACGATCAGCGAAACAATTCATCATGCGATCAATCTTCTGCGCCTCACCCGGCAACCTAAAGCTCCAGAGGAACTGTCTGCAACAAAATATCAATCAAATAATCAATAAATAAATCAGTCAATTAATTAGTTTGACGTCCCTGACATCATCCTTGTATGAGGAAACGGACATTAAACCTTTATTATTATTATTAGTTGATAAATAGATCAATCTGTATATAATAGATCAATCTGAACATTCTGTAAGTATTACTGGTGACACAAAATATGTGTACTTTTGTACTGATTTTCCGGATTTTGGAATTTGCACCGTTTTGTACCATTCATTCTGCTCGCCGGCTTGATTTTGACTAAATAGTGCTAGATAATATCATTAATGACTGTAGCACTCTAATTATTGCTATTATTATTATTAATCAATAATGTCTGATTCATCATCTGAAGGAGGCATCAAGGATATGTCATCAACCACACTTTACATAATACTATATTTGAACGCTTCCAAGTCCAAATTTAGCTTCACTTCAAAATATATGAGTTCACCATAGATTTAGAAGCATTGTCTGAGACCGTAGCTGAATTCGTCAGATATTCGACAGAAGATCCGTAAGTAGGATATCCCTTATCAGATGGATGTCCCTCACTTAAATCACTCCGTTTATCACGGATATTCCCAATACCAGCCCACCAGGGGTATCCCGTATATCACCAATA
Source organism: Enchytraeus crypticus (assembly GCA_905160935.1). NCBI lineage: Eukaryota > Metazoa > Annelida > Clitellata > Enchytraeida > Enchytraeidae > Enchytraeus > Enchytraeus crypticus. The sequence continues at coordinate 755,307 of CAJHZI010000252.1, read as the reverse complement.
TCCCTTACATCATCCACATTGTCAATATCCCTTTTATCACAGATATCCCTTATATCAATGATATCCCTTATATCACTGATACCTCTTATATCACTGATATCCCTTATATCAATGATATCCCTTATATCACTGATATCTCTTGAATCACCTATATCTCTTGTATCACTGATACCTCTTATATCACTGATATATCTTGAATCACCTACATCTCTTGTATCACTGATACCTCTTATATCACTGATATCTCTTGAATCACTTATATCTCTTGTATCACTGATACCTCTTATATCACTGATATCTCTTGAATCACTTATATCTCTTGTATCACTGATACCTCTTATATCACTGATATCTCTTGAATCACTTATATCTCTTGTATCACTGATACCTCTTATATCACTGATATCTCTTGAATCACTTATATCTCTTGTATCACTGATACCTCTTATATCACTGATATCTCTTGAATCACTGAAATCTCGCATATCATGGACATTAATGCAGAGATAAAAATGACGTTGCAAATGGAAGTTCTTCTAGCTCATATCTTATAAATAAAAGCTATCATAGGCTATCTTAGGGCTGACAAGCATAGGTAAGAGAAAAATATTTAAATCCTAGAAGTCTAGAAAATAACACATTTTTTTCACAAATACATCACAAATTTATATAAACACAAGACATTATGTAGCACGTGTAGTAAAACAGTCCTAAAAATATAAAATTCTAGCACAGTCTATACAAACAGTGGTTTAGTCAAGTTGCCAAATATCCTCAGTTCAAATCTCTGCCACATATCTATACCTGACTTAGCCTCCCATGTCACAATAGAAACCGATTAGAAGTAACTAGAACCTGATTTTAAATTTAACTATTGTCTCGCTAGGAATACATGTGCATAATGAATTTTACCTCAGAGCCTGCACTAGAATCATTCCAGAGAAATCGTTCAGATTGACGAAAGCCTTTAATACTCTTATGTTGAAATCATCTCTGAAAATTTAACAATATCGAGCCATAATTGATGCATTGTTTTTGGCATTACTAGTAGAAAATATCTACTTCTAGCAGCAATTATCAGCAAGTACTTGTAATTGCAATGGCAGTTGTCGTCAAATGACATGACGTCAGCGCTTGCAAAGTCAGGTTGAGAAGTCCCTATAGGCTATAACAGGATTTATATGAAAATCCAGAAGTTACCTTTTCAATGAAGGATTGATAGTCAAGAACTGAATTAGAATGTCTTAATAGAGTATACGGGTAGCGTCATGATGTTTTAAATGACAGATCCTGAGGTGAGTTGAACCCTCGTGTATTCGAATCCCAGTCGCGATGATCTGAGAGTAAAATCTCGGACATTCACTGGACTGGTTACACGGAAAATGGTCTCAATTGCCTAACGGTTTAAACATGTGGTATTAAAAGTGATAGATATCAACAAAGTTGATCATTTCACTATAGATCATGTGTAACTGAATGCTTTGATTCAAAGATATAGTGTTTGAGTAGTACCAATAAATGCTTTTGTAATATACAGAGAATATTAGTGCACAAAAGACTAAACAATTAAAATTTAGCAAAAATGTGAATAAAACCTTTCTCCCAGATAGTCTCCGATAGCTGTCTTATTTAGACCTTCTCCTTTAAATAGAAATTGAGCAATAATTTCTTCATCTCTCTCTAGAATTTCATTTTCTATCAGATACTCGATACCCTAAAATAAAAATATTTAGGAATTTCAGAGAAAGGTCAAGAATAAATGACCTGTTTCAATTAACCTATCACGTCTCTAGATATATTCCTATATTCTCCAGTAGGACACCAGTAAGGCAGTGTAGACCCATTTATAAAAGCTTCTTCACGGATCAAATTGGAAATCCTAGATAACTTACAGAAGACATAAAGACTAAAAGGCAAGAGTGACAGACTAGTTCATAATACATATCTAACTTTATTCATTCAATTTATACTTAATCTTATTATTTATATCTTACTGACAAAGATATACCAATAATTATCTAAAGCAACGGTAGAGTGATAAAGCTGATAAAGCTAAGGTTAACGTCAGTTAACCTTAGCTTTATCAGCTATAGTTTTGGTATAGCTAAGGATAATTGTTAACTCAGTTTAACCCTGGTTAAACTGGGATTCAAGGGAGGATGATGAAGATTCTGATGACTTGTATTATTGTAAAGAATAATTATACAATTATAATAATTAATTATATATTTTCATATATATATATATATATATATATATATATATATATATATATATGTATATATAAAAATGTTAATAACAATTATAATAGCTAAGTGCCTTGAAAGTAGATCTTTCACATCAGTGACAGGTATAGGAGAGAAATCATGTAATGGTAATGTTAACGCCAGTTTCCTCACTCGAAGTATGATACAGTATGATACAGTGGAGGTGAATATATAATATATATGGACTATATATTAACTATATAAAATCTAAAGACTAAAATCTACAACCACTGATATTGATCAGAGCTCAGATCATTATCAGCGTTGTTTAGCTACTCACTGTTATAAGAGAATAAGAATGAATCTAAGTCATACTTTATAATATAAAAATTAGCTTCATATAGGTACATATAGGACGTGATAGGGTGTAGACACACGAGGTTCTATGTTGCCGGCACATTGAGGTATTGATGACACTGGGGTTACTCTAATATCTCATATACTTCTCTTCAGTCTTCTTCAGTGCACTGCCCGATGTGGCAGGTTCAAGGTACATATTCATACTCAAAGCCTGTTTTCTCGCTCCATAAGGGCACTCCTTAGATAAACAAGTTAATCCCTTCACAAAGCCTATCCCTTATCCATACCTCATGCAGCCTATAGCTTGGGAAAAGTATGGCTTCTGAGGTGGTTTCCTGTTGCCTTCCTCAGTTAGATGGATTAATTACCATTTAATCCTGGGGAAAAATATTTCATGGTAAGGTGGGTCCCCTCTTGCCATCCTCAGCTCCTGCCTTTAGTCGCCTCTTACGTACATGAGGCAGATTGTTTGCAGTTGCCCAATTCTGCAGGGGTCCAACCACACCCGAGCACATCACGGGGATCTCATATACTAAGTTATACTTAATAATTTTCAAATCAACCTCTTACTGGTAGTGTTCACAGTAAAAGTAAATGAAATTGGCATACACACAAATCCAATAAAAACAGGCAATTACAAATGGAAAAATACCTTCTTGGGATCAAAGTTAAACTTCTTTTTGCCAATTGATAATTTCTTGGTGGCAGGATTAGATCTACAATTAGCAAGAGAAATAAATACATAATCAAAATACAAAAACAATAATACAGAAATATTAATCACAAATCAGCTAAACTTGGGCTAATATACATGTATAAGCAGATCTTGTTATAATTATTATGAATATACATGTATAATGTACATAAATTACTATCACTGGAAAATTTACAATACAATGGACAATTTCCCTACAACTTACAAATTTAGCTACTTACTTATAGTGAACTTCAAAACTAAAAATGCAACAATATGTTGCATATATAAATAAATATAAAAACGTCAGCCAATTAATATTAAATAGAGGTCAACTTTAATACTTAAATATATATTTAATATAAGCTTCATAATATAGCTGCAATATACGTTCATAATTTGCACATTTATAGAAGAAAATACAAATTATAGTCTTTAGTCAATAACATATTATTAGGAGAAATCTAATAAACTACACCAGATACGATACCCACCTGTCCTCACTACTGATATCAAAAGATTCCATTTGTGCTGTGACATCATTGATTTCATCTTTCAGCAACTAAAAAATCATTACAAATATATGCATGTGTATAATACTTTTTAAACAACCATCGACGTCAGAAAACTTTGTGAATGGAATCACAGATCGTTCCAAGCGTGAACCATTTCATCATTATGTGACATGTTTTATTCATTTTCAGAAACTTAATTACCTTAAATTGTTCTTCTCTTTCAAATTTCTTTGGTATGCTCAAGACCGAAACCTTTTCCCACCATAGATTTAATCAATCTACCCTGACTATTTTTGATCACCGGATCGACTTTCATTTAGGATCATACTTCTCCTCAGCACATTTCTTTTGCAGATTGATTTGGCTGAATTGATCTGTAGTGATGTGTGCTGTGGGGACGTCCCTGACATTATCCTTGGATGAGGAAATGGACTTTAAACCTTTATTATTATTAACCAACATGCCCACTGCCTATCCAGTCAGCCTTATCCAGAAATTTTATAATAGTTAAAGTATCTGCAACTTTGAAATACACATTTAAATATAATTAATTACAAATTGAAATAAGCCAAGAAATACATATCATAATAATTAGGCTACGGAAGTTTTACCTGAATTTCTTTCAGAAGCAGCTCTTTACGACGAACTATAGCAGCAAGTATTTCTTGCTCCTCCTCTGTCAGATCTAAAACATTAAACATTAATGCATACCAAAATGATTAATGGGAATTCATTAATGATAACATCTAATAATTTACTAGCCTGCCATTTTCAAATTTATATAACACTTCATTATCTGTTCCATCAAAAACATTACACAGAACAGTTTAGATTTAGAAGTAACTCAAGAAATTAAGATAAATATTAATATCTCATAAGTCATAACATAATATACTTTGATGCTAATCTCTCTTTTCTCTCTCTCTCTCTCTCTCTCTCCATATATATATATATATATATATATATATATATATATATATATATATATATATATATATATATATATATATAGCTCTCTCTTTCTCTGGCTCTTTAAATCTTCAAAAAGAGAAACTTAATTTTCTACTAAAGAAATATTATTTATTAAAGCAAAGCTCAAACGGAAGAGAATGAGAAGAATGCATATACTGTAGAATACATAGGCACTGACTAGGGCATTTTATAGAGTAAATGGATAGAGAAGGCACAAGATTGGCATAAGATAAATTAAATATAAAAATACATATTATCCTGAAATTTGCCTTATTAGCTGGAATTACAATTAATCACTTGTTAAATATAAATTGTAAAACATTCCATGCTAACTTCGACTCAATTCTATATATCATATTTAACATTTATAATGCATTTATACACTTGATAATGCAATAATTATACAAAAAGGTTTAAATTTCAATTATAATTATTAACTTATCCAGTCATTAAATCTCCAAATAAGCTACATTTAGAAATACTGAGTCATATTAGAACTATACTGTAACACATTAAAAAAATTAAATTAGTAATTGAGCATCAGGTTAATGCATTAAAAATTGAGTTTAACTATAAAGAATAAGTGTCCATCAGGATGTAACTACTCTGCTTTTCTCTTACAATTCTCATTCAGTCTATAAATACCTCATAAATTTAATAAATTGAACATCTGAACGTATGTCATAGTTACTTACCAGCACAGTTCAGGGAATTGATTGTAGATTGAACTGAAGGCGATTCCACAACTGCCATGATTAGTAAATAAAAGAGACTGGATTAATGTTTCGTGCTTTTCAAGAAATAATCGAACTAAATCAACAATGCATATCTGTTAAAGTCATTTCACAAATATTTTGTTGCAACAACTGCACAGACTATTTTACCAGTTTTCTAGAACAAATTTTGTCAACGTCTTGTATATATATCATCATGAAAAATTAGGCATTAGAACAACATAATAAATACAAAAATTATAGGGCAAACCAGTGACTTCAATTAATAATTAATATTAAATGGATGCAGTAGAGATTCCGGTAGTACATTTAGGTTACTAGTTTTAATAATTAATGAGGCCATCAATAAATGAAATATAAATCTAGATTAGCTTATTTTAGACTGCTTTACCTAACTAACAAGACCTGCGCAGCATTTGTCAATTGTTAAAAATAAGATAATCTAAAATTGTTATTAAGTTTTGTAGGAAATAGAAATATGACTTAAGAATGCTTGCCTCTTCCTAATAACAGGTGGAATGATACGATAAACAGTACTGTAGCTAGAGACAGTTTGATAGAAGCAGTTTTGATAAATTTGATTATATATCCTGTTTTGTTTTCACAGAAGGACAGCACACTGTCCCAGTTACTTCTATTCCAGCGTTTCTGACGCCAAATATTTCTATCCGGTTGACAATTGTTGGCTTATGTTCATAGTTCAGAAATGCATATATTGTTTAAAGGCATTATTCCGGGATGTGCTAATTTTGAAAGCCTATAATCTAACTTTTAAACTATACTAAAATCTAAGGTATGGCGTACTCTTGAAAATCCAAACGCAGAAAATGCGATCGCTAATATTTACGTGGAACAGAACAAAATATAGCTCTATAATTAACGGAAACTTCAGATACCTATAATTGCAGAACAGTAATTAGCTAATTACACAGGCTACCAGTGGGCTAGATTAAGTCTCGGCTGTCGATTACTTTAAAGTTAAAGAATGCTTCTTCATGTGGCAACATATGTTAATTTCTGACTACCAAAATAAAATTACAAAATTTTACATAAAATACTTCGGTAAATTAGGCACACTTTGATATTGTCAAATAAAAATATCCTGATTAATATCAATGTGAAGAAAGTAAAACTTTGTTGTGAGTAAACAAACATAGATATGAACTAGAGGCTGAATCTGACATTGAGCTATTCATGCAGTGATTCATACTTCCACTGGGTCAAAGTTTAAACTAAGCTGAAGTATCAGACGAAGATTTCTAATTTGATATGAGCCAAATCATCCATGTCCGGGTCACTACTGAATAGATCATCCGTAAAATCGACTTGTCGCAGGAAGTGACTAAACAAAAGAGGCATTAAATTGCTTGGAGAAACCATTAATGCATGTTAATCCGTATCTTATCGATTATTTAAACATTCGCTGGAGAGAAATTCAAATGAGAATCTGAGAGCTGCATTTTCAGTAAATAAGGGAATAACAGTAAATCTGATATTCCTTTGAAGATGTACTGTGCAAATATAGATATTATAAGGCCCTAAAGATGTTAACTATCCTACTCATTATGTGAAGTGCATGAGGCATACGATTTAATTCTGTCGCTCTCAACTGGGGATGAAGGATTAAATCTTAATTCCTGGCAGCATTCTATAGCTATACCTATCAACAGCTAGACCATGCAGTACTTTTGTATATAATAATGTGCCTTAATTATCAGCTCCGTCAAGTTGGTTCCGCAACTTCTTCAAATAAATCTAATTAATATCCCGAAAATTGAAGCTCAATTAGTGCTAACTTTTGACGAGTCTCACAATTAGAGTTCACTCCGTTTGGTACGTATTGCGTGCCAAAGATTTGCAGAGCCAACTTGACGCTGGCTCCGCAACTTTCACATTCGAATTTGAAACCTATACTAAAAATTAGAGCTCAATTAGTGCTAATTTTTTGCTTTAATTCTCACAATTAGAGCTCTCTCCGTTTAATACTTATCGCGGGTACTAAATTTCAAGCCAGCGTCAAGTTGACTCCGCAAAATTCTCATATAAACGGGGGGCTGCCCCCGCCCCAGGGGCTGCCCCCACCCAGGCGGACTGGTCGGAGCGGACTGCCCGTGGCGGACTGCTAATGGCTGGTCTGGAGGAGGGGCAGATCCCGCCCAGAGGACTGCCCCCGCCCCGGGGGCTGCCCCCGACCGTGGGCTACCCCCCGCCCGGGGGCTGCACCTCCTCGGGGGCTGCCCCCGCTCCGGGGGCTACCCCCATCCCGGGGGCTGCCCCCGCCCGGGGGCTGCCCCCGCTCGTGGGCTACCCCCTCCCGGGGTCTGCCCCTGCCCCGGGGGCTGCCCAAGCTCCGGGGGCTACCCCCATGCCTCCCCCGAGGAGGGGCAGCCCCCGCCCCGGGGGCTGCCCCTCCTCGGGGGCTGGCCCTCTCGGGGGGCTGCCCAGCCACCGGAAGGCCTGCCCCGGGCAGGCCTGACCCGGCAGCCCCGCCCCGGGCAGACCAGCCATTAGCAGTCCTCTCCGACCAGTCCTCCTCGGGCAGGCCGCCCGGGCAGCCCGCTCCATGCAGTCCACCTTGTTAACGTCTCAGTTAACTGACGACGAATGTGACAGTCACTCAGGAACCGCTGCTTTAATACTGTCGCTGAGACGAACCGGTCATGTGATTGTAGAACCTGTTAACTGGTTATGCTAATTTACCGCTTAAGTAAACTGATCACTGCTGATGAGATTTAGCCGCCTTTCAGAATTAACATATTGTTTGTTTATTTTAACTTACAATTGTGGAATATACTGAAAAATTATTTTGAAAAAAATTTATTAAATTCATTGCATATCCAGCTTGTTCTTATGTCTCTTGTAGAACGCGAGAGAAAGAGTGAGTGATAGAGAGAGAGAGAGAGAGAGAGAGAGAGAGAGAGAAAGAGAGAGAGAAAAAGAGAGAGAGAGAGAGAAAGAGAGAGAGAGAGATTGAGAGAAAGAAAGAGAGGTGCATAGGGAGAGAATTAAAGAGCGAGAGCGAGAGATAGTTAAATATTGAGAGAGAGGTGCATTGGGAGAGAGAGAGAGAGAGAGAGAGAGAGAGAGATAGATAGATAGATAGCACTAATTGAGCTCTTATTTTAAGTATAGTTTTTAAGTTTGTACGAGAATATCGCGGAGCCAATTTGACGCTGGCTCCAAAAATGCACCAGAGAGAGAGAGAGAGAGAGAGAGAGAGAGAGAGAGACAGACAGACAGACAGACAGAGAGACAGAGAGAGAGAGAGAGAGACAGAGAGAAAGAGAGAGAGAGAGAGAGAGAGACAGAGAGAAAGAGAGAGAGAGAGAGAGAGAGAGAGAAATATGTTTATTAGATCCAAACACAGCATATATCATACAAAAGATACCACAAAGCTTCCGTACGCTATGAGTACCGATAATACGCTATAAGTGATAATTATTATTAGGCCTATAACAATTTCGTTTCAGATAGAGAAAACGCTGAGCTATTTGAACTTTCAGATGTAGGCTTTATGTTCCTGTAGATCCAACACAATCTGTAAATAGAGGCCCATGTTTAAACTCATCTATATGTAAAATTCATACTATTGCGCCCGCTAGCCTAAGCCCTGTTTCTGTAGTCCTAATCCTTTCTCTTCGATATTTCCAATCCACCTAATGGCTTTGAACTGAGACAAACACGCAAACCTCCATTCAACAAGTACTCTTCCTTGGACTGATTACTCGGATTTTGGCTAGTACCGTTTATGACCCCTCACCCTCCTCGTCGGTTGTGATTTGATTCCATAGTGCTTGATGTTTTCATGGACAACAGTAGCACTGTAATCGTACTGTTGTTGTTGTTGTCGTTGTTTGCGTCAATCAGGTGAAGTTTAACGGAAGCGGATTAATACAGCAATAGCACATCTTCCAGCTATAAACTGTTTCATTGGGAGGCAATAGAGTAACAAGCGGAGCCGTGTACTGGTTGGGCCTACGTAACGCTGCGTGTTTCATAGAATAAGTGCTAGGCTGTATCGTAACAAACTGTTCAGTATAGTATCTTCAGAGTTAGCTAGTTATCCAGCATAATATCGAGTGATATGATAATTACAGACTAAGAGCAAACCGATATGTAAAGCTCTAATATTAAGTCTGCTTTATAGAGCGGTGGATGAAAAAAAAACAATAGTGCACGCTAAGAAATTTTTTATTTAACATAACATTACGGAGTCAGGAAGCAATTATATGCTTGTTTAAGACTCATCAGACTCTTAACTAATACCAATTAATATTGATAACACCTCATAGTTCAATATAAAATGTCTAATTTCACCTATCTGTACATCGTAAAATACTTAATTAGTCCTACTTTATAAATCAAATCATACAAACTTCATGTCAGCATATCAAATTTATACATATGTATCACACTGAACATGCAATTAGCATCTAATTTACATGTTCCTATGTTTATCATATTTGTTTTTAAAAGCATTCACTGATTCTGCTTCTACAACTTCGCTTGGCAAACTATTCCAAGCATTTATAACTCTCTGACTAAAGAAATATTTCCTTAAATCTAGTCTCCTTCTAAATTTACTAAGTTTATAAATATGTCCCCTAGTGTTTCTGTTGTTTGATAAATTAAACCAAATACTATGGTTAGCGTTGCTGAAGCCTTTGAGTATTTTAAAAACTTCTATTAAATCTCCTCTAGTTCTTCTCTTACTTAAAGTGGTTAATCCTACGAATTTTAATCTATTCTCATAACTAAGTTTTTGACAGTCAAATACCAGCCTTGTTGCTCTGGCTTGTACCCTTTCTAATTTATCGATATCTTTCTTAAGATATGGGCACCAAGCCTGAACGCAGTATTCAAGTTTGGGCCGCACAAGAGCCCAAACAAGCCTTACCACAATATCTTTATTTCTACATGCAATTGTTCTTTTAATCATTTTTAATACACAATTAGTACTATTTACAACTTTATTACAATTTTCACTAAATTTAAAAGAGCTCCTAATTTAAAGAGCTCCTAATTTAAAAGAACAAAGACTCCTAAATCTCTCTCACTGTTTGTGGATTTTAATTTTATATTGTTCAAAGTATACTCAATTCCTAAATTATTATTCCCTAATAACAGAGGTCCTAAAACAGAGTCCTGTGGCACGCCACCCTTCACTGCTGCCCATTCCGAGAACTCGTCCTCGACACACACCTATTTATTAATTCACACATATTTAAAATATAACCAAACTAATAAAAGCAAAATTAACTTATAGAAAAATTGTTTTGTTTTTAAAGTTATTGATATAAAATACTGGGTTGGTTTACAAGTAATTGTAGCATTACAGAATATGTTTATATAAGATAATTTCGTGATAAAAATCGTTCCTAAAACTCTATTTTAATTCCAATTTTTTTAATGATAACCATTAAATTATTATCATTGATATCAACATAGTCTGACGACTAGCCTATCGTTTTTAGTCTAAAGGAAGCCTAGCGTAACAGGTTTAGCCTATAATGCTGCCTATAAAAGGATTAGGCAAACTTTTTGCTATTACGGGGTGATGATTAGCATAATCATCCAATTCATAATTCATAAAGACGAATTTAAATCGAAATTAGATAAAGCTGGTAAAGCTAAGGTTAATTTCAGTTTCCTCACTCGAAAGCGATGACAGTGACGAGCGAGCCCAGAATTTGAACCACGCACATACTGATCCGCGGTCGAGTGTCTTACCGACTTCGCCACTGTATAAATCGGTATCTCAGCCAGTGTCTCCAGCTAGTTGAAGCCAAGCTAACTCGTAGGGCATAGTTAAGGGCTCTGGCGTTGCCGTGATGGTAAATTGATTTTAAAGAACTGACGCTTGGTTCACAATGGTACAGTAGGTTGAAAATCATCTGCTACGTTGGTCTACGTCGTTTAGCGCAAGGTGACTTCCTAAACCGAGTGGATGTCACCATGACTTGATTAATTAATACATCTAAGTCGACATCGCAGGAGACAGTGGCTATGTCAGTAAGATACCCGACCGCGGATCAGTATGTGTGGGTTCAAAACCTGTTCTCGCCCGTCACTGAAATCGTGTTCGAAAGCTGAAACTGACGTTAACATCAGCTTTAGCCTATACGACTGTAATAAGAGGGCTCGTCAGACACAAAAATGATCAGTTGAAAGGGGGAAACCCGCGTAATAAATTCTAAATCTATACATGTACATGTACGCAACATACATATAACGTCAAAGTATAACTACCAGATTCTTGAAATACTACATTTTTGTTTTATTAGGCCTACAGCAGAATAAGTACAGTGCAAACTTCTGAGTCAATAGAAAGCTGTAAAGGCGGTGCTAACGTCAGTTTCATCTCTCTAAAACGATTATCAGTGACCAAAGGGCTCAGGATTTGAACCCCGCATATACTACTCCGTGATCCGCGGATGTCTTTCTGGCAGGCTATTGTTTTGATTTGAAATAATGAGCAAAGTATACTTTTCTTTAGAATTGTGGTTAATAGTTCTTTACCATTATATTATCGAAGGCCTGTCTTACTTGTGCAATTCCGAAATAAAAAGTAAAGTCCACAACCAGGACTTCAGCGGACAATAATTATGCATTCATCATCATCATCATCGTCATCGTCATCATCATCATCATCATCATCATCTTCCCTTGATTCCCAATTTAACCGGAGTCGGGATTAGGAATTATTTAGCAAATATTTGGAGCCAAATCAATTTGCATAACACTAATAATATTTGATTTACACTGGACTTTCATTGATGGCATTGTCGATATGCTGATTAAATTTGTAGTAGGCCAGTAATATATAGGTCTAAACTTAGACCTTGTTCATAACTGATGTTAATTTTGATAATGAAATTTGATCATATTTCAGAGCGCAGTGAGTTTCTGAATAAAGTTTACCAGTAACAAGCAATAAATATAGCAATATAAGCGGTAGGTTCGCGACAAAAGAAAGAACGTTCGTTGAGTTATTTAAAGAGGACACTGCAATCTCTTCGGCAGCAGGGTAAGTACGTTAAACTTGATATCTGCAGAATTAATTGCTCGATTCTATTAAGTTAACTTCATTCGATCATTACGTAAATCAATTACTTGTAGCGTTCATTTTTCAGCACATTTAAATATAGCGTTCATTATATGTGACTGAATTAATTCTCTCTCTCTCTCTCTCTCTCCCTCCCTCTCTCTCTCTCTCTCTCTCTCTCTCTAAGTGCACTGCCACTGTGGCAGTGGCATGGTGTATAACCCGTCACCCTTCTCTGACTTCCGTTTTCCTCTTCAAGTACACACGCAACCGGATCTTTGAACATCTAACATTATTAGTCTTGGTCTGCCTCTTTTTCTCTTTCCTTCCATTTAACCTTCCGTGCCTTTCTTTAGTAAACTATCTCCTATTAGAATTTGTCCTATCCATCTCTTCTGTCTCTTTCTTATAGCATTTATCAATAGTCTATCTGCACCAACTCACATAAAACCTTTTCGTTCGTAACTGTTTGAGTCGAGCTAATCTTTTCAATTCTTCTCCGTATCCACATTTCTAACGCTTCTAGTTTCCTGAATTATTCCTTAATTTCCATGTTTTACATCCATATAATAGCTTGATCCAAACCAAAGTTTTCACTGTCTTTATCTTTGTGATTTTCCTCTTCAGAGATTACTAATAGACGATAGACTTTTATTAATAGCTCTTTCTTAATGTCGAAGGCATATTTTACTTGTGCAGTCCTACAACAAATATTCTGTCCCGCATTTCCCATCGTCTATTATGGTGTTATCCAGATATTTGAAACTCCTTACTTATTCCAATCTCGTACCATTTATTGTAATATTTATGTCACCTCTTCCTCGGGGCACTCATTACTTTTTTCATTTTGACATTAATCACTATCCCATATTTAAATGCCGTATCATTCAGATTAGTCATTATCTTTTTCAGTCAATTTTCTTTTCCTGCTACCAATTCTTGATTATCTGCAAAACTAACATCTTGTAACATAATTCTAGTTAATTAGAGCGTTCATTGCGTGACTTAATTAAATATAACGATTTCGCTCTCATCAGTTCACTATAACAACTGTGAAGCTCTAGATTTTAACGAAGGTTACCTTAAAGTAAAGCTCCATGCATAACCTGAATATTAAGGCTAAGGTTAAGGCTAAGGTTAAGATTAAGGTTAAGATTAAGGTTACCTTAAGAGTGCACTCCGCACCTTATAAAGAATGCGTAAGGTTATAAGGTCATTTAAACTAATATCTTGCATATGAAATTTTGGATATGAAAGAAAGCTTGTGTTTTAACACATGAGTCTACTGGAAACTGCCTCCTGCATTAGCCCTTTCTCTAGAACACTTAACAATTCCGCATACAATCGTATTTTCGGTTCCTAGTGGATGCTCGATTGTTTCCTTGTTCCTAGATTGAGAGTGCAGCTTGAACTTTAGTTTCATGTACTTTAGCCTTCCTAGCAAGCCGAATATAGAACCATTGAATCATCATCGTCATCATCATCCCTTTAATCCCAGCTTAACTAGGGTCAGGATCATAGAACCATAGACTGGAGAATTATATTACATTCTATATATTTACATAGGACAGAATTCTACTAGTTCTATCCACATTATAGCAATGCTTAATTGACTAAAGAAAATTACGCATATAAGGAGAATACTCGCGTTATGGATTCGAAGTATGAAATTATAGTAGATGAACAATTGAACATGTTATAGCAGCTAAAAGCCAAAACTCTTAAACGTAAATGTTAATTTGTAAGTCAAACGATATTTAAGACAGTGCATGAAAACAAGATTTAAATTTGTGTTCTCTATGCTTTGGGAGTGATTTTAAATGTATTTTCGAGAACTTTCAGTTACGCCTACGGGACACACATTCTTTAGATAAATACTACAGCATGGCTGCGTGCGCTATATCAGAATTCTGTACATATTTCATGCTTGCTGAAAATTTACGTACATATACCTATACTGAACTGCAGACATCGACGACTACACTCATGTGCACTTAATTAATGTGTTTATCAGAGTTTAGAGAGCTGACATGTTAAAGTAACTACTGGATGCTTGAGAAGCTTGAGTAATTAAAACCATTGGTTCTGCTGATTGCGTGAAGTTAGATGTTTACCTGATGGTTGCTGCAACCACGAATAACTTTTCCATATTCTACACTCTCCTCTCCACTATTCCTATCATAGATTTCTTAACTGCAGTCTGAAACGGATGCTCAACTGATGGATTGATAGTTGCGAACTTTGTCTGATAATTCCAATACTAACTGTCCGCATGTTTATGCTTCCTGAGTTATAATGTAGTGTACCTTAGATATTTTGGCTAAAAAGACACAAAAGTATTTTCATAGCACTACGGCAGGATTTAGCGCACTTGGCTTAGTTGCGCGTCAATTAGCGAAGTTAAGCTACATCGACTTCGGTTTGTGCTTTGTCGGTGAGCACCTTGGAAGACCGAGTGTTGACATCTTAGGAAAGAAAAAATCCTAGGGTGATGGAAGGTTATTCTTAAATGTGCGCCGGCTGCAATTGATTCGCCATCAAAAGGCATCTATGACTACTAACCATGAAGAGGAAGGAGGAAATGAGCCTTAAACAAGCATCTGTGCTTCCTGACCCAGGGTGCCGTTATGTTTAATGGGACACTTTGTAACGTTAAAAATGTTCAGGGTCACAGAGTCAACTTGTCCATATACGCACGTAATGAATACAAACATTTCACGACGTTACGCTATGAGATACGCATGAGCTGCTCAAAGAAATAGCAAAATAAAAAACAATTTTTCCCTTTCGGCTATCAGTTGTAAGTAGTTTATAAATAAAGTTGCTTATTTTTATAAGTTAAAATGCAAAATCATTAAATTTCTATAAGATTCACATTGAAAACATGCGCGTGTGTGGTAACTTTGTTCTGATGGATAGTGAACACTCTATTCAGTAAACGCTTTCCAATCCGATATTTCACTTGTGATAGAAGTAACAAAACAATCGCATCTCACTTTATTGTGGTAGGAAGCTGGGACAAAGTTGAACATTAGGCGGAAGAAGTTATTTACCTTCTCATGCGCTCAGGACTTGTATGTTGGTGGAGATTCTAAAAATTCTTTATGCATAATTTTCTGAGAAATGTTAGCGTATTATTAACATTTTTAACTTGCACAACTTTCCGTTTGAGCTGGATGATATCATGAAATAAGACTTCTAGCTATCATCCACGCTAACAATAGTATTATAGTGAGTTATAGCGGCAAGGATTTTCAAAAGGGATGCTAGGGCATACGCAGACTGCATATGATGTATAGTTCATTGAGATTACAAAAGAATTATGTACTAACAAGCTTTAAGCTGATTACCGGACAGCGACTATACTACTAATCTAAAAACTTGTTAAGAAATATCAGAATACTAAATAAAAATGCTAAAAATACTAAATTCTAAATATTATTATCGTGCTTCAACATGAATATAGAGCAGGATCCTGAATATAATAAAATAAATAAGAATTACTGTATCATGGTGTTTAATCGCTCCCACGTTCAAAGCTATAAGATCGCCTCAGCCTTGATGCTTCAGTTCTTGTATAAACAAAATACCTGGAACTTGACTTTAAAAAATCTATTCCTGTCTAACGCTCAATGATTCCAATATCATGTTCTTTTAGTATTCTGCAAAAATTAGCAGCAAATATTTTAAGCGTGAATTGAATTAAAAACTCCGTTTAATGAATCTAATATTTAATTTATTTGACTCCAATCACCGTGCAGTTCAACCGTATTCATCGGCTATTCATTGCTCAACCTACCGTACGTTCAGTAGTTCTAAATTTGCGCATCTTATGCGCTAAGTCATATTACGCACAAAACATAAACAACAAAACACATTCGTAAAGCAATTTACAAGTAACGTATAATAACAATTCGATGAGCACTGTTAAACTTAAGAGCACAGATGTAAACTGATTTATGCATTAATTTCTTTGCAATCATTAAATATTAATGAATCCAAATAATTAAGTCAATATCATAGATAAAACTTCGACCAATTAAGTCTGGTGGAAAACATGCATGACGATCAGAACTCTTAGACTGAATCTCGCACGAAACTACTAATATAGATGATAGACTAATAGAAGGCAAATAGTCCGTTTAGTCTATAGGTTGCATAGTAAAACGTGATGTCGATCAATCTGATGTAAAATATTTAGAATTTCATTTAAATGTTAAAGACTCAGTCTGTGACCAGGCGTTGAATCCGTTGCCCAGGGAGTTTGGTTTCCAGATCACATTTATTGCTATTCTTCAACGTAGCATTGGGCAGATTGCGTGTAGATCCTGGGCTCGCCCGTCAATGCCAACGCTTTCGGGTGAGGAAGCTCACGTTAACCTTAGCTTTATCAGCTTTATATGTAACGCAATTATTGAATTTGTCTGAGTTCATAGTGTACCGGAGAAAGGGCATTCGGTTGGTGAGCGCCTAGACTCAAGAAATTGCTACAAAAACTTAAACGAATGGATTGAAAATTTATTCGTATCCCGACCCTGATTAAACTGGGATTTAAGAGAAGATGATGATAATGATGAATAGTGTACCGGAGAACGTCGCCACTGGCTCCAGCCAGTGGCAACGATACTCGACCGCGGATCAGTATGTGCGGGGTTCAAATCATGGCTCTCCCGTCACTGACATCGCTTTCGAGTGAGGAACTGACGTTAACCTTAGCTTTATCAGCATTTTCCAGAACTGGATCAATTATAGCCGTATCCATTGAAGACAGTTCAACATAGAGCGGAGTTGAACTCCAGCAGGACTGCGGAATGCATCCATGGAAAATGTTTACTAGAATGCGCGGCATAGCAATCCGGAGTCTCATCGGCCAGGTGCGAGATAGAGGGATCGCTGGATGGGTGAATAACATGAGCGGAGGATGCAGGCTGTACTGGAAACAGGGGAATGCACTATAAATGAGATAGGCTACCTGTGGGGAAATAAAAATGTATCAATGTGATGCTAACGATATTGAGATGTAACGATACAAATGTGCGAAGTTTATTTTCATGTCTCAAGAAAGATATAAAGAGAAAAAATCTCACGAGGCGAAATAAAGCCAATCTGTCAATTAGGGCGAATATTTAATATGCCGAAAATATGTAAATATTTCAAAAATTCTTAATTTAAACAAATTAAATTTGAGATCATATAAATTTCTTGTTATTTTCTTAATAATTATTAAGTTCAATTTAGAGTTTAAGAGATTATGAATTAATAAAAGAGCCCTCCATGGAGAAAGAAACAGTCAGCATAGTCTTAATTGGCGAAATCCTTTGAGTTTTGAGCCAAAAGTGAAATGAAGAAAATGTTATTATGTTATATTTTTGTAATGTGTGAAACATTTTTTTCTTTTTAAATACTTTTTATTCAATTGTCCGATACCAAAATTGTGACAACTATTTTTCTGTTCCTATTTACAATTATTGTGAAATCGTATTGTAAGAAAACTGCGTCTAAGTATACAACGAATGTTCCTAAAATTGTTCTTAATTAATAATATTGTGCTTCTCCTAAAAATGATTTTTATTTTAAATGAACAATGTATTAAAACTAAAGATCGATATTATAGTTTTGAGCCTTCTAATACCGTAATTTTATACATTCTTAGACAAACTTCGAAAGAAATGGACGGGATAATGTATAAAAATTATGTACCCCATAGATTGAATCTAACGAGGCTATTTTAGTACTTTAAAGATTTTCAATAAAATCTTCTGGCGTATGTCGCATTCGCTCAAACATCGCTTCATTTGACTGTTGACTGTATTACGAGTTGCTGTTGAGACTAGTTCGGCTGAGATTCTTTAAATTAGTTGTGAAATTTGGTCGACTGGTAGGTTTTAGTCTGACGAAAATATTCGCGTTTGTGAAATTAAATATTTTGGCTGAGCACGGCCTGAGTTATAGGCGTTGTTATTTTACGTGTGATATTACGGGTTATATTACTCTGTCATTTTACGTGTTATCTTACGTGTTATTTTACGTGCTATTTTACGTGTTATCTTACACTGTTATCTTACGTGTTATCGTACGCTGTTGTTATCTTACACTGTTATACTACGTTATTATATTATATTTCTCTCTACTTTGAATCCAGTCCACTTGCACTAGTGGCAAACACTCTAACCGATACTTCATATCCCCTCTTCAATTAAATTATTTCAAGTTATTAACAATGAATTTATAATTTGATACGTTACAGTTTCTTCACATTTTTTGAAGTGAGTTACTTGGTTCAAGGTCAGAATTGAAGGTCGACATTTCAATTTCGGATTAAAAAGTCAATCAAAAGAATCGAAGCAGAGCTCACTATTGCCTGGAGGTCAAGACTCAAAATAATTAACAATGTACAACTCTATGGACTCACAAGTGAGCGCAAGACAGGGCTCTCGCAATGTCATCAGGTTTGTCTGCCGATAAATCACTACAAATTATTGTCTCTCTTTATTGTCTCTCTTCACGTCCCTGACATCAGCCTTGGACGAAGAAACGGACGTTAAACCTTTATTATTATTACTATTATTATTTTTTATTGCCCTGGGCTGTATAGGGCCCTGTGCTAAAAATAAGATAAAAGAAAGACTTTATTTAATTAAAAGAAAGATGAATAAGAAATATTTAAAATAATTCCTCTACGCTCTGGGAGGCCGCATTTGCCAATGTGCCACGAACGCAGATAGCATTAAAACGCTGGAGTGCAATAGACAGGCGCTGCCATAGAAATTGTTATTATGATAATTATTATTATTATTATTATTATTATTATTGGAGCCAAAAGCAGTGGATTCAGGGCAATGTCACCCGCTGTTGCGATCAGAAACGTTTAACTTTCATTATAATAATTATAATAATTATGATAATTATGATAATTATGATAATTATGATAATTATTATCGCCAACTGAAGTATTTTTTTATTCTATTGTTATTATTATTACTATTATTATTATTACTATTATTATTACTGTTATTATTATTATTACTATTATTATTATTAATATTATTATTATTATTATTATTATCATAGTGTGCTTTAGACTTGTAGATCAATTGTACACAGGGCTATAAACCACCTATATACCATACTCCACTGTCATTTGTATCATAGAGCAAGCGTTAAATAAGTTATCTCATAGGCGCACCTGACCTAAATCATATCGTTCGTACCTTGTGGCTTGAAAAACTTCTTTAGATAAATTTCTTAGTCACCTCCTTACGAAAAATCTGATATATATATATATATATATATATATATATATATATATATATATATATATTGCTCGTATAGTTGCACACACGACATACCGCATGTGTTTACACAGTTTCCTCTCTTAGTTGCTCTTTTTGTAGTTTTCGTTATTTCCTCCATTTCTCTCCATGGTTATTAGTAATCGTTGCCTTTTGTTGGCGTATCAATTGCAGCCGGCGCAGATTTAAGAATAACTTTCCAACACCCTCTGGATTTTTTCTTTCAAAGCTGTTAAGATTCGGTCTTCCAAGGTGGTCGCCCACAAAGTACTAACCGGCGCAACGGAGCTAAACTTCGTTCAATTGACGCGCAGCTTAACCGAGTGCGCTAAATCCCGTCCCATATATAGGTCTATTCTGGAAAACTCGACTATAATACCACATTATATTTATTACAACTTTAAGCGTTAACAGATTATTTTTGTAACCAACTTAATAACAGTACGAATTACGATGTCCACTGTCTTTCGACCTGCAACCAGTTTCCATGAAAACTTCAGAGACAGAGAGTGTTTGTGCTTTATTCTACATGTACATGTAGAAGCACTTTGTGAAGAGAGCAGATTAAACTGATATTATCATATGACAACTATCATTGGCATAGATATCGTATTCCCGTGTTTGGTCCGATCCACTGAAGAGCAGATCAAAAGTAAACTGTACGTGTCGTAAGAGGCGACTGAGCGAGAACTTAGGAGGGTAAAAAGAAACAACCACACAGGCTATATTTATCTCTAGTTTTATATAGAAAAATTGAAACAAGAAAAAATCTCTAACTATATATGTAAAATAGAAACAACTCTAGCTATAGGCAATATTAAGATTAGAGTATGGCCTACCTTTCTGTGAAAAAATAATTCATAACGAGCCTTGGACCTGCCATTAGGCAAAACACTAGAGAGAGCAAGAGATAAAATTACCATAGCTAAAGCTACTCTCCTTATGTTTGACTGTTAATATTTATATTAGTTTTGAAACAGTTTAAGAAGGTTAAATGAAATGACTAACCATTTGTTTTTGCGAACCTTGCAGAGGGGGCCCACAGCAGAATGGAGTTCCATATGCAAGCGGACAACAGGTTTGAATAAATTGATTTTATGTAATCTACGGTGGTAATCTCGATTTAATCATAGTGGGTGGCAACTGATTTAATTATAGTGGGTGGCAACCTATTTAATCATAATGGGTGGTAAGACATTTAATCCTAATGGGTGGTAACAGATTTAATCCTAGTGGATGGTAAGAGATTTAATCATAATGGGTGGAAAGAGATTTAATCATTATGGGTGGCAACAGATTTAATCATTATGGGTGGCAACAGATTTAATCATAATGGGTGGTAAGAGATTTAATCATTATGGGTGGTAAGAGATTTAATCATAGTGGGTGGTAAGAGATTTAATCATAGTGGGTGGTAAGAGATTTAATCATAGTGGGTGGTAACAGATTTAATCATAGTGGGTGGTAACAGATTTAATCATAGTGGGTGGTAACAGATTTAATCATTGTGGGTGGTAGCAGATCAAAAGTTTGACAAGTTCTCCTTGATCTCAAAAAAACGGCTCAATTAATGTAAGTTTAATTAAGTTGTGTCAGTTAAGTTTTTTAAGAAAAATTAGTATTTCTAATTCGCTCATTTTCATATTATTTCAAAAGCAATTAGTATGATATATTGTATCTTATTTTTTAAATAGTAATAATAAGTATATTTATAAAGCGCCGCTGTATGCTAAATGCCACAGTAGCGCTGAATGGACAGTGAAGGTTAAGTAGCTTGGTGGTATAATACCACAATCAGTGTAGCGACTAGAACTCTGCAAATCTTGAGGATGAGCGACCAATTGATCTAAAACACAGAAATCTTCACCACGTGGCTACACGTCTCTTCACTGTCACATCTGCGTCAATCGCCTGTTACGATCGCGTGTAGTCATCGGTAGGTTCAATTCCCATTTTTCCCGAAACTACTTGGGATATAACCTATAGACCATTACTGAAGGAGCAGTGAAAGGCAAAACACATATATTCAACTCTCGTCGAAGAATTCTCTGTCTGCTGCTTAATAACATTTGCGGCATATTTATTTCTATCATCCACTACCCAGTACCGCCTGGAGCCAGTGGCGATGTCGTTAAGAGATTCGATCGCGGATCCGTATAAGCGGGGTTCAAATCCTGGGCTCGCCCGTCATTGACGTCGATTTCGAATGAGTAAACTGACGCAAAATTCGCTTTTTAAGCTTTTTCCATACATTTATTTTAACTAGCATAACAGATTTTAAAATCTGACAAAATGTATCTTTATACAGCAGTGGGGCGTGAATGACGGACAACAATTTCAACAAGGAGGAGCCCAGTTTCAACACGGGGGATCACAATTTCAACAAAGTGGACCACAGTTTCAACAAGGTGGACCACAGTTTCAGCAATTTCCCTCAAGGGTGGACTCTTACCCGCATGGTGACACTGGCAGCGGTCAGTTTGAGATTGAAGAAGTGAAAAATAGCAAAGAATTTGGCCAATTGCGCACCATGTTTAACAAGCCGGTTGCCCAGTCATCACAGAGTGGTATTAGTTATATTTTTTTCAGTTGCTATACATGTAGATGCTGAAGTTAAACAGTGACAATTAATTAATATAATTTATCAAATATGAGCTTAACAAGACATGTCTCAATATGTGCATTTCTGCATCACTGCATGTACATGTATACATAATTATTTTATGTAAGTGTAGGTGTGTATGTCCAGTTAGTGTAATTGTCACTGTATATGTCCTAAGAACAATTCCATGGTCAATGAAAGATCTTAATTTTCGATACATGTTTTCTATCGAAAACAGGTATCTATGTCAATGAGTTACGAACAGCACGCAAGCCTTCTTTAATTAAATTCCCTATCTTTGATCTGATTTTATAGTCTTTGAATTTTGCACCATTTTGGACCCAAATGTTTCTTTTTTTTTTTTTTTGTCTTAGTTCAATAGTGCTCAATGTTGTCGCTGATGAGAGTAGCTCTGAAATTGTTATGCGTCAATCTACATGTGTGTTTCCATGTATATGCCAGTGTAGGTCCAATTGAATGTATAGCCCAGTGAATGTCTTTGTGCATTTCTCACTTAAAGTTCTAAAGCTAATTTCAACGTCAGTTTCCATAGCATAAGGGATTCTGTCAGAGACGTTCTGGCGGGGATTCGAACTGATGACTCCTGCATACTTTTCATGCCTTCGCGTTTCTTTTAGGCCATTCAACAGTACAATTGCATATGCAATTGCATCATTAATGCATCTGCATACTTAAGAATTAAAGAAATATGTATATACATGTAGATCGCGTATTGAGTAAATTTTCCGTGTAGCCCATCCAGTGAATATCCGAGATTTTAATCTTAGATCAGCGCAACCGGGAATCGAACCAGTAGAATTCAATTCACCTCAGGATCTGTCATTTTTTCATACTTTGCTCTATATCTTGGAGCAGTCCACGAATTTTGTGAAAATTCTCTTTAGTGTTTTACTGGATACTTTAACCGATAATTTAATAGATCATAGATGTTGTTACCATAGCAACGTTGTATGTCATAGATGTTGTTACCACAGCGACGCTGTATGTCACAGGTGTTGTTACCATAGCGACGTTGTATGTCACAGGTGTTGTTACCATATCGACGTTGTATGTCATAGATGTTGTTACCATAGCGACGCTGTATGTCATAGATGTTGTTCCCATAGCGACGTTGTATGTCACAGGTGTGGTTACCATAGCGACGTTGTATATCAGACGTGTTGTTTCCATAGTGACGTTGTATGTCAGAGGTGTTATTACCATGGTGATCTTGTATGTCACAGGTGTTGTTACCATAGCGACGTTTTATATCACAAGTGTTGTTACTATAACGACGCTGTATGTCACAGGTGTTGCTACCATGGCGACGTTGTATGTCACAGGTGTTGTTACCATAGCGACGTTGTATATCAGAGGTGTTGACGTCCCTTACATTACCTTATGGCGAGGAATCGAACGTTAAATTCTTATTGATTAATATTGAGTACCATGGCAACCTTATATGCCACAGGTGTTAGACGCAGCGCCAGATCCTCAAACAGGCCAGTTTTTCGTAAATCAGCCTCGCTGTCCGGTGATGGGCTGGATGAAATGGGCTGGATCCCTAAGAACAAGCCCCCAGCCTACTCTCAGAACCGATACCTCCCCGCCAACATGAGGTCCCCGCCTGTTAACCGCAAGAACCTCAGCGACACCTCCGACCACCACCAATCCTCTGGGACTCCTGCCTGGCAAGGAACTCTGAGATCTGCAGGGGGTCCAAGAGCCTGGGAGATACAGGATCAGCCATCCGGTAATCCTGCTGATCAGTGGAGCAATGGAGGAAGACCTCAGAGCGGTGGGGGCCACAGACCTCGACCTTCACCTCCCCGTGATGAGTCTGGGGAACCTCACAGCGACCGCTTCTACCAGCTCGTTAACGAGAACAGAGATCAGCTTGAGCAGTACATGAAACTTCCACCGCGTGGTTCAGCTTACTCGGGTGGGAACACCTCACATGGTGGTCACGGTTCCACAGTGAGCTATGAGGCGGGAAATTATCAATATTAACTAGATAAAGCTGATATCATGTGCAAGAAGTGAAATTGAAAACCTCATGAGATATACGTTTACTTTGAGTGTTGTGATATGGTTGACTTAAAGCCTTCCAAAAGTCTCTTTTACTTCATGTGATGATTGAAAGATTGGGTTTTAGGGCATGTAGCATGTCAGCTTTCGTGAGAAGTAATTTTAAATATTGTAATAAGATTTAATATATTTTCTAAGAAATGAGATATTCGAAACTTATAGCATGGACATTGGTGACTAGCGGAATAAAGTAAATATTTTAATAGAGTAGATAATGTTCTTGTGCTAGCTTAATTCGTCTATTCTAAGGGAAACTCTAATGGCATAATATGTAGGCGCTCTTGACTAAATATACAGATATTAAATATTGAGTAAATCCAATTCATAAATATAAATAAACAATTTTACACAAATTAATCATTTAGTGTAAACATTGAAACCTTTTTTTCAAGCCAGATTAACACTTAAATTTTCTTCTAATGATTTCTAGTGTTATTAGCCAACAGTTAGATTTGTAATATGATAGAACATTCGTAAGTATTGTCACCTTTCATTTTCTCATTTATTCACCAATAATTGTTTATAACCACCAATAATTAATTATTGATATTTGTTACAATGCTACATTGTTGGTCAGAAGGTCCCTAAGCTATGATTCTCTCCTGGTTGTTTAACATAGCTAATAGTTACAACTAATGATAGCTATATAATAAAGATTGCTCAGTAATGAATAGATAATTATCGTTGCCGGTTAATTTTAATAAGACTAACTTTATTCATTTATTTCCCATAATACTATATCTGACTATGAGGTTAACTGACATAAACCTTAGCTTTACCAGCTGCAAACATGTATTGTAGTTTGTTTTTATATTACAAAGAGTCAGAAATGTTAATATACGGATAGCTTTCATGTAGTAGTATCTATATACACGCACATCGAGATGCACTGCTTAACAATCATTAAGAAAAACTGTAAAAAGACATATAAAGCAGTTGGATTAGGCCGTTTATAATAGCATTATAGACTTCAGTTTATTCTCCTAAGAATTCCTCAATTTTGGAGTTTATATTTGCTGTGGTCATATGAGGCTTAATTATAGAAATAAGTTAAACTCAGACAAACAGATCTGATGTCCCTCTACCATTAAGCAGTTGCATTCTGCTAGATAGCTAATGTAACGGGTACCCAGCTGTTCGCTATCAGCAACCAGCTGTAGCTAGTTGCCACATATAATTGCTACCAAGCTGTTCGTTGCTTGTTCAGTAACTTAATATTAATAAAGGTTTAACGTCCGTTTCCTAATACAAGGATGATGTCAGGGACGTCCCTAATCAACTTACATGTGTAGTATACATCCCATTCTTGGATTCATGCTTGGATCTCATTCTCTCCCGTACTTTAAGACGACTTGATAATAGAGTTGATATACTATTGCAAAATAGCATTATATCATTGCAATAAGTCAGTACATATAAATTTGATCAATTGTTACATACATAAAATTGACATGTAGAGACATTCCCGCCGGATTGAAAGACAGAACCACTAGGTTCCTGGTCTTTGGGCCAATTTTCTTAAGTCTTACATTCAGCAATCAGCAGACAAATTGCAGAGAGCGGGAAAGATGTATCGTACTCTTAGCGAATAAGAAAAAGAATTAACCAAATCTAATATTAAAATGTAGCATTTGGATGAAAGTAAGGGGACTGTAAATCATATTTTGAGCGATGAAGTCAGAAATCCTATGTATTACGCAAATGCGCAACTCTGCAATTCTGATTTCTCTAATACAACATTTATTAGGACCAAACAGGTCGATTATATTATGATCATATAAATTAGATCATGATCATACGATTAGGTTATGAACATACAAGTTAGATCATGATTATACGATTAGGTTATGATCATAGAAGTTTCACGATCTTGCCTGTGAGAGGTTATATCATTATCATACATATTCAATTGTGACCGTATAAGTTAGATCAATATCATGAAGATTAAGGCTTGATCATACAGGTTAGAACATATTCATACAAGCTAGACTATGATCAAACAGATTAAATCTTGACCATTCAGATTAGATTATGATAAGCAATCAGAACGAAGTTGTACGCAGTTTGCTTTTTTCTGTCAGTTTTAAATTAGGCCAGACTTTTGAGGCCTTTTCTGACCATTTTTATATCTCATGCAAAAGATTGCAGTTCGTAATGTTTTAACTTCCTGTACTCACATAGAAAGTCAATAGATCATTTTACGAGCAATTGCAATTCTTTTTATCTCTGAAACATCGAACTGGGATTTTACTGAAATGCTACAGATTTCAAGTTTCTCATTCGTGGACAAAGACAATTTGGCTCTCTGCCTCGCATTCTTTCTATTGGTCGTCTTTTGTCGATATTTTTCTTCCATTATTTCATCAAAATGTCGCTAGTGAGATAATTCCGGAAGCAGTTTAGATTCCGGAACTCATAGCTCTTTGTTTCTGCAAGGTTTCCTAGTTGATGAATTCAACTATCAGAGCTTTCACTGAAATGTTGTGTTTAAATCTTTCATTACTTGAAAGACTTGTATGCTTCTAATAATGGCAGTGAGAGAAATCAGTTCAGTTAGCAATATTTGTATGCATCTGAGAGAGTAAATCCTTGGATTCGGTAGCACTGTTTTGAGATTCATTAGTTCCTGCAATAGAGCAACCATAATAAAAAAATGATCAGTGGTTGTCAAGATTCTAGAAAGTTCTAATGCCTACTTATAAAAACATCAAATGTGACAGCTGTTTTGAAAGTCTTGATTTAGTCGCGGCTGATTTTATTTACTAAATGTCTCGTAGAGTAGGCCTACTGCTTGTGGACTCCATTTATCACTTCACAAGAAAATTGATTTATGGAGGCTTTTGTTTGGATTTAATTGAAAAAAGCCTCTAATGTTTACCGCGTTGCTCTTTAACCATGCTTCATGGAATTCGAACAATAGCAGACTTATTGGGCGATTTTCTTGTGCTTTTTTATTTATACCATATCCTGAGATATTTGTTATACTACTGTAATAACAAAAATTATAGTGAAATGATCAACTACGCTGATATCTATCACTTTTAATACCACATGTTAAATCCATTAAGCATTTTATCCCATTTTCCGTGTAACCAGTCCAGTGAATGTCCGAGATTTTACTCTCAGACCAGCGCGGCCAGGAATCGAACCCATGAGAGTTCCATTCATCGCAGAATCTGTCATTTAAATTTTCATGACGTTATCTACATATCTAACCAATGCGCTATTGAGACATTCAAAATTTCAATATGTGATTTTCACTCTGTTACTTCTACTGTTCCTTATTGGCCTACAAATGCGCATTAAAACTTAAGCCTCTATGTATTCCATGATATCTTATGACAGTTTGCATTTTAGTTTTACTAAATACTTTCCAGGTTTTCAATTTTTGCAAATTAAATTTTTGCTGTAAAAATGAAATTCTTACTTGTACCCAAAAACTTTTGGCAATTCACACTCCGTCGATGCGCTTTTTCGGAGAAGCAAGAAATTTCCGAAAACTTAATTTAAAAATTAATTGATCTATTTTATTCTACCAATGGACTGTTTAGCAAAAGATTAGACAAGAATAAAAGTTAGCATTAGTTAGATTATCCTTTAAACACCAAGAACTGCACTGTTTTAGTTGCATATTATCCAGATGTTAATCATATACAATGGTAGTTCATCGCTAAACGGCGATGTTTTGTTTTTAATTCTAGTAACGTAATTCATTTGGTTCATATCGACCCAGGAAAACACTTGAAGATACAATTTGTAGTCATGTAGGTTTCACATGGATCATCAGACATAATCTACAGCGAAATTGCTGGTAAGCCTAATCAGCCGCCCCAGCTCAGACTGCACGTTCGAATGACGGGTTTTCAGAAGTGGAATCGGCAAAACTATTAAACCTTTGTTCGGCGAAGAATACTAAATTGCTGCAAACACTCTTTGTTTTTGCCGGTTGTCATGACAGAAACACAATACAATGACTAAGTCTGTATTTGACTTAACGTTGAGATAAATCTGTCGAAATCAAACGTATCCTACAAAAAAGTTTTTAAAAGTTAACTTTCAACTGAAGCACATACTTAACTTGGCTACTTGCTCGACTTTAAAAAAGAAATTAAATAAAACAAAATAGTTAAACCTTATCGTGTAAGTTTTATGGTTCCACTTTAATTATAACTAAAGAGTTTATTTCTCCCATCATTTTATTAGGAGAATTACCTTGCGCTTAAATTTTCATTTACAAATAGAAATAAATGAACTAAGATATGGAACAATTTTTTAATTTTTTAAAATTTATCACTGTGCATTAATCAATCCCTCTGACTTTCACTGAGAGACCTTCTACTCTAAATATCAAATACCTAGTTCCGTTGGCCTTTAGAGAGGTTACAAATGAATTAAATGAATTAAAACAATCTACTAGCATTACCTTATTTTATTTAAGCGCGTTACTAACAAAAAGGTCAATTGGGTGAGTTTTTGAGTTGGTCTGGTAATTACTAATTTATTGTTACTCTCCTATTTGTTCGTTTCTACTTAGTTAATTAGCTATTCTGAAGCCACGAGAGCGACTGTCAAACACCCACAGGTAGCATCGATTCAAGCTCGCCACAAAGAGCAACCTGTTGAATGTGTTTGTTGATATCAGGAAGCTTCCATGACATTCCAGACTTTAGCGGTTAGTTGAGTCAAACGGCTAAACGGCGCGGTAAGAATTACCGTCAGTTTTTTTTGTAGACGACGTGTTCTGAAATGATATTTCGTTACCAAAAGCAAAAGATCCTAGACTTATCGGCAGTAAGTTTACAGAATCTACTAAATAAGCTACATAAATAAGCTTGACGGCGGGTTTAGCGCACTTGGTTTAGTTGTGCGTCAATTATCGAAGTTAAGCTGTATCGACCTCGGTTAGTACTTTGTGGGTGACCACCTTGGAAGACCGAGTGTTGGTAAAAGCTTAGGAAGGAAAAATTCCAGGGCGATGGAAGGTTATTATTAGATCCGCGTCGGCTGCAATTGATGCGCCATTAAAAGGCAACGATTACTAATAACCATGGAGAGGAAGGAGGAAAGGGGTCTTAAACAAGCATCTGTGCTTCCTGACCCAGTGTGCCGTTATGTCATGTTATAATCTAAGTTAAATAAGCTAATCTATGCTAAATAAGCTAAATAAGATATCTAAGCTAAATAGGCTAATCTAAGCTAAATAAGCTAAGCTAATCTAAGCCGAATAAGCTAAATAAGCTAATCTAAGCTAAATAAGCTAATCTAAATAAGCATAAGCAAAGCCAAATAATCTACATAGATAAGCTAAATAGTCTACTAATTAGTAAGTAAAGTATTTTGCATTTGTCGCCTACACTAAAGCTAGTCGAATATAAATAATCAGAAAATAATCACAGTATATTATTGCGTTAATTGCAGTTAAATTGATGCGCATTTAAATGTTTATCATACACAAAAAGCTGAGCAACGGTAAGAATTTTCGGAATAATATAAGTGTACCACAAGTGGGACATCTGTCTGAAAGTGAAATTTAGGAATTACGGCTGATATTAAGCCATCGATTTATAAATAATTAAATTTAAAGTCAAGAGGTGATTTGATGGAGTTACTGATTTATGCCACAATGTCCATAATCAGGATCAATGAGAATATATAGCGGCAGCAATGCTTTGTTGCTTACAAAGCTTTCGGTAAAGGCTAGTTATTTTATGTGAGGCTATAGAGCTTTTAAGCATCAGATAACATTTAAATATGATATTGTTGGTGCTAGTTGTCTAGAGTTTTCTAAAGATTTGTACAACTATAAATTACAAGCAATTGACATTTACCGGTAACGTAACATAACAACAATTAAGGTAAAAAAAAAAAAAAAAATAGACTTCGGATTAAATATAAATTTAATTAGAGTTGCTACCTGTTAAGAGTAGCTTATAAAGATCATACTAAATTAGTAATTTAGTTTTAAGTTAAAACTATATATAACTAGGCCTATTTATCTATCGAACGTGCCTAAAGTAAAACCGGAAACAGTTCTATTGGCTCACTGTGATCTCTTTTGCTAGCATTATAAAGTTTGAATGCGACAGGCATGTACATGTATATTTTAATGCTGTGCATAAATGTTAGGGGCCCAAGTGTATATTATTGCAGCTTAGTTGTCCAAATAATATTACCTACAGGGATTAATTATAACCATTAATTAATTATAATATCAGAGTAGTTTGTAATAATTCTAATAAAAATGAATCAAACTGTAATCGATTCGCTAAGACTCATTATGACTCGTTATGACTCGTTATGACTTGTTATGACTCGCTATGACTCGTTATTAACTTACTACTTTGTTACAGTCTCAGACAGCATGTGAGAGTGGTAAATAATAGCTTTTCGGACAAGAAAACGTAAACACTGCATAGAATAACATTGAAATGTACTAGTTCCTCATAAAATTTCTAATACAAGCTTTCTTGAGAAATGTTATTTACTTTACAACCTACTATACGGATATTAATTAAAGAATAACTTAACATTTATAGTTTAACTCTGACACCCATTATAGCGATATGCATGCATTATAACGAAGTTATAATGTAGACCTATTACATTTACATATAAATATATGTATTAGATGTCAACATAAACAAACCAGTGTTAACATGCAACAAAATAAGTTTTCAATTACCGAACTGATCTATTAACGAATGAATTGAAGCCCATAGAAACATTATTATCCAGAGACATAGAATATATAGAATATTAGCAAATTCCCATCGTCAAGATCTCCTGGTACTGTTAAATTAATTCCTGTTCGAAGTGTGACACCTATGGATCTCGAAACGAGCAAACTGCACGATGGAATTAAGCGTGCAAAGTCTTTAGACAAATTAGGAAAAGCAGTGCCAGACTATGACATAGTGCTAGTCAAGCCAGAGCAGTACAGAGGCAGGTTCAACTGCGCCCAATGTAAGAAAATTTTTTTGCAACCGGTTCGATATAAAGATTGCGATCAGTATTACTGCTCAACTTGCTTCAGGCTGCAACTAGGGTAAGCATCAAAATTGGACATACTTTCTCTCTCTCTCTCTCTTTCTCTCTCTCTCTTTCTATCTATCTATCTATCTATCTATCTATCTATCTATCTATCTATCTATCTATCTATCTATCTATCTATCTATCTATCTATCTATCTATCTATCTATCTATCTATCTATCTATCTATCTATCTATCTATCTATCTATCTATATCTATCTATCTATCTATCTATCTATCATATCTATCTATCTATCTATCTACTATCTATCTATCTATCTATCTATCTATCTATCTATCTATCTACTATCTATCTATCTATCTATCTATCTATCTATCTATCTATCTATCGATCTATCTATCTATCTATATCTATCTATCTATCTATCTATCTATCTATCTATCTATCTATCTTCTATCTAAGCTATCTTCTATCTATCTATCATATCTATCTATCTCTCTATCTATCTATCCTATCTATCTATTATCTATCGAATATAGCTATCTTATCTATCTATCTATCTATCTATCTATCTATCTATCTATCTATCTATCTATCTATCTATCTATCTATCTATCTATCTATCTATCTATCTATCTATCTATCTATCTATCTATCTATCTATCTATCTATCTATCTATCTATCTATCTATCTATCTATCTATCTATCTATCTATCTATCTATCTATCTATCTATCTATCTATCTATCTATCTATCTATCTATCTATCTATCTATCTATCTATCTATCTATCTATCTATCTATCTATCTATCTATCTATCTATCTATCTATCTATCTATCTATCTATCTATCTCTATCTATCTATCTATCTATCTATCTACTTATCTCTCTTCTGTCTTTCTGACTTTCCTTCTTTTTTCTCTCATTCCTCTTTTCTATAGATCCAGCGCCCATTTTCAGTAAAAGCCATTGATTCTCATCCAGTTTCTTGTGAAAGTTTCTTGTAGCCTAGCACTATCCCATTTTCCTTTCTTTTAAGAGTAACTTAGTTTTCTTTACTACATGTATTCACTTTATTCTCTATGAAGCCAGCCCGCTGTTTTGACATAGGCTGTGCCGATATTAAATTTAAATACACTGTTCCAATTAATTAATTAACTAATTAATTCTATAAGAATTGCAGCATATCTGAACGATGTGAAGAACAAATGCCCATTATATATGTAGATATCAAATAAACTTAATTTAAATGTCCGTTTCTTTATCACAATAAATACTACGAGAGAAGATCAGCCGGCATCCAAATGAATTAAATTAATATTTAATATTCAATATATGATCTATCGTCGATCTATAAACAGACATAAAGGCTTGTGCTGAAGTGTGGATTATAATGAAATCGCTTGTATACAAGTATATCTTCAAGTAATACAAAGGCCTAATGTGTAATACTATGTCCAAATCTATGATATTATTATAATTATTGTTTGTAGAACTGGGAAGCGCAAAATGAACGATCCTAATCGAGACGAAATAACAGAGGTATGACAAATTGGGGATAAACTAAACAAAAAGTTTCGCTAATTGACGACAATTAAAATTATTCTGTATAGTAATTTACGTCCATCTGTTATCTACTTCGAAGCTATCGAGTTGTTTCTATTTGAATTTCTTTAAAATCGAAATCTTTGAAACGGCAAATGGACGATTTACTATATCACTGTATAGCCAACAAACTGAGTTAATTAGGCAACAAAGTTAAAACGGTAACATTAACATTTATCTACAGATAGAACTGGAGCTAATTTGGACTATTACTTATTCAACTTTCTTAGTTAATGTGCTAAACAAACATCATTGGCTACAGAGAGGAACGTGCAGACTGTTTCTCGTTATAGTTTAACTGTAGAACTGTTCAAGAACAAGTTTGCATTGTTTGAGTCTGTGGATTGATTCTACGGAATAAATACATATTAATACATATTGTGCGTTCAAATGTTTAGTATATAAATCTAATAATTAATAATTTTTATTAAATTAATTAAATATAATAGCCTATATTATATTATCAAATATAAATAAGCTGTTTAAGCTTTTTATATGCTTAAATCTAAACATATTTAAAGTGGCGTAGACTAATTAATACATTTAGAGTGGCATAGACTGATTATTTCATTTAGAGTGGCATAGACTGATTATTTCATTTAGAGTGGCATAGACTGATTATTTCATTTAGAGTGGCATAGACTGATTATTTCATTTAGAGTGGCATAGACTGATTATTTCATTTAGAGTGGCATAGACTGATTATTTCATTTAGAGTGGCATAGACTGATTATTTCATTTAGAGTGGCATAGACTGATTATTTCATTTAGAGTGGCATAGACTGATTATTTCATTTAGAGTGGCATAGACTGATTATTTCATTTAGAGAGGCATAGACTGATTATTTCATTTAAAGTGGCATAGACTGATTATTTCATTTAGAGTGGCATAGACTGATTATTTCATTTAGAGTGGCATAGACTGATTATTTCATTTAGAGTGGCATAGACTGATTATTTCATTTAGAGTGGCATAGACTGATTATTTCATTTAGAGTGGCATAGACTGATTATTTCATTTAGAGTGGCATAGACTGATTATTTCATTTAGAGTGGCATAGACTGATTATTTCATTTAGAGTGGCATAGACTGATTATTTCATTTAGAGTGGCATAGACTGATTATTTCATTTAGAGTGGCATAGACTGATTATTTCATTTAGAGTGGCATAGACTGATTATTTCATTTAGAGTGGCATAGACTGATTATTTCATTTAGAGTGGCATAGACTGATTATTTCATTTAGAGTGGCATAGACTCATGATTTCATTTAGAGTGGCATAGACTGATTATTTCGAACAGTTAAAAAATGTTAACATCTAACTGGTGCTGAATTTCAGAGGCCTATTGGGAGAATGAATAAAATAAGTTTAATTTAACAAAGGGCTAGATAGCGCAGGCTGGTCGTAAGTTGACGGACCTTATTATTTAATATGTAAGATTTGATTTTCGAAAAGCTGTTTTCTGGGAAAATAATTTATAAAGACAGAATATAGTTCATTAATTATTTATTCAACAAGAGCAGTTAAATTAATTCTTAATACAAGAGCAGTTCAGAGTGTATGGCCAATATCTAAGTAGTACTAGACTTTAGGCCTATTATGCGATCGACTATTTCCTTAATTGTCAAAAAGTAGGATAAATATATGTAGGTTTTTAGGTTGTCCGACTTTTATGAATATTTATCAAAGAAGCCAACTGTTCTTTAACGCTTTCTATAGACGAATGTCTCACTGATTATCAAATCTAAGATATGATCAGTATGAGTCAAGAGTTGCTTGACCAATTTATTAATAATCACATTTTCGGCAATATTAATCGAATGGTGAGAGATCGGTAGTATGCGATAAGCTTCAAATCAGACTCATTACTAACGCCAGAGTCATCATTAGCGCCATATATATATATATATATATATATATATATATATATATATATATATATATATATATATATATATATATATATGTAAGTCTATATGTTGGGGACGTCCCTGACATCATCCCTGGATGAGGAAACGGACGTTAAACCTTTATTATTATTATTATATATATATATAGATAGATAGATAGATCCATATATACAGTATATATATAATATACTGTATATATACTGCATATATATATATATATATAAACATGTATATATATATTATACATGTATATATATATACATATATACAAGTATATATATAGCTTACAGTTACTGCTTTAAAATATAGGTAGTGGCAGACAAAATCTTGCAGAAGGAGATGGATGCAGTGGATGTTAAATGTCCATACCATACTAATCACTGCCCGTGGACCGGTCCTTATAAAGAGCTTCAGGTAATGCATTGAATGCAACTGCAAAATATTTACTAAAATCTAACTTTCATAGTATATCTAGTGCAAGTGTTGTGATAGTAATTTTAATCGTATTTTAATCTTTTTAATTTTAATACATTTTAATCTTTCATGAAATGATTCACAATTCTTTTTGAATTAATTTTTTTAAACTGAGTACAAATTGGTGCTAGGGGCTCAGTGAAACATATGATTTTAGATGCTATGCTAATGATTCCCAAGCTATAGGCTACATTAAACTGTGGATAAGGCACAACCATTTCTGAAGGGATCAACTAATTAATCAATGGTGTGCTCCTTATCGAGCATGAAATACAGTATGTGAGTAGGAATATGTAGCCCGGACCTTGCACAACACTAAAGAGAGAAATACTAATGATTAGTTGTAGAATTAAGATGTAGGAAAAACGTGAATAAACTAACCATTTACCATTTAGCGAATACTTCAAAATTAAAATTGGTATCCTCATTTAGAGCATACCAGTGCATATAATGTGATTTCGTTTGTTTTTTGCATATAATATGACTAAAAATTTTCCTCTTCATTTTCACATGAACTTTCGATGACCGCTATTAATAGAGGTCATTAGAAGGTAGAATGGATGGAAAAGAGGCAGGGGCAGGCCGAGATTAGGTATGTTGGATGATTTAAAGACCCACTCATAAGTGGAAATGAAGAGGAAAGCTGAAGACAGAGAAGAGTGAAGGCGTTATATACTATGGACCTACCAGTAGGCAGTGCACTAAGAGAAATGATTAAACATTATTATGCTATACTCCCCCAGGGTCATGTGGATCTCTGCGCATTCAAGCTGTCCAGCTGTCCCAAGAACTGTGGCGCCAAATTTCAGCAATATTTTCTTCAGCGACACTTGAGGGATGAGTGCAAGTACCGTGACGTGACCTGTCAGTTCTGTAAGAAGAAGTTCCCGTTAAATGAGAAAACCTCGCATGCACAGATCTGCAGTAAATACACCGTGCTCTGTCCTAAAGGCTGCAAAATGTCCGTCGTCAAAGCCGAGGTATTTCAAACCATTCGTGCATAACAAACTGTTGTTCAAATTTTGGGTACTCCTGGCATAATTGTGCTACTCTACGTGTATATCTTATATAATAGATGTATAGTATTATTATTATTATTATTATTATTTTAATTGCCCTGGGCTGCATATATATATATATATATATATATATATATATATATATATATATATATATATATATATATATATATATATATATAGCAGTATATGTAGAGAAATTCGTAGATCAACGAGTTTGCCTTATGGTTACGGTGATGCCATTGATGCTCCTTTAATCAGACTCTAGATTTAAAGACGGTTCTTGTAAGCCTCAGGCTAATGTAAGACATTAGTACAGGGTTATTCTTTGGAAATTTAATACTGAAGACACACAGCTGTTGGCAAAATCATTTTAATCAGAAAATATACCTCTTCAGTAGGAGACTGCTATAACAATGCTGCAGGACTCTGAGGCATATTGTAACTTGTGACCACATGTAAAAGTGTCCAAACTCTACGCTGCTCTGTGCATAACTGTCTGTTTTTATGCTTGTCTGTATGTTTGTAGGGTTGTTCGACCCCACTTAGCAGATATGTGACCCCTTTTTAGCCCAACCTCTCTCAGTGTAATCCACTGTCAAGCTTGTGATCCCTTCCCAACGACTACATTGAAAGCATTACAAAATACAACCATGGCTATTGTACAACTTGTGTTTATCTAAAATATCTAAACATCTATGAAAATCAGTTATTTTTAATGTATCTGTTGCTTATCAACCATGTTAACTCTAGAAATTTAACGAAAAATTCTTCCAGAGATGTGGACGGAAATCGAGTTGTTCTATGAGGTCGTTGGAAATTCCCATGCGGATAAATTTTGATGGATCAAGTTCTCTCGAGGGCCTTTATGTTTCTGAGGATAATAACAATTATTTTTACTTTAACTACGTCAGCCTCTGAAAAGGTGGAAACGGGTAGTGGCAACCCTAGCAACTACTAGAGAACTCTGGGTCTCTCTCTCTCTCTTAGTGCACTGCCTACTGGCTGGTCCATGGTATATAACGCCTTCACTCTTCTCTGTCTTCCGCTTTCCTCTTCATGTCCACATGTTCGTGGTTCTTTAAATCATCTTACATACCTAATCTCGGCCTGCCTCTGCCTCTTTTTCCTTGGTCTATATCCTGTGTATAGTATTCCTATAAAATAATAAACTCTTGCATTATATGTAATCCTACATTCATTTGTCATATTTATTCCTAGCTGGAGCAGCATATAGAAAACGAATGTCCTATACAGCATGTATCCTGTCCATACGCGGAGGCTGGATGCAAGTATCAGGTAGGCCTATAGTATCGTGACGATGTGAAAAAAATCCACCTAATCCATACCATATACACATAGAAACAATGAGAAGAGTTCGGTATAGTAGTGGCTTAGCCAATAGGATTACATTGCTGGTTCTGTAAAGAATTTCTCTAAAGAATGTCTATTTAGTAATATAGTCTAATATTACAGTCTACTCATTACTAGTCTATTGTGCTGTCCATCTGTTACTAGTCTAATATTACTGTCTATTTATTACTAGTCTATGGTGCTGTCAAAATATTCTCAGAGGGTCAGCCAATCATAAACATGAGCTCATACAGAAATTAATCTTTTTTATAAGATAAATTAAAGATAAAGCCAAACGTATGGGTCTACGGAATTCCACTGATCTGACAGGAAATGCATGAAATGATATTTGATTAAAGTTTTCACTTATTTCATAAGATTTGTCGCAGAATTCTCTGCAATCTGCACACTGCTCCACGTTTTTATATTCAATATGCGATCGAAATCCGGCCATTAGTTTCATTTTCGTAAATGAAAACTATATCTGAAATTAAATTAAATTAAAATCATTACACGGCTCTTTTAGATCCACCGTAAAAACGATTGTCAGAATATATTATATTTCCTCTCGCCTGTCAAGCTAAATCGTGATTTATTAGTAGGAAACTCAACTCGGCGCTGGTCGAGTAAAGTGACAGATGAAACCCGATACAATGTGTAAATAACAGAAATGTTAATCAATAGTTGAATGCTTTAATAATTAGGGAAATTAAAGTTAATAATTTAAATTTAATAAATTAAATTAAATAATTAAGATAATTTTTTCTCAAATATATCCGAACGATGGGTGATACAAAAATGCCGTTTAAAAATTTGTTATCAGAATACTTGAATTTATTAAGAGTACATGTATGTGTTGGTTCCGTAGGCTTACTTATTCGCAAAAAGGATTTTGTTTACAAGTGTAACTTAAAATTGGGACGAGATTTAGCGCACTCGGCTTAGCAGCGCATCCTTTAGATATTTTTGGGTGACTAACCTTGGAAGACCGAGTGTTAATTGACAGCTTTGAATGAAAACAATACCGAGGGTAATGGAAGGTTATTATTAAATCCGAGCCGGCTGCCCTCGATGCGCCAACAAAAGGCAACGATTGCTAATAACCATGAATAGAAAGTAGAAAGTAACGAAAACAACAGAAACAGCAACCAAGAAAGGAAACTTCGTAAACCCATGCAACTCTAATGTGTCTAACAATAGGAACAGAAATAATTATTACAATTAAAATTTATAAAACTCACAAATTACTAGAAGGCATACTTTGATCATCTGCTAACCTCACATCTTTCAGAAATTTACCTCCAATTGTTATTCCTTCCTCAATATCTTCCATCTCCTCAATCATTACCGACTCAGCATAAGACCTGCCGTTAGGCAGTGCACTAGAAGAAGAGACTGGTTTTAAAAGTCTTTATTTACAA
Source organism: Enchytraeus crypticus (assembly GCA_905160935.1). NCBI lineage: Eukaryota > Metazoa > Annelida > Clitellata > Enchytraeida > Enchytraeidae > Enchytraeus > Enchytraeus crypticus. The sequence continues at coordinate 716,020 of CAJHZI010000252.1, read as the reverse complement.
GACTTTCTGAACCAGTATAATTCAGTTAAGTTAAATTAAGAAGAAGCAGTAGAAGAAGAAGAAGCTTAGAAGCGTAGAAATATTGTTTGTGCAGGGTTTGCGGCGAGATATGGACGAGCACATTCGCAGCACTCTCAATGAACACATATCTATGGTGACAGTAGCCGTGCGAGCAGCTCTCAAGTTTATGAAGGAGAATAAAGAGACGGAAGAAGAACGGTTGAACGGCATGACCACTAGACTAACCAAAGTTCGCACTAGAATTGAGGGTAGGGCTTCAGCATTCCATATAATAAATTAATAATAATAATAATTTATTATTAATTATTATAATTGGTATTATTTATTTAATAATTAAATAATAATACTAATTAATTAATTAGCGAATATGTCGATCAATCTCGGTGACCAGAGTTGAAAGCGATTCGATTGAAAGACTGACAGTAGTTGACTCTTTGAGTAAAGTTTGAGTAATAACTTCGAATCAAGATTGCAAGTCAGAATTAACTTGTGAAGATTGTATCAAGACATTATGTCAGCTTTACGCTAATGTATGTTAATAGTAGTAAACCGTTTCAAATGAGTAAGCCGGCTTTATCCAGTACAACAAGTAGGCCTAGTTTAAACGGATATAGCCAGTTTACTGAGTTTCCGATAAATTATGGCTCGATAGCAATTATAAGTAGCAACGGCAACACTTATGTTGTTACTTTCATCCATGACAAAATGGAGCGCTATTGAACCAAAGCCAAATCGCCGAGCAAGAAACAAGAAGATCTATAAAAGGTGCAAATCAAATATCTGGAAAACCAGTCTTAAAAACTATTTACGTAACTATTAATGTACAATAAAAGTGCAATATTTTGTTGTTTATAGATAATTTTTTTTGCTCGCCGGCTTGATTTTGTCTCAATAGTGCTCGATGTTGTCATTGATGACTGTAACACTCTAATTGTTATTATTATTATTAATATTTTATGCTATGAAGGTCTAATAAAACAATACGAGTCTCACCTGATATGGAAGATAGATGGATTTCGCGAGAAGTTCATGGACGCAAAGTCAGCGGCAGGCGAAGAGGTGACGGTGTGTATACACAGTCCCTACATATCCGTCACTAGGTACGGCTACAGACTCAAGATGACCACGTATCTCTATGGATATGGAGCAGGTATCATCTTTCAACTAGTTTAAAGTAACGTAAACACGCATCATAGTGAAATGATCAACTATGTTGATATCGATCACTGTCGATACCACATGTTTAAACCGTTAGGCAATTTAGACCATTTTCTGTATATCCAGTCCAGTGAAGGTCCGAGATTTTACTCTCAGATCACCGCGGGTGGGATTCGAATCCACGGGGTTCAATTCACCTCAGGATCTGTCATTTAAAACTTCATGACGTTATCCCTACGCTATTGAGCCATTCTACTGCTCTATGAATGCATATTTAGGCCTATATCATTATATACTTCAATCCAAAGCCTAGTTTAACATCATTTTCCTGTCGAGAAGGCATTTCGGTGACGAAACAGTCGCTGAATTTGAACCCTGTACCTACTGATTCGCAGTCAAATAACTCAAAGGCAAGCTATCCACTTCGCCCGGATACGTTAAATTACATTATCATCTTGATTTAATAATATCGTTTAGAAATACTTACATATATTTGCGATTGAGAGTTGGTAAAAGTTTACTTACATGTATAATAGTTTAATTTTAATATATTTAAAATAAATATAAGGGGGTCATCCATATAACGAGTCATCAGCGGGCCAAAATGAGACATGAGAGACATGCTATCATAATGTTTCCAAGGGCCGTGACGACGTATTCAACGAAATACTTATCACGTTGCTTCATGTATTCTAATTTGTTTTTGAATTGCATAGTTTAGAATCAATTGCATAATTCAGTGCATTCCATTAACTTTATAAATTAGTATTCAATGATCATCAGTATTTTAATGTGCTTAAAATAGAAGAAAAAAAGTTTAAAGATAACATATAAAGAGTTTACGCAGGAAAACAATAATAGCGTTTAAAATAAATTCTTGAGAGAAATATTCTCAAAAAGTAGTTCGATAATGTGACTTCAAGTTTATTTAGTACCTGCGCAATGAGCTACTTTGTACGTTTATTTGACTTGAAGGTTTTTACTACCTGCGCAATGTAGTTCTACGCATATTTGAGTTCAAAGTTTTTCAGTACCTGCGCAATGCATGCTTATAATTATTTGACTTCAAGTTTTTCAGTACATGCTCAATGACTTACTCTGTACACTTATTTGACAGTCGAAGGTCTTTACATGTCTCTGTACGTATGTCTCTGCTCCACTGATCACGATAGACTACTGCAGTGGCCCTTCAAGCACATCATAGAACTAACCCTACTGGACCAGTGTAAGGACCGGCAGGACAGGAAGGACATCACCTACTTCATCGACACCAGTCAGGAGGATGAGACGCTCGTACGCAGACCTCCGGACTCCAAGAATAATCCCTACTTCGGTACGGATAGGTTCATCAAGATAGATCGACTGCGCCGACAGGATCATTACATCGTCGATGATTCCATATTTATAAGAATCAACTTTCTGCCACCGCCGTCCCACTAAGTGTAAATAAACCTTGCGCCTAGAGCAGCAGTGATACTGTAAATGCGCCGTTTCTTAGAGAATATCACAATCACATGAAGAATAATTAATGACAGGTAGACTACGATAGCTACGACGTAATATATCCTCAACCGGTGTCATCGTTATATCTCAGCATTCTTAAAATGTCAGCTTTCAATTGCTTAAAAGGTTAGGTTTCAGTCTATAGCTAGATCCTGGGCAAGAAAAGTATGATGCAAAGAATAAGAATGAGTAAACTGAATGAAAGGCTAAACTCTTATTAATGATATGGCGTAGTAGAACGAAGGATCAGCTAAAAAGTTAAGGAATAAATCTCTCAAGATTAACTGACTAACTACAAAAACTCCTACCCGCTGCTTCGCTTCATTATATGAGATATGTGCCATTTACCAACGGCGATGAATGGTTTCAATCTTAAAGAAACTTATTTATAAAATACATTCTATAATTTTCAGCCAAAGCAAAGACTTCAACATCAGATAATGAGTGAAAAATTTGTGCTACAGAATATCGCACGAGTAAAGTAATTCTGAACGCCTTGTATCCGATCACTCTCGAATCCAGAATGTTTAAGAATCAAATACTGCAGCCGTCGAAACTGCTCTTTTATTGCTTAACAAACAATGATTCATCTCCATCCGTTGTAAACTTTAGTCTCTCTATTTATATTTTTTAGTCTATTTAAAATTTTGCTTCACATGTCTGCAACAGGGTACACTAATACGTTCTACCATTTCCAGCATTTTTAGAAATCACTTTCAATCAAACGATCGAACTATTAGCGCCTCTAATGGTATCTCCAACAGTTATCACCAGACGAAATGGACGCTAGTCACTGAGACGTTTAAAATTTTTAATACATTTTAAATTTGCTCTGAGCAATACGAAGGACAAATTCTCTAAAGAGATACAATCAACAACATCTAATGGATTTATACACTGAACTAGTACCTAATTCAATCAACAAACAACGTAACAGAAAAGTTGATTGATGCGTCTAAGTTTATTACAATGCGAACTTCTACCAAATTTCATTTGAAATATATATTTATTTAAATTTTTTGAACAATTTCTTACACATGTCAATTTTTTATTTAGCTTATTGTTTACATGTGCCTCTCCCTAATCCATACGATCTCCCTCCTGTCCTTCCTATCTGCCTCTGTATATCTCTCCTTCAAGAAACAAAACATTCCAAAGTCGAAATTATATATAATTCTGTCCTTTGTTTCAAGAAATATACCGAATTTTCAAAGTTAGAGAACATGCTTAATGTAATTTATAAATATCATACTAAAAACAGACGTTCAAGACCATATTGTTTAGTTCATCATCAACAAAAACAAAGACTGAAGATCAAAATGAAATTTCCAAACAAATATGACTCATAACGAGTACACAACTGATCAATGCAAAACGCCTATTCCATCACAAAGGCGCGTGTAAAATGATTTAGAATTAAAATAATAGAACATGCAATTGGATTCAATTAAGAATAAATCTTTGAAAGTTGGAATATTTACCTTCTGTGCTAGAAGCAAAGTGCTTTGTTTAAACCTATTATCATGCTAAATTAATTTATATATTAACCACAACTTAACTGAAACTACTTTTTAATCTATACTTATTTTATATCTACTTTATATCTACTTCATATCTACTATAATCACTAGCTAATATCAATGATCATTGTCATCACTAGCCACTATCACTGATCATTGTTATTACTAGCTCTTATCACTGATCATTGTTATCACCAGCTACTACCACTGATCACTAGCAACTACCACTGATCATTGTTATCAGTAGCTAATATCACTGATCATTGTTGTCACAAGCTACTATCACTGATCATTGCTATCACTAGCTACTATCAGTGATCATTGTTATCACTATCTCTGATCATTATTATCACTAGCTACAACCACTGATCATTGTCATCACTAGCTTCTATCACTGATCATTGTTATCACTAGCTCTTATCACTGATCATTGTTATCACTATCACTGATCATTATTATAAATAGCTTCTATCACTGATCACTGTAATCACTAGCTCTTATCACGGATCATTGTTATCACTAGCTCTTATGGCTGACCACTGTTATCACTATCTACTATCACTGATCATTGTTATCACTAGCTCTTATCTCCGACCACTGTTATCACTAGCTTATATCACTGATCATTATTATCACTAGTTACTGGTCATCATTATCCCTATCACTGATCATTGTCATCATTGGCTCTTATCACTGTTATCACTAGTTCTTATCACTGATCACTGTTATCACTAGATAATTCTGATCATTGCTATCACTATCACTGATCACTGTTATCACTAGCTCTTATCACTGATCATTGTTATCACTATCTACTATCACTGATCATTGTTATCACTAGCTTCTATCACTGATCACTGTTATCACTAGCTCTTATCACTGATCATTGTTATCACTATCTACTATCACTGATCATTGTTATCACTATCTACTATCACTGATCATTGTTATCACTATCTACTACCACTGATCATTGCTATCACTAGCTCTAATCACTGATCATTGTTATCACTAGCTTTTATAACTGATCACTGTTATCACTAGCTCTTTTCACTGATCACTGTAGTCACTAGCTCTTATCATTGATCACTGTAATCACTAGCTCTTATCACTGATCACTGTCATCATTAGCTCTTATCATTGATCATTGTTATCACTAGCTCTTATCACTGACCACTGTTATCACTAGCTCTTATCACTGACCACTGTTATCAATAGCTCTTTTCACTGACCACTGTTATCACTAGCTCTTTTCACTGATCACTGTAGTCACTAGCTCTTATCATTGATCACTGTAATCACTAGCTATTATCACTGATCACTGTTATCATTGGCTCTTATCACGGATCATTATTATCACTAGCTCTTTTCACTGACCACTGTTATCACTAGCTCTTATCACTGATCATTGTTATCACTAGCTCTAATCACTGATCACTGTTATCACTAGCTTTTATAACTGATCACTGTTATCACTAGCTTTTATAACTGATCACTGTTATCACTAGCTCTTTTCACTGATCATTGTAATCACTAGCTCTTATCACTGACCACTGTTATCACTAGCTCTTATCACGGATCATTATTATCACTAGCAGAAGTGCTGTTAGCCTCTCTCGACACATCCTGATGCTGACTCGAATGAAGCATAGACTCCTCATCCTCAGCGTCCAATAGAAACAGTCGAACCCTACGTCGTGAAGTCAGCAGCACACACATCACCTTCCGCGTGCCGCTCACAGCAAATCTGCTCGCCTTAACGTTATCAAGAACGCGCGTGTTTGAACTCGCAACCAGTGGCCCAAAGTCTCGAGACGACAGCATGCTTACATCAACACAGCAGACTTCTGCAGACTGAAGTTGATCAGAAACTTGAGATCTTAACACTGGTGGATCTGATTCCGAGGAAAGGATATCGTCACCGAAGGCTAAAGGCTGAGGTATTTGCCCCACAGGATGAAAGAGTCCATTGAGCGAGAGAATCGAGAGAGGAAACTGAACTAGAACTGGTCGGTTGTTGTCGTCGGGCTCTTGCAGGAGCAGCGACAGGGTCTTGTCGTCGTAGAACGAGAGATCAAGGACGGTGAAGTGAGGCTTGTTGCGCGTGTGAATTAACCGATCAATGCAATCGTCGCTGATGTTAAGATCCTCAGAAAGGTTGAGAGACTTGCAGACAAGTGGCGCCACCTCGACACTGCCCGTCGTGTATGATACACGACAGATGTAGAACAGGGTGGGGGAGGTCTTGTGCACGCATGCTGTGTAGATAACCTCGTCCTGCTTATCTACAGCGAAGGCTCTCTGTGAGGTTATACAGCGAGATATAGCGCTGTTGATTGGTGGAGCGAGGAGAGAGGTAGAGGCAAGATTAGACAGTACGATGCGAGATCTGTACGTGTATGATTTGCTGCTGGTCTCTGTGCATGCCTGCAGGCAAACAAACGTTAAGATTTACTACAGCAATCTATATACATGCTGTCTGTATGTGTATCTAGATTTCTGCATCAGTATGTGTCTCTCTCTCTCTCTCTCTCGCTCTCTCTCACTCTTTCAGTGCACTGCCTACAGGCAGGTCCATGGTATATAATGTCTCCACTGAGTATGTATAATACACATATAATTTTAACTTTATACCAAATATATACGTTAAATGTGCATGGAGTTATATGCCATGAATCAGTTACACTGAATATTGAAGAATATTCCATAAGATATATAACTATACTCAGATTAAAATATTAAATACAATAAATATTGTTTTATCAACAATATTTACACCATGCTTGAATAATTAATTCAACACAGATTACTCTTCAACCACTCTTCTACTGAACAGATTGACTATTACAATTCTCAAGAGTCGTCAGACAATGAAGTTAGAAACGCTAATCTAAATTTTTCCTCTATCGCAGGCAGAGTTCATATCAAATGCCGCTCAATAAGGAGCTTAAGCCTCTTCATCATCATCATCTTCCCTTAAATCCCAGTTTAACCAGGGTCGGGATACGAATAGACTTTAACCCATTCATATACGTTTTCGTAGCAATTTCTGGAGCCTAGGCGCTCAAAAAACTGAATGCCCATTCTGAAGTTGGTTTGGATCTAGTTTTTATGTCGCTTAAGCCTTAAGCCTTTCTTTTGTTGCCTTAAGCATCTTTAACAATGTAATAAATTATATGTTGCATTAAGTTCCTTGAGTACTTTAAAGAGCAACGTCATAATGTTATTGGCTGCGACAGTGGCATTATTGACGAGATCCATAGTAGTGGAAGGTAGAGGTGGAGTTCAAATCTTCGCCTCAGTTAATCTAATTACTTAACATCAATATTATTCTAACCTTGAAACTTTACTTGAACTCTTAATTTTTAGGGAATCACTCCTCATAGCTAATCCGGCGAGATAAAGTTAATAAATTATCATAGTTATAAGTTCACATGCTAAACTTATATACAATTTCAGTATGTATCAGGCCAAATTTCAAAAGTATTAAATTCTATCTTTCAAATAGACTCCCATTTTCTAACAGAATACTGGGTTAAACTAAAATGTTTGTACAGTAAAACTTAAAAATTCAAACCTGTAAAACTTCAGAGATAGCTTGCTTTAACATGAGATGTACTTGAATTAGAGATTTTTCTGGGTAGACTTTATATAGCAATGGACTCTTGGACAGCCAAGAAGAATCTGCCACTACTTTTCTCCAACTGTTCACAGGATTATTCTTGGTCGCTCCAGAAGCGTCTGCTTGTTCGGCAGAAACTATCCGCTGAAGGTCAGCATTCTTCAGGTACTGTCCAACCTAATACAAGATCAATGTTAGGAATATATAAAAATAATATAACATAATAATAACAACAATTAGAGTGCTACAGTCATCAATGACAACATCGAGCACTATTGAGACAAAATCCAGCCGGCGAGCAAAAGAAGGTTCAAAAACGGTGCAAATTCCAAAATCCAGATAATCAGTCCAAAGTAAAGGGAATTAAAGAAAAGGTGGTTTAGGCGCAGGTCGCTGCTCATGGACACTGGATGGAAAAGAGAGATGGAAAAGATAGGTCTTCAATTGCCTATGGAACTGCTCATAGGAAAACAAAGGCCGATGTGCTTCAAATGAAGATTTCCGAAAATTGGATGGAAGAGAATTCCAGATCTGCGGTGCAGCATGCTGGAAAGAATGATTAGATAGCTTAGAGCGCAAAGGTAAGCTAGGTCTCACAAGAGCAATTAATTTAGAAGACCGAGTAACAGCAGGCTGCATCACTTTAATCAAGTGAGACATACAAGTTTGTCCAGGGATGGTGATGGACTTATAGGTTAACGAAGCTGTTTTGTAAGTGATACGCTCTTTAATCTTTAGCCAGTGCAAAGACTTTAAAATGGGCGTAACATGTGAGTACTTGGAACTACAAAGAATTGCTCGTGCAAGAGAATTCTGAACAAACTGTAATCGATTTATCACACAGCCAGGGAGATTTAAAAACAGGGAATTGCAGTAGTTCAATTTCGATTGCATAAGAGCAGCACCAATTGTAGCAGCTGTTTCACGTGACAAATATGGACGTATTCGATGAAGATCTCGGATGTGAAAGAAACATGCTTGTGAAGTTTTAGTTATGTGTTCGTGGAAGGTTAGGTGTTTATCAAGGATAACACCGAGATTTCTCACAGAAGAAACAGGTGATATTTTAATACCCGAAGATAACGAAAGAGTTTTCCCATTCAGCTTCAGAAACTGTTGAGGTGTCCCGACCAACAAGAATTCAGTCTTAGATGGATTAAGTGCCAAGAAATTAGCAGACATCCAAGAGGATATAGACTGAAAACTTTGTTGCAGGAGGGTTTCAGCATTAGAATAGGAGTTAGGGGTGAAACAAGTGTACATTTGAGTGTCATCAGCATATATTCATGATTTAGAGAATGAGAAGAGATTAGAGTGCTTAGGGGTGTTGTATAGAGGTTAAAGAGGATAGGACCAAGAACGGAGCCTTGAGGCACACCATACTTTAAGTGAGAAGGCGAAGAGATGTACTCCATCACTTTCACACTAAAAGAACGATCCGTCAGATAGGAGGAAAACCAATCAAGAACAATTCCACGAACACCAAACCAGGAAGAAAGACGTTCCAGAAGAATATTGTGATCAATGGTATCAAAAGCGGCCGAAAGATCAAGCATACACAATCCAGTTAAGCGTTGTGTGCACATGGCATTCACAATAGAATTGCACACTTATAGAAGCACCGTTTCAGTTGAACGATGCTTAGTATATGCAGCTTGATGCTTATTAAATAGATCATTGTAAGAGAGATGAGTAGAAAGCCTCTGAAGAACAATTCTTTCAGTGAGTTTAGATATGTATGACAGATTAGATATAGGCCTGTAATTTGACAATGATTCCTTATACAGTGTGGGCTTTTTAAGCAATGGAGTAATAACTGCAAGCTTAAAAGCGCAAGGAAATATGCCAGTAGAGAGAGAGAGAGAGATTAACAATCAATGTCAATACAGGAGCAAGTATGTGAATACATTTCTTTAAAAGAGAGGTTGGGATAGGGTCAAAGTCACAAAGTTTGGCTGGAGAGTCTAAAACTAATTTAGTAATCTCTTCAGTTGTAACTGGAGTGAAATTAGAAAGCTCATCCTTGGATTGAGTCTCTAAAGGAATATCAGGAGTAGAGTTAGGAGCTGGAGAGATAGATGCTCTAAAATTGCTTATCTTATCACTAAAATAACTGGAAAACTGTTCATGAAGTAACTCAACAGGAGTAGAAGGAAGAGAAGGAGAAATAGATCTATGTAAAAGATCATTAACAGTTTCCCATAATGTCTTGGCATTCACAGCCTTACTGACCAAAGAGGAGTAGTACTCTTTCTTAGCATTAGCAATAGCAGTACGATAAATCTTGTGTTGCAAATTAGAAAAAGTTTTCCAAAAATCGGAATGGGTATGACGCGACTTTCTTTCAGCTCTACAGCATGCAGCCTTTAGCTTGCTCAGATTAGAGGTGTACCAAGGGTTAGATTTCTTAAGCTTCTTGGTAGTTAGAGGTGCATGCTTATCAAGTAGAGAAGAAAGAGTAGTGTTATAAATAGCAGTAAGAAGCCACTGCAGAAATTTATAGAAAATCTACAAGCAAAACTGAAATATGTTTAACATCAAATTTTTAGTTGGTAAGATAATCAACTAGATATCCCAATATTCATGGCAAGATATAGAGTTTTAAGATAAATGAAGCTAAATATAGCGTCAGTTTTTGTACGGCAAGTATACAATAAAAGACGGCTTGCCAGGATTGGCGAACTCGTGGCTGCTCGTCCCGCTTAAAAATGATTAATTAAAAATTACTAATTAAAAATGATTAATTAAAAACTACTAATTAAAAATGACTAATTAAAAGTGATTTATTAACAATGACTACTTACAACAGATTAATTAAAAATGACTAATTACAACTGATTAATTAAAAATGACTAATTAAAATAAAAAATAAAATGACCCTAAATGATGACGTCACAAGACGTCTCTACCCGGTACCTATTACTAGCTAGCACATGTACACTCACACAAATCAACATCTACAAACCTTCTCCAGATGAAATCCAGACTTGCGATGCTCAGTATTTTCATCGAAGTTCTCTCTGAGAAAGTAGGCAACATATTTGATTTCCTGCTGAGTCATCTTGACTGGAACAGGTGGAGTTGGTGAGTCACCCGCAGTGCACAGTCTGTGACTCTCCAGGTACAACCAGCGGAAAAACGCTTTGAAGTCCTTCAAACTTCCGTCAATTACCTGTACAGGCAGCAATGATGGCACAAGCACATACAACTATGGGTACAAAAACAGCTTAAAACCTCGTAAATGTTAAGTTATTTGTTTACAGAACTTGACAGCAGACAGTGATGTACAGTAGACTTCTTTTTTTCTGTTTCATATAGTTAATTCGTTCATCTCAGCACAGATAGTACAAACAATAGAAAGTTTATGCAAATAGATAGACAAACACAAAATACGAAATAGGCTACCATAAAAGAGCCAGAGCTCTGTGCGGTAATAGCAGAATTAGTAGCTATAGCAGAGTCTATACTTAAGCATAAAATACAAAGAAATTTCACTACCAAGTACAGTAAAACAAAGCAAATATAAATCATCTCAGAGCTACAACTATTTCATTCTCTATCTATAGCTATCAGCAATATAAGGTGTGGTACGATAAAAAAATGTTGAATTTATTAAGGTAGGAAATTACTCCTCAGTCAAATGTTCACTAATGAGCAAAATGTATATGAGTATAGACCTCGAACCTGTAACCATTAAGAAAGAGAAGAGAAACAGGTACACAATCTTAACCTCACGAAAGGCTGACTTCCATGCACAATGAAACAATTAAGAAGCATAGCAAGATCCACCAATAACAAAATTTTTTAATAAAGCTTACTTAGTACTACTCAATAAATAAAATTTGTTCAAAAATGTTAAAGCTTAACATCACCAAATTTGATTAACTTTACTTTTTCAGACAGTAAATTAATTACAATATATATAATAAACTCTCTCACTTAGTGCACTTCCTACCAGCAGGTCCTTGGTATATAAAGCCTCTACTCATCTCTATCTTTCACCTTTCTCTTCATATCCACATATGAGTGGATCATTAAATAATTTATAATATTTCTTTTGATATACCAGTATTCTTAGGGGATACTGCACATGATGAGGTGAGCCCCTACGCTTTCTTCAGCTTCGACTAACATTTACTGTGCAGGAGAGTCATTCCCTGAGAAATCAATCCTGTTTACCCATATTCGTAATAATCCTGTTTACATGATAAACTATCTTTGATAATTAGGACAACAAAATTTATTATAATAATAGAGATAATTAAAGAAGTGATAAAGTATCTAACATGTCAACATAAGACGACAAAACGACAAACCTGCTGCAGTTCAACAGTTTTCAGCATGAACGACCCCACAGCCCTGACTGCCTCTCCCAGCCTACACTCGTCCAGCCCTACTTCCTGCCTCCACTTGGTGTCACAGGACTCGGCCAGGCCCTTGAGGTCAGTCAGGTGGTAGACAAGGGCCTGTGCCACTACCTGCAGGTGCTTCTGAAGTAGTCGCTGAATGTTGTGATACGACGTCTCGATATTTGTGCCGAGCTTCTTGATCTTCCAGTCGATCAGCTCAAACTGCAGCAGGGCCACGAGCTCCAGACTAGGACGTCCAAAGATGAGTAGCCTTAGGAAGTCCTGACTCAGAGATCCACCGCTACCCTACGACACGTAATAACAATGACTGTGAGTGAGAGTATCTATGAGTAAAATAGCTGCAATAAAATATCTATGAGTAAAATAGCTGCAATAAAGTATCTATGAATAAAATAGCTGCAATAAAGTATCTATGAGTAAAATAGCTGCAATAAAGTATCTATGAGTAAAATAGCTGCAATAAAGTATCTATGAGTAAAATAGCTGCAATAAAGTATCTATGAGTAAAATAGCTGCAATAAAGTATCTATGAGTAAAATAGCTGCAATAAAGTATCTATGAGTAAAATAGCTGCAATAAAGTATCTATGAGTAAAATAGCTGCAATAAAGTATCTATGAGTAAAATATCTGTATTAAAATACCTCTGAATAAAATATCTGTATTAAAATATCTAAGAATAAAATATCTAAATATTAATAAAATATCTGCAAATAAAATATCTATGAATAATATATCAATGACAAACAACAATGACTACAATATCTTTGAATAAAATGTCTACGAAAAAATTAATGAATAAAAATATTTACCAATGAAAATATATATGAAAAAAATATCGCTACATAGAAACAGGTACAAACAGAATATCTACGAATAAAATAACTATATATAAAAATATCCATAAATAGATATCACTAAAATTATCTACAAAAAAATAATTGGTAAAATATCCACAAAAAACAATAGCAATAAATAAACAGTCCAGAAATACTAAAATCTATAAGTCAAAATATTTATGAATAATATATCTTCTTTTAAAATATCTATGAATAAATATTTAAATATATCAATAAAAAATGTAGGAATAAAATTATCTAAATATAAAAATATCTAAGAATACAAATTTTCATGAATCATCGCTTGTTCAATCTATTAGACTAATATTTTAAAGATTACATACTTTACTAAGTTCTTTCATTATATTTCTCTGATTTCATTGAAATTTTAGGGGAAATATACTTTATTGGTTAAACATCTAAACATATCATTCTACTATTTTAATATTTGTACTTCAGAATTAATTAAAATTTTAATTGTCTTTATAAACTATACAGAAATACGATATTTCGAACAGCAATGAGAGAACATTAGTTGAAAGTTCATCATACAGAAAAGTTTGAGATTATCAGTCATTATAAGAACATCGAAGTGTAATGAGCATAACATCATGTGAAAACCTTTATACACCAAGTACAATTTACATTCTCCATAGAATACGAAAAAAGAAGAAAACACTTCAACTTACATGTGCTTTAGATTTTTGTTCAGCCAATGAAATAAGTTTTGCATCCATTTCTAGCAGAATATCTTCCCAAGACTCTTCCATCTGGGAAATAGTTGTTTCCATGTAATCAAACAACGACAGTATTGTTCCAAACTTCACAGAAATCACTTCTAACTCCTTCCTTCTCTGACTTAATCTATAAGTCATTATAAATCATCATTATTATACATTATTAAAATAAAATAAGTTTTAAATCTCTCTTTAGTATTCTAACAAATGGCAGTTTCAATGCATATTCCTCCTACATTCTTCTTTTGTGCTTCTTAAAGAGAACTCCATCAATTAATAAGTTAGTCCCTTCACAAAAGACAATGCTTTACATACACTTACGGCAGCCTATAGCTTGAGCATAGTACATGGCTTCTGAGGTGTTAAGTCAAAATTAAAATCGGCAATGTTCTAACTTTTAATTAATTTAATCTAACAACCTTAAATAAGCAATTAATGAAAGATTTAATCGATCAATAATTATAATAATATTAAATGCAAATGCATCACAAAACGAATTGGTAGAGGACTGAACCAAAATGTAAATTATTAGAAAAAAGTTAAGCAAATTACACAATAGCAATTACGAGTAAAAAGTAAGAATTTTAAAAGTTCAAAAATGTTAATTAATAACAGCATTAAGAAATTCTAACCTACTGGAGTCAAAAGTTAATATATGCACTGCATTTTCTCTTTCCACGGCCACAGATATGTGTCTAAAGTCTGAAGTCAGCAATGCTGACACAATCTTCTCCACTGAACCACTACCACAGAGATCATATTCCTTCAAATCGATGACTCCCAACGAAAATACTCCGTAGGCAAACAGTTCCAACTGGCCTGAAACTGTTCCGACAAAGAGGACGTTCAAAAATTTCTGCCCACGGAGCTTTTTGGCATCGTCCGCAGACACACTTTCGTCAGGTCCGCCCTTATTCAGCTGAGCCGTGGTCTTACTGAATTCTGTCAAAGGAGGCAAGAATTTCTCAGACTGATCCTCAAAAATATCTGACTTCATTCCATAGAGATCTGCAGATAACAGTTAGTAAGGCACGGTAAATTATTAAAATATTTACAACGAAAACTATATAGCAGTGTCATGGCCGAACTCGGTCTTCGAGACTACTTTACAGAAAGAGTTCAATAATAATAGTAAACTAAATAATAATTACATTTAAGTTAATATCTAAACAAGTAAAAAATGTCTACATGTTTTTATCTCTTTAATCCTTTTCATGTCTTAATTTACGATGTTGTATCAAGTGGCAATTGTGACAAAAACAGAATGGTATATTCAGATTTAGAGCTTAAAATTGTAGAATGAATATTATAACTTAATACTTTTTAAGTACTTATTTCATATAATGCTTTATATAGTACATGGGATTAATAATATTTATTAGAAAATATTAGTTTTATTTATTTATTTGAAACTCTTTCTAGCAAATAAAACATAATATGATAATTTATCTTATTGCTATAAATTTACCTTGTTTCTATATCTAGAGCAGAGTTAAGTAAGTTACAGTCCATAATTATATTAAGATATCTGATCATGAAACTTTGATATGGTATGCTAGAAAATTATAATAAAACTAACTATTTCTTAAACGTCTCTAGCTAAATATCTCCAGATCAATGTATTAAATGCATCTCGATAAAATGTTTCTAAAATGCTTAAAGTCTCTGGTATTGTGCAATAAGAAATCATACTGCTATCATTAAAAATCAATGTTTATAAAGAATATTTCACAAAGAAATTGCAACAAGAACTTATAAGCTAAAAAAGGAAATCTAAAAGTTAGCACACTTACTCTCAGTTGAGTCAGCATTGCTTGAACAAGCAGAATCGCTGCTGCACCACGACATAAACGAAACAGCAGAACTGCACTGGGATGAATGTAAGCACGATGAATCTTCTACATCACAAAACTTAATCAGCCCCGAACTGTAGCCCACAGCGATGACTTTACCATCCGGCCGCCACGCCAATCCTACGACCTTCGTCTCTTCGTTTATCGCAGACAGCGTCCAAACCTTCTGCCAGGATAAACGATGTAGAATTACTTCGCCGGCTACATTAGAAACGGCAATCAGATCCATCTTAGGCGACCACAACATTTCCTCTATGTCCAGAAGTACATGTTTCTCATCAACCTGGCGAAACGTGCTGACACCGGAAGCCATGGTAGCGATAAATATGTGCAAATTTCTAATTCTACAAGTAAATAAAAATAAAAAATTAAAACATGCACTATAGTGAAATGATCAACTGTGTTGATATCTATTACTTTTAATACCACATTAAAGTCAGCAACAAGAAAGCACTACATTTTCATGCACATAAAGTTTTTCTAGGTAGTTTAGAATTGCAATTTAAAAAATAGTTTTGCATTTTAATAATAAATCTTGCATGTGTTTAAATGCAGTAACTACAGAAGCTATAACTACCTAAAGGAGATACAAGGCTAAGTTAAACATCTATTTCCAAACACAAGCATACTGCCAGAGCCAGGACTTAGAGACTACATAGACTACTTGCTTATCACGCAAGCGGGCAACAATACTAGGCAATCAGCCAATACATATAATGTGTTACTGCTATGTATAATTATTATTATATAAAATAATTTAACTCTAACCAAATGTTTCTATATATACACAAAAGAATAGTTCTAATCAATAGATCTAAATGTTTTTTTTAAATTTACTTAAAATTGTACAAATATCTAATAAATTTCTTAAATTTAAAAGTATAAGACGTATTATAGATTCTAAACTTGAATCACTCTATTAATTGTAGCCTAACGTCGCTAGTGTTTCAATAGATTAATTCTTAAATACTACGTTACAAAAAGGTTACAAGTCTGTTGTTGTATGTATATGCAGAGATCACAAATAATTAGTGCAAATAATAATTATTAAAAATAATCAATATTAAAACATTAACTTAAAATTGCTATATTATAGGAGCCAGAACTTGACTAATGAAATCGTATTTAGGATAGGCCTAAATAGGAAGAAGAGTTGGATGTGATACGTTTTAGGAGGGGGAGAGTCTATCAAAAGATGTCATAGAAAGAAAAATTGAATGAAGTAGAGGAAGGTCGAGATTAGGATGCTAGATGATTTGAAGATCCATTAATATGTGGAAATGAAAAGGGAAAGCAGAAGACAGAGAAGAGTGGAGGCGTTATATACCATGGACTTGCAAGTAGGCAGAGCACTAAGAGAGGGAGAAAGAGAGAATATGATAAAATCTCAAGCCGTGAATCATTTCTAAAGGTGGGTTTAATTTGTAATCAGTGCTTCTGTCATTAAATGTTCCGGACATCAAATCCTAAACGATAAATTTGAAATTAAGACCCTATCACAATCTACTTGACAATATTGCGCCTGTCCGAGATTTTATTCTCTGATAACATCTTTAGAGATTCAATAGATTTGAAGGCATCTCACGATCCTTATAAAAAAAAGTTGAGTAAAAAATCTATAAAAGTTCACATCATATTTCGAATCACTTTAAAGATACGTAAGTTAACATAAACAAATACTTGCGACTTATCGCGTAATTTCTAGAAAACAAGTTATATAATCAAACAATTCAGGTAAGTTAGATAACCACAAATAAAAATAGCACACATTCAAAGTATTTATAGTTGTTTACTCTTTTTAGATTATATTTACCATTTAATATCGCTCAACATAGATAGCCTCTTTTTTAGAGTGGTCTCTGAAAATACAATGAATATAATATTATAATTATAATAACATAATAACAATTAGAGTGCTACAGTCATCAATGACAACATCGAGCACTATTGAGACAAAATCAAGCCGGCGAGCAAAAAAAGAAGGTCCAAAAGCGGTGCAAATTCCAAAATCCAGAATTTCAGTCCAAAGTAAATGGAGCTAAAGAAAAGGTGGTTTAGGCGCAGGTCGCTGCTTACGGACGCTGGATGGAAAAGAGAGAGATGGAAAAGATAGGTCTTCAACTGCTTGTGGAACTGCTCATAGGAAAGCAAAGGCTGATGTGATTCAAATGAAGATTTCCGAAGATTGGATGGAAGAGAATTCCAGATCTGAGGTGCAGCATGCTGGAAAGAACGATTAGATAGCTTAGAGCGTGAAGGTAAGCTAGAAAAAGTAAAGTAAACCTTATCCAGTGTGAGCTTTTTAAGCAATGGAGTAATAACTGCACGCTTAAAAGCGCGAGGAAATAAGCTGATTCATTAATTACTATACAGGATATTATGTGAGTTATTAAATATTTTGTCTACTAGAATTAGACATTTATGATACAAATAATTAAATAAAAATCGAATACACATTCTGTGAAATTGGATTTCGAAATGATTGGGTCAGCAGAGTATTATGAAAATACTCCAATTAGAGAAGCTTTAATATATAGACTTCTAAACAATGAAATGAGGGTAGAAATGGGAAATAAATACGCATCAATTAAACAATATAGTAATGATAGACGAATATTAGATACTAAATTCAGTCTTACGCAGGGTGATGTTTATAACTTTGCGCAGGATCGTGATAGGTGGAGGCATAGGGTTGAGGAGACTGCTCTGGTGTCCACCTACATGTAGTGACGTTGCGCATAAAATCGAGAGAGTGGTCTAGACAACAACAATAAAAAAAAGGGCAACACGCCTTGGCGCAACTGTTAAATGATTAACTGTGTTGACATTATCACTTTTAACATCACAAATGGAAACATTTAGGTAATTTAGGCCATTTTCCTCACAACCAGTCCAGTGAATGTCCTAGATTTTACTCTCAGATCAGCGCGGCTGGGAATCGAACCCACTATTGAGAGTTAAATTCACCTCAGAATCTGTCATTTAAAACTTCATGACGTTATCTTTCGCCTCTAACCACTACACCACTGAAACATTCAACAAGACAATTGTTTCTACGTTTATTCCATAAGCTTTATTCTGTGTTTTATTCTGTATATCGATCAGTGTTTATACGCCGATGTCGTTATGTTAGCTGGGAATCTCTTTGCAATCGTTGAACTCGCCATTTAAACATAGTTAACTAACATTAACAGCACTCCACGTGCCCCGAGCATCCCAAGTACCCCGGCCATCCCAAGTACCCCGGCCATCCCAAGTACCCCGGGCATCCCAAGTACCCCGTGCATCCCAAGTGCCCCGAGCATCCCAAGCAGGGCGTCCACACAATGTTAACAACGACGCAGCTTGCGTCTTTGGAAAAATAGGGGGGAAGTGGAAAAAGGTACGGAACTTTAAAAACAGGGAGGAAAGTGGAAAAATAGAAAATTAAATTCTGCTCGAATCATATCTTAGCACGCGTCTCAGTGATCTTACACGCTAGTTAACCCAGGCAGTAATACTCTGCCAGTAAATATATAGAGCCTACATGTAGCGTACATGTGCTTGTACTTTATTTACGGGTCATAATTGAAGTTGTAGTACAGTACCAATGAAGTACTTGTACAAGCAGGACAATAAATAGATCTAATTAAGATTTACATACATATAGTTGTCTATTAGCTGGAAAACTCTGACTTTTAGATATAAAGAGAAGAGTTTAGACTTTTATAAAATTATAATGTAGGCCTCAGCTTGCATTTATACCGGTAATTTTATTGATGTTAAAGTAGCCTAGATTATAGCGAAACATGTATACTGTACAGTGGTATTTAGGTTTTAATTTCTAAAGTTAATGATAGATTTCCTGGAGTTATGGCCTGGCATCTTTAATGGATAATTACGATTGCTAATAGGAGTGAATGTAGTTACATAGTGATCAATATCATCATGAATGATGGTTTTTAACTTTTTACAACAGTATTGTTAGTTTGCACAAATATGCAACAATAAAGTTTAAACTGCCTAATGCAATATTTATGTCATGCTTATTCCAGTTTTTATAAGCAATAAATTTAATGTTGTTACTAAAAATTGTAAACGAAAACAGTTCAGCTTCGTCAGATATAATAGAAATATAAGTAGCGTAATTTAAGTAGCAAAAAATTGTGTTGTCTCGAGGAGAGAGAATTTACAAGTTTCGCTGCAAAGAACTCATGTGCGACAATTATGTTCAAAGTGATAAATGGGCCAACCCTTGTAACATAAAACATGTTTCCAAAATTAAGCGGGGGTTGACTTGTCAATATGAAATCTGGGCAGTCAAACATGGTGATGTTTGGTCACGCCATAAATTAGCAGACAACAAAGATAAAGTAACAGACTCCACCAAGCTAGAAGAATCCTAATGCTTGACTTCTTAATTCCAAATAGAAGAATCTCCATCTTGCTCGTCCTTTGTACAAACACAAGTTAATGTTGATACTGAGGTTGATTTTTCAACAAAAATCTTGCATCAGTAGCTGCGTCCGTTACAGTAGGCTCGCATAATTCTATGATCAGCTATCAAATGGAATCAAGTTCTGAAGACGACAACGACGACATTGAAGATCCTGCTCTCTATTCAAGTCGAAGAATTGATAAGTCCACAATAGCAATGCTTCTTAGCAAGACATGCCAACCATCCAAAGGATTTCAGTTTTCAGTGACGAATGCAAGAAGATGCCTGCATTCGTACTTTTACAGCACTCTGCCAGACAACTCTGCAGACAACTCAGCAGCGAAAATGGCTCTCGTACATTAAGTCGTCTGACCGACTGCATTGCTTACACTTTATATTATTTGGTGGACCAGCAACAGAATCGACAGACTGGGTTTCTAAAGGTATCAACAACTGGCCCCATGCTGCTAGAGATCTGTGCGTACATGAATCCATCATAATTCACAGAACAGCAGAAATAAATTGGCTGTCCTGGATATTCGGAAAGCAGATCGACTGCCAACAAGAAATTCAAGGAATGCACTTGTAATAGAAAGACGAAATGCAGCTACTGTGGCCATCAAGGCACTGCAATGGCTGGCTGCTAAAATGGTTGCTGTACGCAATCAGGAAGGTAGTCATGGAAAGTTTCTGAGCTTGAGCGGACTTTAGCCCAATTTGATCCTTCTGCTAAAGCTTATCTCAAAAAATTGCAAGCAATTCGTAGCCAGTCATTGAGAAGGAAGCCATGCATAAATATTGACATTCCACGAAATGTACATGGGCTTCCAGACATAAAGTCTATTAGAGACTAGCGAATTAATCCGGAAAATTGGCAATTTCTACCACGAATTCATAAACAACCACATTCTAATTCGATGTTGATCGTTCTGTGTGGGTCAATTTATGTTACTATTCTGAATAACCATCTCTCTAATCTTTATCTAGTTTGCCAGTAGGCCTACTTTAAAACGCAGTTACAACTTACACACAGTAGGCCTAACTGAATTTTACACATTTTGGCTGAATTTGCGCGTTGATTTTTTGGCTTGTCAAAATCGGGGGGGGGGAAGCTTGCGTCGTTACTCTAGGGGGATGGACGCCCCTGATCGCAAGTGCCCCGGGCATCCCAAGTACCCCGGGCATCCCAAGTGCCTCGGGCGTCCCACGTGCCCCGGGCATCCCAAGGGCCCCGAGCATCCAACGTGCCTCGGTCGGGGCACGATTTTCACCCCCGTTAACCCTATGGCAGAGCACCCCTCGCCCGCACGCCATTTGCCCTGCGTGCTCCAGGCATGTGCGTGCATGACTGCCCAGAGCTACCTTGGGCACCCCCGGCACTTCAGGCGGGCACCCCCAGATATCCCAGTGCCGGAAAGCCCCGTGGCATTCCTGGGCGCCCAAAAGTGCCCCCGGTCGGTGGTGATCGAGCACAACATATAGTGCCCGAGGAACCTCGATTGATCGGTGCTCTAGGAACCATCAGGCATGCCCCGCGGGCATTCGAGGTACGCCTATAGTGACCCTGGCATGGGAATTAAATATTTAAATGGTCAGAGAGTTTAAAATCAATGTTTTGAATAGTCTTACAAATCAGTGAAGTTGTGGAGACAGAATCAGTGAATGCTATCAAAAGCAGATCGATATGATCATTTAATACCCGATTAACTAATGTTTAGCTAATTTATAAGCGTTATAGAAGTGTATGAAGTTTTAAATGTGCGTTATTGCTTTTTCTGTATTAATAAGCTTACATGTAGTACCGAAGTGTGAAAATTATCTTTATTAATATAGTTGTGGTAATAGTCATTTGGTAACCAGGTAATTAATCCTACTTGTTATATGGGTGTAAACAAGCATCCTGTGCTCTGCTGACCCAGTCTGCTGTTATGTTGAAAACATAATTAATTTTGTAGGAATGATATTCATTTAGGCTTACAAAATTCATTTCGAATCAAATTAATTAAATTAATTTTTAAATCAAATTTTAAAGAATGTTTAAAAAGTCTAGTTTTAGTAGACCAAATATTTAATAACTCACCTAATCTCTTTGGATAATGATTATTGAACCATAAATTGCATAGTGATGGAAACAATAGCTCACTTTTAAATCATAGAATTTAGGGTTATAGAACTGATTCCACGGTATTAAAAGTAATTGATATTGTCTTGGACGCTTATTTTCAAATAATATGCGGTAATAGTAATAGCCGGTTAACTTTACGGCTGGAGCCAATGACGATGTCGGTAAGATATTCGACCGCGGAGCAATATGTGAGTGGTTCAAATCCTAGGCTCGGCCGTCATTGACATCGCCTAACTTTACTTCTTTGAATGTTCAGACCACTCTAGCTTTGAATTCCTATACACTAGTATAGAGGTCTGAAGTTAAGGCGGCTTGGCGCGGTTATTAATCTGCCACTCTCAGGAAGAACTGAGTCAGCTGTTTTCTTGACTCACTAGTGCACACGACCCTGGTTGCAGCACAAGCAGCCCATAGAATAAAGAATTCCAATATATTAATTTCTATAATTTCTATTCCTATCCTTGAAGCAGCCAAATTTCTTAAACCACGCAATCTTTGTGTGCTCTATAGAATTTTGTGAAAGCTCCCATTAATTCGTTTTATCTATGAACTGGGCTCACGTGGGCTACTACAATCGAAGTCCTATCTGTATCTGTTGAAAACAAATTATTTGTGAATAGACATGGTACTATTCGTGAATAGGCCTAGACATGAAATTATTCGTTAATAGATATGAAACTATTCGTGAATAGATATGAAACTATTCGTGAATAGATATGAAACTATTCGTGAATAGATATGAAACTATTCGTAAATAGATATGAAACTATGCGTAAATAGATATGAAATTATTCGTGAATAGGCATAGAACTATTAGTGTAGACGCATTACTTTTTTCAATATAAAAGACAGCCAAGATGTCAAGCAGGTGATGATGCATGCATTAAAAGAAATAGACTATATAATATATGCAGGTATAGTCCCGTATCAAAATTTTTTTTAAATTTTGTTAGTCGTCTAACGTAAGGTTGATTAGATTGTTTAGATTTTAGAGTAGATTAAGATGTGTCGGTTGATTTTGATTGATTTGAGAGGTTAGTACTTTTGATTGATGGTGTTGAAGCTGCTGATAGAGTTAGGCTCAATTAAGTGAGTGCAACTATAGGTGTCAGTTCATATTCAGCAGCTACTAACACCTAGCTTACAACTGACTGAAAAAAGTAAGTAGCTTTAAAACACCATTCTCTATCTTTAGTGATAGAGATTATTTTTATGAATACCAAGTATAATGTCCAAGCCCCATATTCATAGTCAGAGTCTGCTTTCTCGCTCCATAAAGATCACGCTATGAAAGATTAACAAGTTAATCATCTTACAATTGGCAATTTCATACCTTGTCTCTCTCCTTTCCTAGAGATTGAGGAAATATATGGCTACCGAAGTAGTCTTCCGTTGCTTTATACTTAGTTGTTGCTTAGTCGCCTTATACGACACGTGTATAGTTAACGGTTGGTCTATTCTTCTGTGTCCATGCAGGACGCAACTAAAGTAAAACATATTATAGTGGTTAAACTAAATTTCTAAGCTGAAAACAGTGAAAATGTTTATCGGAGAGAATTGAAAATTTTATCTGAAATCTCTGAGTGATTTCAGTGGTTACATTTTCTAATAAAAATCAAAGGTGATGCAAGGTAACCCTAACTTTATACATTCTGAAGTATTTCACAGTTTCAGTTTTTGTTCCATGTTCATCAACTGACCGGTGGGTAGGGGAATCCACACAACTCCAACAATAATTATTACGTAAACTAAGTTGCGTCATTGGGAAAATAGAGGAGCAAGCGGAAAAACTACGAAGCTCTACAAATATGGGGCAGTGTAAAATTGCGCATAATGAGTTAGGCGGTTTAAAAGCAAAAGCTGGTAAAGCTAATGTTAGCGTTAGTTTCCTCACTCGAAAGCGATGTCAGTGACCGGCGAGCCCAGGATTTGAACCCCGCACCTACTGTTCCGCGGTCGAGTATCTTAACGACTTCGCCACTGGCTCCAGCCAAGAAAGCTTGAGTCATTGCACTAGGGGGCCGGAAGACACTTCACTCGTGAATTTAAGATATTTCTGAAATAAGAAACAAAACGAGTATAGCCTAGTCAAAGACTCTTTCAATGCCTAACCCACGCGAACTTTTGAGTAACGTATAAGTTAACAGCCATCAACCAGTTCTTTGTTCTACAGGCGATCGTACTAGAATGCCTGGCCGCTAGTCGGCTATTAATATATTATTACGGGTGCAGAAGAGGCTTCTGTTGGGAATTTGAATATCCTACGCATCTTACAGTAGTGCAAAGATTATACATCAGCCGACTTCACAAGCATAAAACCGTTCTGCTACAAGCCATGAGAGGTTGCAAGCTTCACTGGACTTGAGGGGTTAGAATTGAGGAGACGAGAATTTTTTTTAAAATGTCTTTACGGTTTAACTATTATTACAATAGTAGACGTTATTTTAGAGGCTGTAAGATCAGAAAACCGAAAGAAGAACTATCTTCTATTCTTCTTCATAACGCCAGCAGATTTTATATGAGAGGAGTGTATATTAAAATATAAGATTGGGGTCTCCCTAAGGCCTTGGACAAAGACTTAAATCCTTGTCGTGATAGGCATGTCTCTCTTTGTTTCAAAAGCAAGTTGACCGATTCTTATTAACTAATAATAAATATAATAATAATAATAAAGGTTTAACGTCCGTTTCATCATTCAAGGATGATGACAGGGACGTCCCCCATCACACGTCACTACAAATCGATCCACCCCAAACGATCTGAAAAAACACGTGCTGAAGAGAAAGAAAAAGATCCTAAACAGTGCCGGTCCGGTGATCAAAACAACAGTCAGGCAAGATGAAAAAATCTATGGTTGGAAGGGGTGTGGTTTCAATCTACAACGGAAAGTGGAAGTAGTAGAACAATTGCATATTATCCTTAACCCCCACACTTGCCCCCTGAGTGGAAAACTAACTTCACCCACGCAAGCGTTCTCCTGGAGCGAATGATTAATTGACGCTGCTGGTATATAGGAGCCTCAACTTGAAGGTGGTAAATTCAGTTACTTGGATAAAATCTTAAGTTAATAGTACTTTCCACTGGCAGGTGAGTTATATTTGTTATTTCTTAATCTAAATGGCATCACATAAATATCCCTGGCATCAACGTTGTATAATATTATTACTATTAAGTTTGTCATAGATTTAGTAGATTTGAAGATAATAATAATAATAATAATAAAGGTTTACTATTATTATTTAGAAATAGACCCGTAGGCATTTAAAACTAAAATATAGATATTAATATGCATTAATATTAGGCAATGTTCTGGCGGTGCTGGCACGGTGGTAGAACATTCACCCATTGAACGAGTGGTTCAGATTTCAGATTTTCGAAATGAATTTTTCTCTTCCGGGGACGGGGGCGAATAAAAAGCTAAGAACACATTCAGGCGCTTCTGATAGTTGACAAGACAGAATATAATGATCTGTTGTATTAGGTTTCATGACTTGTCAATGAGATATTGTTAATCGTACTCCTAAATAACTTTCCAATTCAATATTGTTCAAAAGCATTAATTACATTAACTAGTATAGACCTAATCTTAAAGCAATGTTGCGAAGTGCCAAATTTAGATAGGCTAATGTTTCATAGAAGGACTGCAAGGCGATTGTCGCTATAGCTGCTAAGCCAAAAATAGCCTTATTCGAGAAGGAAGAGTGCCTTAATATACAAGTGTTGGAGGCTTTCTTAAAATAAGGATGTTTGTATTATTATAATCATCCTTTCTAGTATTGTGGTTGGGACACTGAAGATCGGATCAACCATACATTGCATGTGTCGTAAGAGACGACTGAGCAAGAACTGAGGAACTCAACAAGAAACCACCTTTGAGGTCATATTATTCCCAAGCTACATTAAGGCGTGGACATTGCACAGCCTCTTGTGCTGTTACTCGTTAGTTGATACAGTGCTCTTTATGAAGCGAGAAAAGCAGCATGCGAGTAAGAATATGACATTGGATCTCTGCTACCTGGAAGAACACTAGAGAGAAATAATAATATTATAGTAGTAATTATTATAGTAATAGTGTTTTTAAGAGGGGTTTGACAACTATAAAACAGAACTTTAGTATCATAAAAATCTAATTTTTTTACGAAGAATCAGTAAGAACGTCATTTAAGTAAATGTAGCTTAGAGTTATCACCAATGGAGATATTTAAGTGTAGAGACAGGAGAATTTAGCCAGGAAGAGGCTACTCGGAGAAACATCGCTATTACATACGTATTCGTGCATATTATTGCATAACCAGTAACTCACCGGATAATTGAGTTAAAAACTTCGTCATTATCTCAAACTCCTTGTAGAATAGGTCAAAAGCTAAGGTTAACGTCAATTTAATCACTCGAAAACGATGTCGGTGACGGAGGAGCCCAGGATATGAACCGCACACATACTGATCCGCCGTCGAATATCTTACCGACTTCGCCACTGGCTCCAGCCTTGACTATTTTTTATAGCCAATCAGCCAATGAAAGTTCAGGTAGCAATCGTTCAATCTATCCAATAGCCTAATTGCTCTTATTTATCGTTAATGTAAACCGATTAGAAAGTAGTTGACGACTGATGCCAACGATTTACATTCTACAATCAGGTCCGGCATATATTGCCTCATCATGTTCTTGAAGTGTTAGGGGGCTTTTGTCCGGGGGGCTTTTATCCGTACACCCTGAACCAGTACTCAACTGTTAAAAAACTATCATGAATGAAAATTGTTCAAAAAAAGCCGTTCCAATAATTATTAGAAGCATGTGACGATTACAATATATCTCGCAATAACTAGTACCTACACTGAAGAATAGACTAACCGTTAACTGCACTTGTAGTAAGAGGCAACGGAGCAAGAACTGAGGAAGGCAACGAGAAACCGCATCAGAAGAAATTTAATTCCCAATTTATATGCCACATTAGGGTGTGGATAAGGCATTGTCTTTTGTGAATGGAATAATTCAGCAAAAAGCAACGATTAAGCCAACTAATAACCATGGAGAGGAATGGAGGAAATAACAAAAACTATAATAACAACAACAAAGATAGGAACTCTGTATCATGTGCGGTATCTCAAGCGTGTAACAACACTACGAACAAACCAAATCGTTGATAGAAGAAGTGCTCTTTATGGAGCGTGAAAAACATCTTATGAGTAGGAATATATAACTTGGACCTACCATCTGCAGGACACTAGAGAAAGAGAGAGAGAGAGAGAGAGAGAGAGAAAGAGAGAGAGAGAGAGAAATACTGACGTCCATTGCCCATGTTTATTATGATTTCGTTTAGCCCTAAGCATTTCATCATGTCCGTTTTATGTAAACACGTATCGTGTGCACTTTCACAGACCTCTCACAGCAGATAAAACTGATTCAACGGTTATTTGTTAAAAACCGATCATCTACACCGAAGATCAGATCTGGTTTCAGACAAATTCTTTAGAGATGATGTAATTTCTCGACGCTCCTCGCTATCTTCGAAAAATTGTTTAGCTCAGTGTACATGGATAGCTGAGCAAGTGAGTAACGATAAAATGGCCTACCGTCTTTTCAGTAGATGTGAATATCAAAGCTATAAGGTCTATCGGCTAATATGTATGTGTACCATTGTGTAGTCCACAAGAAACTTATTATGCGCTCGTGTTATTTCTTGATTTTTTATGGTTGCAAAATAATATCTTGTGGATTGTAGTCATTTATTTATTATAGAATATAGACCTACATGCCAATGCGTATATATTGATATTTAATTTATTTGCATGTATCATGATGCATTGCTATATAATATTTTGCATAAAAGCGTCATGATGATGTCTAAAACGACGAAAGTTTATTTTAAAATAGGGATATTTAAAGTCTGAAAATCTATTCTTTAAAAATATATATTTTCAATTTCTTATTCTTGCCATTGTTTAGTGATGTAGTAAGCTTATTGGAGACATGCAGCAAATATTTACTGTATAATGCTATTCGAAGTCTATTTCTTTAAAAATGAATTATCTGTAATAGTGCCGCACTAAGATTAGTGGGTTGTCAACAACAGTCTTAGCCAAGGTTTTGATTGACATCTTATGATTGATTATTTGCGCTATTTTCCTGTTTAAAAAATGATCTTGATTTTCAACTTCTTAACAATGTTTTAGATTTTTTAATTTGTAAATGTATTCTTTGGTATTAGTATCGCATATATAATAATTTAGAAGATGGCAAAGAACCTGTGAGAAGACCTAAAAAGAAGATGGAAGGACTGCCTCGAAGAAGACTTGAAGGCTGCTGGAGTTAGCATTTATGGGAGAATAGGAGGAAGAAAGAGAATGAACATCGAGGAAATGGCAAAAAATAGAGTTTTGTGGAGGGATATCATAGAGAAATCTTTAGCTGGAACCAGCCCCAGGATGAGCACATGACATGACTTGACATATATTGACATAATGTTATATTCTAGCATATTAAATATTTTGCTACCATATGGTCGTCATAAAAACATTCAAGTAGCATTCTTTTCGTAGCACAATAGAACAAAACATATTACCATAAAAAGCTTGAATTAACTTTTTTAGTCTTCGTAATTGAAATTTTTATGATACGCCTTACCTAAATTCACTTTATCTTCCTTTTTTTCCCAGGTTCTCCTTCACTTTCCACATGATGCTACTCATCATGTATTTCTTCCATGGCAGGTTTTGATGAGTTGGCAGAGAAGGCAAATGCCGACAAAACAATACTTGGCGGCCAAACTCTCGGTGCTTGATAAAGCTCTGAGTGAGTCACAAAGCCTTGTCAGACACCGTGTATACATCGACTGAAAATCTCTGCATTACTAAGAGGAATTAGAGGCTAACTTAATTACTGCATTATCGTAAAAATTTTACACTCTACTCTTGGCAGGAAACTGACAAGCTTTGTGGTTCTATTACGCAGAACATCAGAGTAAACAAAGCAATTATTAATGCACTAGAGTTTAGTATACTGTAGTTGCTGGGAAAACGGAGATTATTAATAAATTAACATTGATTACATATTATCCTATTCATTTTACATATCACTTCAATTTTCAAACTATATTCTTACGGCTCCATATTGGAGACACTATTTAACCCGTTACCTCAAATAGCACTCAACAGCAAGAAGATTGTTTTTGAGTAGCGTTAAATAAGCATCAATATAACCCAAATATAGAATTTTAATTCGGTAATATTGGGACTACGAATGTTTAGATCATCCATGCGATTGATTTATCATTATGTAATTCGAAGAGATTAATTTTTGAAGTTTGTATTTCATTAATTACAAAGCATAATCAAACTTCACTTATCTGTGTAATATCATCTCAAAACTGACTTAATTTTTAGTGAATTTTTAGTGTCTTATTTACTCCATCAAGTTCTCTAACGGCTAGTTCTTAAATATCCAAATTCAAGCAAACGACATTCTACCCAGTTTTTCTTCTGTTACAGATAGGACTTGTTTTGAAAAACAAACGTTAATTCTGATTAAATATGCAACTATCGTTGTCACTGTTTTAATTTAATTTCTTACATTTTAATTTCTTTAATTTCTTACTTCGAAACCGTCTAGGGAAGTATTATTTACGCACTGAAATAGACGTTAAACTTTTCTTTTACTTTCGTTTTTCTAATCAAGTGAAACTGCAGGTTGAAGATGAGTATTAGATCGGGTTTGTTATTTGATACCCGGCTGTTAGTCATCAACTGGACTTCGTTAAAAGCTCAACGTAAAACTATTCCACTGCACCGGGTGATAAGTCATAGACCTATCAACTTTCACTCTATGTCTCTCTCTATCTCTATCTCTATCTCTCTGTCTCTCTCTCTCTCTCTCTCTCTATCTGTCAATCTATCTATATATTTGTCTATCTATTTATCTCTCTCTTTGTGTTCGTGTGTACATGAAAACTCTTATTTGTTAAGAAATTTTTTGCAAGGATGTTATATGATACTTATGTATGTCTATGTCGGTTTGAAAATCTTGCTTGTATTGCTATGCATTCAATATGTACGAACACTGTATATTTACTTGCGCAAGTGTGAAGTCTATCCTAGATTGATATGAACATGTGCTGGTAATGTGCTTGTGCCTCATTTGTTGTAAAAGGTGCTTGTAATGTCAGTGCTTTAAATGTGGTGCCTCATTTGTTGGAACAGATGCTTGTAATAATGCTTGTGACTCATTTCTTGGTAAAGTAAATGCTGGTAAAGCCAATGTTAACGTCAGTTTCCTCACTCGAAAGCGATATCAGTGACGGACAGGCCCAGGATTTCAATCCCGCACATACTGATCTGCGGTCGCACATCTTACCGATACCGCCACTTGTTCCAGCCAGTGTCGATGTCGGTAAATGGAACATTATTATGCTTGTGCGTTTCCGTTCATTTCTTTACAGTTATTTAGTTTTCCATCTCTGGACTAGTTTTCTTGAATTTGGATTTTGCAATGACTCTTTTAATCTTTTCTTTTGCTCGTCGGCTTGGGTTTTGGCTCAATAACGCTCGATGTTATCATTGACGACAATAGCACTCTAATTGTTGTTTTTGTTGTTGTACTGGATTTGTATGAACGTGTTTCAGACTTCTTACATTTCTTCCAGTGCACGTGATTGACCTTTACACACGCACATACTCACACACACACATTCATACACACACAAAGAGAGATAGACACACACACGTACATACACACATACTGAGTAATTAATACACACATTACATGCATATACTACATGTTCAAGTGGTGAAGGTTTGACATCACTAGACTATATACTGTATATATATATATATATATATATATATATATATATATATATATATATATAGATATCTATATATATATATATATATATACTGTATATATGTGCATGTATGTATATAAAGGTATATATGGAGAGAGAGAAATTTTATTAGAGACTATATAATATATTGTATACTATTTGAGTATATTTGTCTGAGAGCAACAGAGAGGCAGAAGGGGAGAGAGGGAGAGGGCTATGGAGAGAGGAAGAGAGGCAGTGAGTGCAGAAGAGCAAGATGGTAATGGTGGGGTGGGGGGGTGATAGAGGTCGAGCCATAATGAGATGTTTCTTCAGCCGTTTAAACTTCAAATAATCTCTAATGCCTCGTAGAAAGCCTTCTGATAAGAATCTTCATCCAATGCTGCTGCTGATAAAACAAAGCTGTTTAATATCAAATTCCTCCACTACATGAAATTTCATTGATTGATTCTCTATATCTCATCTCTCTGTCTCTGTCTATGTCTCTGTCTCTCTCTCTCTCTCTGTCTCTCTCTCCTTCTCTCTCTCTCTCTCTCTGTGTGTCTTTCTCTTTCTCTATCCATGTCGTTCTCTCTCTCGCTTTCTCTCTCTCTCTCTCTCTCTCTCTCTCTCTCTCTCTTTCTCTGACTCAATTTCTATTTTATTCGACAAAATATTTTCAATGCGCACAGTCTTGCTGGACTTTGTGCTAGAATTTACAAAGGAGCAAGCCGAGAGATAAGTCGTGCTTAACTGCTTATCCTAGTATATTTCTTCTGGGGTCAATTACCTTTAAATTCTTCGGTATTAGAGTAAATCCGGTTTCAATATACAGTTTTCTCATTAAGGTTCTCAATTCTTTTTGAATAATTTATTCATTAATGATCCTAGAGAACGTTAAATCTTTACTTTGATTGATTCAAAAAGAACGTCTTACCTTTATAGGAATCATTTCTTAATTAATTTTGTATTTATTTTGAAACTCGCTTTCAGATTGGTATATATATATATATATATATATATATATATATATATATATATATATATACCATTTTATTTATAGGCCTAAAACGTTGCCCAGTAAGTAAACAATCACAGGAAATATAGAGAAACTTAATTCGTGAAAATTGAAGGATTATTTTAAATTTTCCAAAATACAGTAAGTCGGATCGCAATAGTACTCAAACAGCTTTTTTGTGACTCTCAAGTTCCCGAACCTGCCACGAAAAAAAATTAATAGTGGCTAAGTAAACAAGATCTTTTGTAAAGTGATAAATCCAATTTATCAAGATACTGTTCGCTATCCATCTGTCCGTGATATTTAATAATTTGCATTTGACAAGTTAATGCATTAAAGTTTACGCATTGGCTATGACTACACTGTGTTCTTTATAACTGATACCCCAAATTGTTTTAACAATAAAGTCGTAAGGAGTTGACATGACGGATGTTCTTGAAATTTACAGTACTTGACCAGCAGCCAATTCTACCAAACAATAGAGTTTTATTTGAATATCTTTAATAACGTGAAACTTATAGTTTCGCGAATAGGAGTGGGGTCAGATAAGAAATTTCCAATACAGGATTACGGGCGTGTAACTTTTAGCGTAGATTATCTGTATAAAAATAGCAGCTATCACGCAGATATAAAATTTCTGCTACCGCTATTTTGAAGAGCAATCATTTATTTTCAAAATGAAGCAAAATACGTGCTGATATGTTCTTAATTGACAAAGTTATTGAACTTTTTATGCATGCATTGCATGAAGAGAATAAAAGAAGTCATTTTATCTGTGGCGCTAGAGGACGCTGCGGCAGTGTCTGCGGTGATAGCAGTTGTACCCAGACATGCAATGCATGCATTAAAAGTTCAATAACTTTATCAATTAAGAACATATCAGCACGTACTTCAACTCATTTTGCAAAGAAGTGATTGCTTTTCAAAATAACTTAGCTGAAATTTTGTTACGTGTTCTCTATTATTTTTATAGATATAATTTTACGTTGCATGTAACTAGAGTACTAGAAATTTATTATCTGACCCCTCTCCTATTCACAAAACTACAACTTTCACGTTATTAAAGATATTCAAACGAAATTTCTCTATGTTTGGTAGAATTGGCTGCTGGTCAAGTAATGTAAATTTCAAGAACATCGGTCAACTTCTTATGACTTTATTGTTAAAATAATTTGGGGTATCAGTTATAAAAAACACAGTGTATAATGATCCAACATATGACAGTCATCAATCAACTGTCATGTGACCAGTAGAATATAATCCGCGTCAACTGCAAACATCCCGCTATTAAAGGTAACGAGTATGCTATAATCGGAATGAGGAAATAAAGAAAACTGCAAAAAGCAGAAATAAAGCAAAGAAAACAGTAACTCATGCCGTATTTCATGTGTGTCATCACACAAACAAAAATATTTACGAGCTGGAATTGACTAAAGCTACATGTACATGTAGACTGTTAAGTTTAAATTTTGTTGTCGTATCGCAGATAGTCATCAACTATAAACGATTTTAACAAATGATCTCCTGTATCTTGATCGAGCTTGCATCCATTATGTCTTCCCATCAGTAAAGGCGCATCATTTCACATAATCACTGAGAATACATGAAGACCACCATGAGCCTTAAGGGCTGCAACATGAGATGTATTATATTGACTAATCTAAGATTGTCTAGAGCTGCGCAATGTTAGGCTCCTATTATTTCTATAATATATAACAAAATTCGAATATAATATATAATATAATATATTATATGATATGATGTAATTTATGATCCAATGAGAATGAGACTACTTCAAGTGAACACTGTATGTGTCTCCTCTATATTTTCATAGGACGTTACTACCCTTGTTTTCTTCTTTACATTCCGGACGTATGATCATCATATATTATTAAAGCGAATAAATCAAAATACCCTATTAAACTAAATAATAAATATTTGTTAGTCACATAAAGTGTATTTGTACATAATATAATGTACATGCATTTTATTACCTATAATTACGTGTATTACGATATTTACGATATACATGTAGATTTATCATAATTATGTGATATACTGTATATATGCATATAATATTATGTATGTAGCCTATGAATATATATATATATATATATATATATATATATATATATATATATATATATATGCCGAAAATATGTGACGTTAACATAGAAATGAAATTTACTAACGGCTCTAATTTTGTCTTTAATTAGATTAACCTGTGTTCTAAACAAATATCGAGTATCATAAGAGTGCAAAAGTAATGCGTAACCTTAACCTAATTAATTATGTGTAATTATTTACATTACATATCTTTTACGTGTTTTTAATTATGTCAAACTGTGTGGGTTGGAACGATGAATTGTAATTGACGTTTGCCTTAGATAAAATTAACATCGAAACCAATGAGTGAATTAAACCGTCTGTTTAGCCTGCATAAGCGAACCTTAGTGTTAACATCTTTCTCAGTTTTTGAGAGATGCTTTGTGTAAGAACAGTGATTCATAACTTGGGGTTTCTGTACCTCAGGTGGGTCCATGGCAACACTCGAGGGGGATGAGTACTTGAGGAGGCATCCAAATTACCTAAAAACGAGTACTATAAGTAAAAAATAAAGTAAAAGAAGCAAAAGAAGAAAGAAGTAATTAAAAGAAGAAATAAGTAATATAAGCTTTAACCTTAAAACAACAACGTCAATTCGCCTTTTTGCCACTGATTTCATATATTTGCTGTTTAAACTTGAAGCCCTAAGGTTTGAGTTCTACTTTTAAAATGTTAAGATTATAATATTTTGGTTATATTCAGTGGTGTCCTACTTTCACTGTCATAAAAATCAGTGGTCTTGATATCATGAATCAGCTTGTAGAGGGTCCTTAGGTTCACATTGTCCCCGTGTTGTTCTTAGGTGTGCTTGGGACTACAGCAGAATAGGACAACCGCAAACAATCTGCCAAGTGCGCGTACTTCAGAGGCGACTAAGTGAGGATGTGAGGAAGGCAAAGGGTAACCACCTCACCATCAAATTTACCCTTGATTAAATGGGCATACAGAACTAAACAAATGAAGTTCTTAAAAGAGTCGCTAAAGAGAGGCAGTTAAAATAGATGTGATAAGAAATAGAAACAAAAGCTGGATAGAAAATAGTATAAGGGAATGTTTTGCTGAAGGAAATAATAGAAGGAAGATTACAGGGGAAAAGTATTAATAGGCAGACCAAGACATGGGGTGACGGATGTTTTGATAACAAATTCTTCTATGGAGATGAAAAGAAAAGATGAGGATAGAATTGTTTGGAAGAGTTTTCTATGCCATGGACCTGCCGTTAGGCAGTGCACTAGAAAGGAAGGCTCACACTGGTTATGAATCATCGTGTAAGAAATTTTATTTTATTTTACGGAGTAAAAAGTATCAAAAATTAGTCAACAGTGAAAACAGTGAGTAATTACATCTATTGGATAATTCTCAATGATCGTCATCCTCATCTTCCCTTGAATCCCAGTTTAGCTAGGATCGGGATGCGAATAGACCTTCTCTACTCCTTTCAGTTCCATACCAAATCATCCATCAATCCCCTATTTTCGTATTTCTCTTAATGACCGCATCCCACGTTAGTTTTTGTCTACCTCTCATAAAACGATGCATTTTTCGATATTTTATTTTAAATAATTATATTGATGAATTACAAGCATACCAAGAATACCAAAAATGGTATGTGCTAAGAGCGCGATGCTTCTGTACCGATGAAAGAAACACTCTAGTCTACTTTCTGTTAGTTTGAGTTTATGACAATGATCAGACGACAGCACTATAGGCTACGTAACAACAAAACCTAAAATTGTACAATCGATCTAATTCTCGAGAATATACTTTCGTTTTTTAAGTAGTGTTTAGAATCTGCGTTCTAAAAATCATGGAAAAAGCTGCTTGGTAGAAACTGAAACAATGGGAATTGATCTGCCAGGAATGCGAGGTGTAATTGTATCCGCTGGTTAAAAAGTGTTATAATATCAGAACATAATTGATGTTGCATGAGTAGATTGACTTGCACTGCATTGTGTTCTCTAAATATAATTAGCGGTTTCATATCTTTCTTATAGGAATAACCGTAGCGATAGACCAGTTTTCGTACAGTAATTTCTACTGAAGTACTTTTCGGTAGCATCGTTTATTTACAAAAACAAACGGTAACTTGCTTTCTCGACTATTGCGTTAGGTCTACAGTGAACACAGTTTGTTTTAGTTTAAATTAATCTAGCCGAAAGACGCTGGCATGATCTACTATCGCGGTTCGAAGTACAACATTGTTTAGTTTAAAATTAACACTACTACATTAGCCGCCTTGCCGCACCATGTCTACTGAGCTCTGCTAGGCTGTACATCATAATCAGTTTGGCATGCACGAATGGACCGTTATTATTACCAACTACTCATTTATTGTGCAGCTGTTGACTAATATATTTCAACCGCTTTCTCTTTTCACTTTGTTTCCAGAGTGAGTGGCAAACATTTCAGTCATACAACTGTCCTTCTATAATTACTTCTCATTGAAAGTTTTCTATCAGACCGACGTATTGTGTGGACTGCTAGGTTTGAGTTTTGTTTTTTTGTTTCTGTTAGAGTTTAGAGTATAGAGTTAGAGTTTACCTTCGCACCTGTTAGAAATTCTACGAAGTTGTTCTTAACCTTTTTTTCTTTTTCGCACCTACAGTAGTAACCATTTCTACCGGCTTGTCTTTTTACTGTTATACAGGAATACAAATTACATATTGTACGTCAAATATTGCAAATAAAGAGAGATATACAGTATTTCAGTCAGCTGGAGCGATTATTCTTACTCTCCTCTTTCTTGCTCGCCATCTTAATAGCTATCTGTTTCATATAGCATCATTTCAAATGTAGCAGTGCTAAATTGAAACGACTAATAAAATATCATTTTAAGTTAGGTAGTGTTTTAATTATTTTATTAAAATTAGTTACTCAATTGAGTTCATTGGTAATTTATCAATGATTATTTCTTAATATTTTATTAATAAGCAACATCCGATTAGGCTGCGGCTCTTATGGAAATCATGACAATATCTATCACTATATACTCTATCACTGTTCATGACAATATCGATCACTATATGCTATATCACTGTTCATGACAATATCGATCACTATATACTATATCACTGTTCATGACAATATCGATCACTATATACTCTATCACTGT
Source organism: Enchytraeus crypticus (assembly GCA_905160935.1). NCBI lineage: Eukaryota > Metazoa > Annelida > Clitellata > Enchytraeida > Enchytraeidae > Enchytraeus > Enchytraeus crypticus. Next base: position 678,824 of record CAJHZI010000252.1, on the reverse strand, counting down.
TCATGACAATATCGATCACTATATACTCTATCACTGTTCATGACAATATCGATCACTATATTCTATATCACTGTTCATGACAATATCGATCACTATATACTCTATCACTGTTCATGACAATATCGATCACTATATACTCTATCATACCTAATCTCATACATACCTAATCTCGGCCTGCCCCTGCCTCTTTTTCCTTCCATTCTGCCTTCTATGACCTCTTTTAATAGACCTTCTCCCCTTAGAATGTGTCCTATCCATCTCTTCTTCCTATTTCTTAATACATTTATCAACTGTCTATCTGTGCCAACTCTCTCCAGGACTTCCTCATTTGTAACCTTTTGAGTCCAGCTAATCCTCTCCATTCTTCTCCAAATCCACATTTCCAATGCCTCCAGTTTCCTAATATCTTCCTTCTTAAGGTCCATGTTTCACATCCATACAATAGCGTGGTCCAAACCAAAGTTTTCACTATCTTTATCTTTGTGTCTTTCTTTGGACTTTTTGTTAATAGTTCTTTTCTACTACCAAAGGCCGCTTTTGCTTGTGCAATCCTACTGCATATTTCTGTCTCACATTTCCCATCATCGGTTATAGTATGACCCAAATATTTGAAACTCCTTACCTGTTCCAATTTCGTACCATTTATTGTGATACTAACTTCACCTTTATTATTGAACACTCTCATAACCTTGGTCTTTTTTATATTAATCTTCATGGACACTATTTATTAAAGAGAAATAGGCCTAATCGTTTCTCATGCAGACATGTAGATTGAAGAGATACCAGTAGTATAAAGTCTTACTATTTGAACATTATTTGATTCTTTATTTCTATAATTGTGCATCCACTATATAGTCCAGAAAATAGTAACTAGTCTAATTATGAATAATTTTTAATGAGTCGTAATTAGTGTCTCTGTTAATTTAATTAATAGTTTTAATTTAATATTAATAAAAATAATTCTTAAATTTTAAGTTTTACGGACACATTGTGCTGAATGAAATCGTTGAAAATGTAACAGTGAGAGAAAAATAGACGACACATGAAGTACAGGTGATCAGTATTATGACGTTCATTACGAGTCTAAGCAAATGAATACAGATAACGAAAACTGATATGATCAGAGCAACAATGGACAGAGACATATGGAGAAACATAACCATGACCGACCAGGCTTGGAAGAAGCACGGCACTTGAAGAAGAAGAATCATCTATAGTGATAAATATATATATATATATATATATATATATATATATATTTATATATATATATAATATTTAAGCTAAATCATTAAGAAGTTTAGCAGTGCATAGTTGATTATTTACCGTCCCTTTCAATATCCGACATCTTACTATGCTCTTCCAAAAATGGAATCAACGAAATTTTAGCTCATCTTAATCATTCACTACAACTTCATAATTTTACTTGTCTCTCCGGTGATCGGACAAACACCCCCCTCCTGACAACCCCCGGACATTTACCCACCTAGATAACTTCCCATGGGACAAGGCCCCCTGGGGAAAACCCCCGCCCCCGATAAAACCTCCTTAGGATAAAACCATGGACATAACCCCTCCGGGATAAAACGCTTCTATCTAGTCGCTATGTACGCTGAACTGTTTTGATATTTTATTCTTAACATATTCATCTGCTTGTACTGGTTATGCCTGTCTTGCTCTTCTACATGTATTATAATTATATGAATTAATGAAAGCTGTTGTTGCTGCTGTTTCAGGTGTTCGTAATTTTATAATTTAATGCAGTCACATTTATAAAGGATGATGATTATTAGAAGGAAGTTAAACGCATTAGCAGAGAGTCACACTAGAACCTGGGCCATGCTGTCTGCGCTTATCTGCTTGAATTGCCTCCTAACCATTCAAGGTTAGCTCTTAATGTTTCATTGGTGTCAATCATTTCGATTGTCACCAATTATCAATCAATCAATCAAATCAAATCAAATTAAATGAAATTAATATATCAATCAATCCATCAGTAAATCTATTTATATATCTAGGCCCTATTTGTTTATTGATCAATCAAATAATCACCGTACTTCTAAGAAATTAGCGCCTATCTCATTATTTAAGATCGTCTGAGTTATGAAATAAATCCACTATTTAGGATAATAATAATAGGGTAGTGCAACCAGTAATAATCTGCCATACATGGCAACTTTGAGAAAGAATGATAAAAAAGAAAAAGACAAAAATATAAATGATAAAAGTGAAATACTCCTGTAATACCAATTCTGAAAACTATCTAAGGAAGCATGGAAGGTATATTTAAGCATTTATCGCAACTACTGAACGTCGGGACATAGAATTGAAGAATGGAACAAAATCAGGTATTTCATAGCCTCTATGGCCGCTGTTAAAAAGAGTACTGAGTCAAGCAATAAGAAGGAAATTAATATAAAAATAGCAAAGCGAGTTCCAGATCTTTGCAGCCCCATGTTGAAAACTGCGATTAGCATGATTATACATGCATACACGTATATATCTGCTTTAAAATCGTTCTTGTACATGTAGTTCACTGTTACTTATTCTGTGTAAAGACTTAGTTTGAATTGTGAGATGCAAATGAGCATATTTCGATAATTTTATTAAACTCACATGCACAAGAATTCAGAACAAATTGCAACCGATAAATCTCTGCATGCATATTTTTCGAAGAGAAAAATGCTTGTCTGTTATTACATCATCATTAAAGCTTTTCAGTTTCGAATTCGAGATGCCTTGCGTTATTGAGATGCGGATGATAGAAAGAGATACGACTATCGCAACTTTACAAGCTGTTGACGAGGTTCAGGAACAATTAAGTGACTCAAAGCCATAAACTATTTAGATAAAAATTACAGTGAATGTGGTACGGCATCGAAACATTAATTATTTGATGCAGTTCCAGTACGTTATCAGTTAAGCATGACAAGTTACATTGAAACTTTTTAGTCATGATAGTATTTCGAAATGCTAATTCGTAGTGAAACAATTATTGTACTTTAAGATTCCCTGTCAAAAGGTATTTAGACAGAAAGAATAGTATGAGAGAACCTTTCGCTTCCTCGCCGAAACATTATTTCAAAACCAAATGCATTCTTCTTTCAAATTCTTTGACTACCAACGTTGTCATAGTTAAATCTTTAAATGAATTGAAGAGATTTCTGGATGTTACTGATTTCATTAAATTTTTAAGAAACAGATAACTGCTATAGTTCTAAAGACATAAGATACATTAATGTGCTGGTAAGCATAGCCTTTTGTGAAGGGATTAATTCGTTGCTTGATGGAATTCTCTTTACGGACCACGAAAGAAGTAAAAAATGTCTGTAAAATTATTTAACTTGAACTTGCTACTGAGCAAAATACTATAGAGAGATATGACTAGCATGGCATTATTCTATTTATTATTTCTTAATTTTGTCGACATTAAACTGAGTTTAGTAAAATGAAATGTTACTATTTTAAGTATTTTAGTTTTTAAAATTTTGATTTGAAGCAGTCATTAGTCCCATTAAATCTATAATCAAATATATTGTGCATTTGATTGTGTTTTGTGTATTTCGGTGGGAATATTTTCTGCCTCGATCAAGTTTGGTGTTGCGTGAAAAATATTGAATTAAGAGCTCACAAACTAATAAATTTACATCAGCTCGTAGTATCATATAACAGACATGTTTATTAAATTAAGATGTTAAGCGTTAATTCGCCGCACTTGTCATACATTTACATCCTAAATTGCGTTAGCATTATACATGTAAAAATGAATGCACTGTCACTGCATTCAATTACTACTGAACATGTCTTCATTTAATATCTTGTGCTTACAATAATTTTTAAAGCTGTATGATACTTACAGGCTACAGCATTACCTAAAAAACGTATACACGAATTATAGTAAAATGATCAAATATGCTGATATCTATCACTTTTTAATACCGCATGCTTAAACCGTTAGGCAATTAATTCCATTTTCCGTGTAACCAGTCCAGTGAATGTCCGAGATTTTACTCTCAGATTTTTACTCTCAGCGGCTGGGATTCGAATCCACGAGGGTTCAATGCACCTCATGAGCTGTCATTTAAAACTTCATGACGTTACCCCTACGCTATTAAGACATTCAATTCTATTCACTCAGTGAGTAGGATCGGAGAATATCACATTATATAGAAATATTACATTGTTGAACTTTCTTAGAAAATATTGTTTTTATTAAATGACATGTTTTTATGCCTCAGCACTGAGAGCGCCTGTAATAACTGAGCACCCACCTGATGAGACTTCATACAAACTGGGCGAGACTGTGACTCTGCCCTGCGCAGCTGATAAGGAGTCTAGAGCTACGTAAGTTAATCAATCAATCAATTATTCGATCAGTCAATCAATCAATTCACCGAGCTATCAAACGACCAAATGAGCAAGTGATCAAACGATCAATAGAACCATCAATCGAACAATTGATCAATCGAAAAATGGATTAATTATTTATTCAATCAAGCAATCGAATCTATCAAATTATCAATGGAATAAGTCCAATCAATCATTCTATCAATCAATCAAGCAAACTACAGATAAAACAATCACAATCACAGTCAATCAATCAATCAATAGGTCACTAAAACCATCTAATTTTGCGAATATCAGATGCGAGATTCTAATGTTGATAATAACGATAAACTAGACACAATAGAAGTTTTATCAGCCAGTGAAATATTCTTTTGCATTTTTTTGTATATATGCAAGGAATGCTGACCTAAGAGTCACATTAATTATGAATGTCAATACAATCAGAAAAATCAATTTCATTGCTGTCCAAGTTTGAAGTAATGTAACTGAATAGTTTACATATATAGGCCTACATAGCTAATTGCGTAGCTAATTACAGTATTCATACAGAGCTAATTACAGTAGTTTCAATAACAGCTTGTTGCCATTCTCACTTGATACAGTTCAATACATATTCCAAAAAAATCAAGCCTGCGTCATCCACATGTATTAGATAATTAGAGAAGCTATTCTGACTGAAATCATTAGAGAGGTCAATTAGTACATGTACAATAATAGAAAACTACATACATGTATATTATACTTGATTTGCACTGTACATGTAGATATGCTATGGTTATTAAACGTAGGTCCATGAAACGGATGAAACACAGTGTATTTTGTGTTGCGTAATTAGTATGAACCAGTATGTCGTGTATATCGAATGACCCAATATGCTGTGTCATGTCGTATGATCGTATATGTCCTTTATGTAAAGATTATGATCCTGTATGTCATGTATGTCTTATGATCCTGTAGATCATTTATGTCTTATGATCCTGTAAGTCATAATAATTTTCCATAATGTGTCCGGGTTGTTTGAAGAATTGACCAACCGGTTATTGCACGTCACTAAAGCACTAAGATACAAAGCAACGTCAAAAAGGGCATTCGGTTAGTGGGCGCTTAGGCTCCAGAAATTGCTAAAACATTTCCTAGAACGAATCGAAAAATATGGGATTGGCTGATGATATGGTATGGGACGGAGAGGAGTGTGGAACGTCCATTCGAATCTATAGGCTTACCCCAGTTAAACTTTGATTAAAGGGAAGAAAGAAGAAGATGAAAGATGATGTAAGTCACGTGTGACATATTATCATATAACTGTATGTAATTTACATCTTACATCCTAAATATTGTGTAGCTATGATCCTGTATACCCTATGACTCGTATGATCCTGTATATCCTATGACTCGTATGATCCTGTATATCCTTTAAGTAGTATGTCCACGCATTTATACACTTACAAATGTAAATAGGCCTACATTTTACCTATCTTATTATCACAGCTACACGTGGATGAAGAATGGAAAGAAATTGAACCTGCCTAGCGGCAGACTGTCCCTGGTTAATCACCTGGAGTCCGGACACCTGATCATTCGAAGTCCAGATGAGAGTGACGAGGGAACCTACCAGTGCTTCGCGTCCAATGAGATGGGCACAGCGGTGACACGCAGATCTGTCGTCAAGAGAGCCTGTAAGCGAACCCGCGCCGTTATGGTTGCGTTTTTTAAAATTAACTTTATTATCTTAATATTTTAGCGAACTTAATATTTCTTTCGTTCCAGAAATTTATACAAAAATTTAAAGGAATGAAATGGTATGGGCATATTGTTATTGGTATGGGAAAGAGTGGATTTGAGAAGGTCTATTCTTATTCCGTAAAAATAGTTTTTTTTTCAAAATAATAAATAAAATTGTCTGGATTCGTTATGTATGTTTCGATTTTGTAAGAGATTCGTTTTGTCTCTTGCAGTATGTCGTCCCTGAAAATATATCATATAACTAGTATCTCCAACAGTTTGAGTTGTACATTTATTCTTTTAGAAATATACCTTAGTACGGCTAAGGCCTACATTTATTCTCTTGCTTTATACTCTCTCTCATTGACGAGCATTTCCATCGATCAGTCGCAAATTTGCTTTGGATCTGTAGACCCTGTCATGAAAGCACTAACATTGAATAGTGTTACGGTATCTCTTGTATTTCTAACAAAAAACAATTTCATATGTTCAGTTTTTAAACATCCCTAAATTTGTAGTTTCTTTCGTAATATAGTATTATGGGCTCATGACTTTTTTCTCATCTTTTCAGTTTTCAATTATTTCCCCACTGTGAACGAGGCTACAGTGAAATACCCGGAGGTGGGGGAACCCCTGACCCTCAAGTGTGTTCCACCTCTCAGCTTCCCCAAGGACATTCCGTACTGGGGCATCAGCAGACCGGCGTCCAAAGAGTTCCAGAGTCTCCACAACGACAACAGAGTCCTGCTGGATTATGAAGGTAACAGATTAGTCCATATAATGAAGTGCAGTGCAGTGCAATACAATGAATTACAGTGCAATACAATGCAGTATAGTGCAATACAATGTATTACAGTGCAATACAATGCAGTACAGTGCAATTCAATGAATTACATTGCAATACAAAGCAGTGCAGTGTAATACAATGTATTACAGTGCACTACAATGCAGTGCAGTGCAATACAATGTATTACAGTGCAATACAATGCAGTGCAGTGCAATTCAATGAATTACATTGCAATACAATGCAGTATAGTACAATACAATGTATTAAAGTGCAATAATATGTACAGTACCATAAAACACAATATGCAATGCCATACAATACACGGCAATTCAATACAGTAGTACTGTTCAATACAATACGATGTATTCAAGACAATTGGCGCACATACTATGCATTACACCACAATAGAATACAATGCGCAATAAAATACCATACGGTAAGATTCAATTCAGTGCAACACATTGTAAATGCCAGACAATAGAATATAATACAACTAATATTTTAATATATGATACAATGCAATGCTGTACGGTAATTATCATTTTAACAAAGCTTAATCTCATTAATAGAGTTAAATTAATATTTTAAGCATTTTTGCATTAAAAAAGGTTTATCATAACACATTCCACACTAACTACTCCTGTTATTTATTTGTAATAAGATGAACTCAAGTAACGATGATGACAATTTGTTAAATAATATCAGCATAAGTGTAGGTATACGTTACAATTTAAAAGTATTATTGTATTTCTAAATGTTATCTAGTGTCAAAAATTAATCTTCACGTGATACTGCAGGTAATTTGCACTTTACAAATATCCTCCAAGTTGATCATCTCGATAATGAACACATCTATCTGTGCATCCTGCACAATGGACCCATGAGAGCGTCGGTCGCGGGAAACGACGTTAAAATAATTCCAAAAAATATCACAGGTAACGTGAACAAAATCCCTGGTGAGCATAGCACCTTGATTGGCTTCTTTGTCTGATTTATAGTGTTTCAGAAAGCTTCCACTGAGACTTCGACACTGTTCTACAAGAGATTTCTCTGCGTAATTAATCCTCAATATGACCAGTTTAAGTCGTATCGTCGATTGATTGATTAATTAATGCAGGAATTACTTTTTTCTATTTGTTATGTTAAGAAATGTCTAAAATATCTAAACCTTTTTTTAATTTATTGACAGAATTAGTAACAGATATAATTTCTTTTTATAAATTCAGAAATTCTTGTATAACGTGTCAGTCTCGTATTGAAAGCTATCCCAGCGTACCGATTGTAGTAGTGTTCATAAATAATGATTCTACTTATTTCGAACAACCTTCAAAAATGTGCAACTTAATTGCACTGTGTTTCTGTTAGGACATTTGCACTTTGCTAATGTAATTAGCGAGGACGCGCAAGGTGACTTTGACTACATCTGCATCCTACATAACTCCAGGCTGGGCGCTCATATGCATGGACATAATCATAAAGTTAGACCAAGGAATATATCAGGTAAAGTAGATTTATTTATGTAGAATTCAAATATAAATTTCCTACCAAATGTTAGAGTTCTCCAGGGCTGAAGGGAGCGACTTCTCTTTTAAATATATGTCGTTCTACTGGTTTCTGGATTTTGGAATTTGCACTACTTTGGAACTTTTTGTTTGCTTACCTGCTTTGAATTGTGTCAATAGTGTTCGAAGTTGTCATGAAAAACGATAGTACTCTAATTGTTGTTATGTTATGTTTTAGCATACATGCTAAAATGCATAAAATGTTAAAATCTCATTGAAAATAAGGCTTAAAATGCTCTCAAAAACCCACCATAATTTGTAATAACTCGAACTTTCTTCTTCCCTTGATTGGTTCGAAATCCTTGAAATGGAATCATTCTCGTACAATCCTTATGGAGCATTGAAAATTGCAGAAACTTCATAATTATGATTAACCTACTGTAGTTATTTTTTACTGGGTCGCTGTAGTGAGTGGAGATAGTATATCCTGTGATTGAAGTCGTAATGCGGATTATTTAGTCATGGTTCCAATACCGGCCTTGACCTCAAGGTTTTGTTGAAAGGTGGATCAGATATTAGCTCAACCTCTATTGATTTTATATGATTTGTGTTTGCTTGTTAGTGCATGTGAATAATGTTTCTTTATATGTTGAATGTTTGAACACTTGCATGCATGATTGCGTATTAAACATATTAATACATATTAAAATAATGAAATATTATTATTAAAGAATTTATACATATTAATTATACAGTAGCATTATGTCATACTTATGAAAACTTAGTAATATGTATGAATGGAATTTAAATGCTTTAAGTTTTCAAGCTCAAAATTCCAGAGTACTGATTTATTAGATTGTGCCAATTTTTCAAACAATCAATCAATCAATTAGGAGCTTTTCTATGAAACCAAAGTAAAGCGTACTGCGTAAGTCCATAAGTACCGTTACTGCAAGAGTATCCCAATTGCGAAAAGCTTCAAGTGTAATATTAGTTCTATCAGTTGCAGCAAGAATATGTAAGAATAACATAACATTAACAAGAATTACATAAGGTTACATAAGAATTACTTTAGCTAACATAAAAATTCTTCCACTGTATATCACTCATATTCTCTCTTAATATTCAAATGTTCATAAATCCTGCAGATTCGAATTCTTTGAAATTTAAATATAGTTATCATTATTTTCAGTGTGATATGCTGTAAAAATATAGGGCCTATACATTTTTATTTAAAATTGTCCGCTTTAGAAACTTTCTGCAATTGATTACTAAATTTATATGTTGGCATATAAAGTTTAAATCTCAATTGGACTGTCGTCATGTAATTTTTTAGTAGATCCGTAATGCAAAAATAGCTTTTAAGATCTTATAAAAGCTATTATTAATGCCAGTTTCCTCACTTGAAGGGGATGTCAGTGACGGACGAGCCCAGGATTTGAGCCCCGCACATACTGATCCGCTGTCGAATATCTTACCGACATACCCACTGGCTCCAGCCATTAACTATTAGGCATGTAAACTATGGGATCCTAGACCACAGTTAGTGACCGTATAATCATGTAGTCCTGTGGTCAATAATACATTGTTTTATTTAATTTAATGCGCACCGTCAATCACCTGTTTCTATCTGTCACATAAATGCACGTGATGTACATATTTTCATCTGAGAGTCAATTTGAGCCAAAGAAAAAGCATAAAATAGCATAGCATTCTAGCCCTGAAGAATAACCTATTAAAGCTGTGCTTGAATATATTGAGGGTTATCAATAGTGAATATCCATGTTTTACACATGGCATTGATGAATTTCACACTGTTCATTTTAAAGGTATCTTGTTTAGTAATGATTTACAATTCAAAAACAATATGCAGTAGATTATTTGTTTACATCTCACGAAGGATTACAGTCATTTATAGACCTAAATGGCTTGACTATGGTATTAGTACTTTGTCTTATAATCTTAAAATGTATGCTTATTAAGTAATCACATGTCTAATTGTACACTACAGGCCAAGAATTATTGCACATTATTTATTTGTATGTTATCTGCGCAAATAATCATTCTATTTATATCGATTTATACGATAATTTTTTAATATTTACATCTCGTGTATATATATATATATATATATATATATATATAGTGCATAAATGGTTATGGGACACTCTTAGCATCTAATTACACGTACTAAGTTGCCTGAAAGAAGAATCTAACATGTGGTAGCCGTTAGTCGGTTGATAATAATAATAATAATAATAATAATAATAAAATCATCACCATCATCATCTTCCCTTGAATCCCAGTTCAACCAGGGTCGGGATACGAACAGACTGTTTAAAATCCGCTCTGTCCTACAACACACCACCAACCAATCCACTATTTGAGACTTTTCCATTCGTTTAAATTTGTGTAGCAATTTCTGGAGCCTAGTGCTCAACAACCGAATGCCATTTCTGACGTTGGTATGGATCTTAGTGCACTAATCGCCTTCTACGACAGGTACAGTCACCAGTTGGTCAATTCTTCGAACAATCCGAATACAAAATGGAGAAATAATAATAATTATATAACAAAAATAAGTATAATAATGGTTTAACATCCGTTTCCTTATTCAAAAGATGATATCAGGGACGTCCTCATAGCACACATAACTACAAATCGATGATGTTACTAATTATCCTATGGAAGAACTCTTTATCAAGAAACATGATCATGCACTTTATGGTCTAGGTTTCCGAATTGTTAAAAAGTGACCAATCGAACGTAAAATCTAAATTGAATTTTTAGTACTAACAAGCAAACAACAAATTGTATATTTTATTTTATTTTACTGATTACTTTATACTTATATATAATTATATTTACGTATATAATATTATATCAGACGGCTTGATTTTAAAGCTGACTTAATACATTTAAAAGTGTGACTATTACACATTTTCTCTTTGAATATTTGATAGGACCGACGCCATATCGGGCTCCCAATCTGATGTGGTCATCTCCACTCATCGACGTGGTCGTGAAGGGGCAAAACAAGAAAATTAAATGCATCTTTAGCGGATAGTAAGAATCGTCTAATTAATTTTAAGTTAATCTTATTTTTTATGATGCTATTTATTCTGTTTTACTGACTACTTTATACATATATATATATATATATATATATATATATATATATATAACTATATAAACTTATATATATATATATATATATATATATATATATATATATATATATAACTATATATATATATATATATATATATATATATAACTATATTTGTTCTTATATAATATTATATCAGACGGCTAGATTTTAAAACTATGACTTAATCGATTGATAACATAACATTTAGAGCGCTACTTTCATCCATGACAACATCGAACACTGTACTAATACTGGACTGATGACTATGCAGTGATTTCTGTCTGCACGTGTTTTGCCGATTCGGACAGGTTAAATTGGAAATTGTTGCACACAAATCACATTATATTGAAATGATAATCCAAGATAGTAACTATCACTAACAGTATCACTTGTTTAAAGTCCCTTTTGCTCAATTCTAAGGCGAGTTAATTAATGATTAAAATCTCGTGCATGCAAAGGTTATTAAATGAACGAAGTCTAACTGTCCACTATCCACTGTCTAACGAGATCCACTGGCGCGAAGTCGGTAAGATAGTCGACCGCGGATCAGTATGTGCGGGGTTTAAATCCTGGGGTTAACATCACTGACATCGCTTTCGAGTGAGGAAACTGACGTTAACCTTAGCTTTACCAGATTTTAGCATAATTACATTACCTTTTAAACTTTTGATATCACAGAGAGAGAGAGAGAGAGAGAGAGAGAGAGAGAGAGAGAGAGAGAGAGAGAGAGGCTCAATGCTTAATTCATTGACAATTACAGATTACAAATTCAGATTGAACATAGTGTAGACCATAGTAACACAAAACTATAAAAAGTGCAGTTAAAATAAACACATTTGTACAAATGTGCTCAAGGCATAGCAATCAAATAGCTACCAGCATATCAGCAACCAGTGAGGGCATATCCCTATCTTGCTGGCCACCGATAGGATATAATAATAATAAAGGTTTAACGTCCGTTTCCTCATACAAGGATGATGTCAGGGACGTCATTATGCCCTCACTGTAGATAGATATCATCATGGATGATCATATACACTGAATTTTTTCAGTCCCACACCCGAGGTGACCTGGAGGAGGGTAGGGAAGGAGCTGAACAGCAGGATGAGTCCCACCAGTGACGGCAAAGGCACGGAACTGGAGATACTGAACGCTGACGAGACGGACAGCGGAGACTATGAGTGTAGCGCTGCTAACAGTGACTCCAGTCCTAGGACACACAGAGTTAAACTGATTGTACAGTGTTAGTACTGACTGGTACTAAGCTTTGTAATGTCTCGTGGTCTAGTTGGTAGCACGCTTGACTATTAATTTTAATTTTGAATATATATATATATATATATATATATATATATACAGTAATTAATCTGAATTTTGTTTCACTGTACGAAGAATTTTCATATATATATACATATATATACATATATATATATATGTATATATATATGTATATATATATATGTATATATATATGTATATATATATATATATATGAAAATTCTTCGTACAGTGAAACAAAATTCAGATTAGCTTTTCAAAAAAGTTAAAAATGGCGCTAAAGCATCATACTTTCAAATAAGATTTTAAGTTTGTATTTCTTTTCAGCTCACGACAAATTATTGATCTCAAATTTTTCTTAAAATAATAAATAAACGAGAAGTCTACTAGCCCATGAAGATATCAACTGTGCAACGTAGGCCCTATATATAGGCCTAGTGAGTTATAAACGTTACACTTACACCTACACCTAGTTAACTATACAAGTTAAGCCTAGCTACACCAAGTAACATCTAGTTACCCCTAGTTACACCAAGTAATATCTTGTTATGCCTAGTTACACCTAGTTACAGCTAGTTATACTTAGTTGCAGCTAGTTTACTATAAAAGTTACACCTAGCTTCGCCAAGTAATATCTACTTACCGCTAATTACACCTAGTTACAGCTAGTTAACTATAAAAATTGCAGGATGTATAATTATACAATTATGTCTGTCATTGCTCTTGCTAATTTTTACATTGATTTTTAATAGCTAAACCATTTTGGAATCAAGGGCGTGCTCCTGCGGACGTTCAGGTTGAAGATGAGGGCAGTGCAGAGTTTACTTGTCTCGCTCATGGCACTCCTAAACCAGATATAACCTGGGGCATCAATGGCGTCAATCTAACAGGTAGAGTAAAAATTCACGGACGTTCACGCTAATTTTTAGAGGATTGCTGATCAGTCATTTTATCTGAAGTTAAAACTGGTTTATGGACCGGTATCAGTGGAGACAGAAGGTAAAAGAGGCTGTTCTGGTGTCCACAAAGTGACGTTACGCAGAGAAAAGAAGAAGAAGACTAAAAATCAAGTCAATTTTGGTAAAGGATGTTAAATTGAAGTTTCTAATAATTATTATTGTATGAAATTTATTAAGGGAAGAATCAATCGATAAATGAGTCTATCTTTACTTCTATGATAAATGACGTTTAACGATTTCACGCTTAAAAAATTGAAGCTACACATTTGAAATATTGGAATTGACGAACAAATACAGATACACCGATTAGCATTAACTTCAAGACGCTTCAGAAATATAATAAATAAAGTAGGGCCTAGATATACAATATTATTTATTTGTTCTTATGTATATAATATTTTCCACACATTAAGCGTAAAACGTCTGTTGAAATAAATAATTAGATTACTAGATATTGCTTATTGCTTCATGCATTCGTGCTCTTCCAATCAGTCTTAGACCAACCAACTCAGCGTAAGAGATTTCTACCTTCCGCAAAAAATATAAAAGTAGAATCGATAGTTAAATAGCTTTGGACTTATAAAATACGAATGTTACACGACATCGTTAAGATATTCGACCGCGGATCAGTAGGTGCGGGTTTAAATCCTGTGCTCTCCCGTCACTGACATCGCTTTCGAGTGAGGAAACTGACGTTAACATTAGCTTTAGTTTAATATTTCTGTTGAATTTTACTTCAGTGTTCTAACACTTCTTAAATTAATCAGATCGACAAACGAATGTCTTAATATGTCATGAATGTTTCATATTGAATTTATCCCTACAATAATTGCAGATCTTGGTCAAGATTCCAGGCGTTGGTTGGATGGTGACACGCTTCGCTTTAGAAGCGTGACAAAGAACGACACGTCAGTGGTGCAGTGTGTGGCTACGAATGATCACGGTTCAATACTCGCCAATGCCCACCTCACTGTTATATGTATGCTCATATGTGCATTCTATCTCTAGCGAGCCTAGCCGGCAGCTTCTTCGTAAGTTATCCGACTGCGGAATAGGATCAAGCTTCAAATCCAGTGCTCGCCCTGTCGCTGATATGCATTCTGAAAATAGAAATTGGCTCTAAACTTTATATTAGCTGTAGTTGATTTAATTTTCTGAAATATAACAGGTACAATGTATATACTCAGTGTATGAATATGCATACATGTTCGATAGTGGATGACTTACTGCAATGATGTTTGCTAAAATATTGAAAGATTAAAATAAATAACTGAATAAATTCCAATATGCATCTAAATATAAAATTAAGTAATATAAACTACTATCCATTTTATACATTTTAGATTCTCATGCAATTTATAACCCTAATGTATATAATATCTTAAAGTTTAAGGAACTTTCACCAACACTAAAAAATGAAAAATACGCTTGATTGAAAATGATTTATGCTTGTCTTTTTACTTGATATTATATTACTTTATATTATATTAACAGCTGAACCTCCAAGTTTCACTAAGACCCCTAACGACACAAAGGTCGTTGTAGGAAGAGAAGCGAGATTTGAGTGCCATTCTTCTGGAGCCCCTCCCCCGGTTATGAAATGGATGAGAGGGAACCCGCCACGGCCCCTAACTGGACAAAACTATCGAGTGGATAATGACGGAAATCTTATTATTCAGGTAACTTCCTGTACATTTACACTAGACTGGCTGGAGGCAGTTGCGATGTCGATAATATATTCTAACACGGATCAGTATGTGCTGGGTTCAAATCCTGGGCTCGCCCGTCACTGGCATCGCTCTCGAGCGAGAAAACTGACGCTAACATTAGCTTTGCCAGCTTTCTTAGATTGTTCAATTTCGTCAATAGTAAAATAATATTTACACGTTTTCTGTTAAAGACGAGAGAGCCCTTCGTCTGCTTCGAGCTTCTTAATGTTCAATCAATGTGATAGCTCCCGCAGCAGGCGATGCTGCTCTTGTTTCAAATTCTTCGGTTTTTATATATGATTGAATACAATAGGGAAATCCTGTATCAACTTCTTCCGGTTTTGATATGATTGAATACAATAGGGAAATAGCAATTTCAGTTGTCAGTTTGTAGGGATTGAGTATGTTGATACCCGCTGCTTCATGGATTCAGTTAGCATTGTCAGATTGAGGAAATTACAAGAAGATTATCTCAGGGTTCACCATCACTTATAATTTACATGTATATAATCTTTCCAGTTCACTGAGTTGAAGTTATAGTAATTGTTGTCATTATAATGATTGTCGCTTTTTATTTTGTTTTCAAGAGGGCAGCACTTGATGACGAGGACGACTACGTTTGCTTGGCTACTAACAAGCATAAAACAGCAGAGGTCAAAGCGAAATTAGCTGTCAGAGGTATTCTAATTAGTGCTCAATACTTTATCGATTAGCTTATGTATTCATATTTTGTGTTTTTCTATAATACCATTATTGCATTGTATCTATATACATATAAATACATGTATATTTTTTCATGTATATTTCTAAACATTTAGAAATATACTTCGATGACTTGTGAATCCTATATTTTTCAATTGTTGCTGTTAAGCATTAAATTAAATTATATTTTCTAGCTAAAGCATTACACCTATGGACTTAGAAGTAAACTCTGTTTCTTGCTTCTTTCACAGAGCCTACAGTTATACTTCCCTCTCCTTCACAAGTTACAGCAAACAGAACTGACGACGTAGTGCTTCAGTGTAACGTCTCTACAGATCCTAAAGAGCTTGGGCGTCTGAAGGTGGAATGGAGACGGGACGGCATACAAATAGACTATAATTTGAACCGCCACCTACGGATGTATCCTGGAAACTCTTCTCTGATAGTGCGGCGCAGTATGGTGTCTGACACTGCCCAGTACACCTGCCATGCGGACAATGGCCTCGACTCGGCTGATTCCAGTCCAATCCAACTGATCGTCCAAGGTAAAAGAATATATAACTCTCTGTGTGGCACGTGCGAAAGCTTTAATTTTCAGGATTTGATTAATTCGATATAAAGTTTTCCAAAAAATGACGCTTTTTATGAGTCGATTATTTTTATAATTATTTTTGAATTATTATTATTATTTTATTGTTATTTTTTTCAACAGAATTTTGAATATAGGAAAACTTCTTAAGGGATAACTTAATCACATGCATTTAAATTTTATACATTTTGCATTTTTTAAATTATTATTTAAAAAGCTGTTAAAGCTAAGGTCAACGTCAGTTTCCTCACTCGAAAGCGATGTCAGTGACGGGCGAGCCCAAGATTTGAACCCCATACTTACTAATCCGCGGTCGAGTATCTTACCGACTTCGCCACTAATGCCATTGGCTCCGGCCAGTGGCATTATTTCTATTAGCTTCTAGGTTCGTTACGGAGCTAATCTTCCTATTTCGTTTTTGTTTAATATAATGGCTTCTGTTTATAAAGATACTAAACTATAATAGTTTCATTAATATTTTTTCAGTTATGAAGCCAACACTGCATAACTAGGTAATTACTTGGCATATTAGTTTAATATAAAACTTTATCTACACAGATCGTCCTGAACCACCGAGTGATCTCAAGATCATCTGCACTTCACACTTCGCCGACATTTCCTTCCTCCCAGGCAGTGACAACAACAACCCCATCACAACCTTCTCCGTATACTACAGCGTAGACGGACTGCCGGAGTTAATTAAAGGACCGGAAGTCAACAGGCCACCAGGATTGTCCTCTGATACGAGGATCACGGTTCAAGTGCCGGTACAACCTTGGAGAACGTACGATTTCTCGGTCACGGCCAAGAACAGCCTGGGTACGAGCAAGCCTAGTTCAACTGACAACCTGGAACCGTGTAAGACCGCGGAGGCGAGACCTCAGGCGAACCCGCAGAATGTCTGCAGCAAGCTGAGAGGCTCGGGTCAACTCGTCATCACTTGGGATGTACGTAACTATTTTCTGCTGTAATCTAGAACTCTGAATATATGACGACTGTAATTTACGTTTTGATGACGACTTTCACATTAATAGGTTGAGCCTGTGGTATGATAGGTTAGGTTTCTGACTGTGAATGCAGGATTCAAATCATGGAGATTGAGACGGTATGGGCAGATTGTAAAAGAGGCAGATGATGAGTATGTAGTAAAGAGAATTTGGAGGGAAGGGCTGCATGTTGAGCTAGAGAGAGGTAGAAAAAGGACATGAAAAATAGGGGATTGACTGATAGTATGGTGTGGGACAGAGAGAATTGGAGAAGGTCTATTCATATTCCGACCCTAGTTAAACTGGGATTCAAGGGAAGAAGATGATGATGATGATGTTCTTGTCGTTTATGTTATTGATGAATTAGTTTCAATAATTCTTGCATTAAGTTGACCTGTGACCTGACTGACCAGATTCAAATATAATTAGCATCATTATTAAGTGCTATCATGTGTTATCACAATTTACCATATGTTAAGATATGTTGCTATTAATTTTATTATCACATATTTTCAATGTTAATATATGTTGATTTTCTATTGAGTATTTTTCTATAAATTGTAAATCTTTTAGACCACACTTAAATAAGTTCAATCCCTGACATTATTTATAGCAATTTAAGAAATTATTCCTTATCGTAATTTCACAAATTATAAGAAATATGTAAAACGTTACTATTATGTTCTGTTTTAAACTGCGAGCAATCAGATTAATTAATATTAAATTTATCAAATTAATTAATTAAAATTAATTTCAGCCGGTACCGAGGGAGCAGCACTTTGGCAGAGGATTTCAGTACGTTGTTGGATACAGGAGACTCCATGAAACCCAGAAAACAGAAAAAATCTCAGACCCATCTGTCTCTGAATTCACGGTTCACGATCTTCCAGCGTTCAACAAATATGAAATATCAGTTTGGTGCGAGAATAACTTAGGAGAAAGTCCTTACCTAACCAGAGAGACAAAGATAGCATATTCTAGCGAAGGAAGTACGTATGCTATGAATAATGTGTTATTTAAATTTCAATCCCGGCAGTCATACAATTAAAAAATAGACAACCTACTGTAGGCGGTCGTAGTAATTTTTAACTTTTAAGTATTTTCAGAATTCTGAATTTAGCCTTAGACCTCAGAACTGCTTATTCTCTAATTTACAGGTGAAACCAAATGTCACTAATTCAACGGCAAGTTCGCCATTCTTAGCGGAAATCCTGCAAACAAATGTAAACAATGTAGAGTTAAGACTTCTGCAGCTCTACCTGTATACAGAATGTCTTATAGCGTAGGGGTAATGTCATAAAGTTTTAAATGACATATCCTGAGGTGAATTGAACCCTGGTGGATTCGAATCCCAGTCACGCTGATCTGAGAGTAAAATCTCGGACACTGACTGGACTAGTTATACAGAAAATGGTCTAAACTGATTAACGGTTTAAACACGTAGTATTAAAATTGATAGATATCAACATAGAGCACCGTTTACGTCATCTACAATCTAAGAAGCGGTCATCAGACCGCTTCTTGTTTTGTCAGCATAAACTTTACCCATTGTGCACATCTCTTGCGGCTAGAGGCACAAATATTTCGAAACTGAAAACAGAAATCTCTTCTTGCAGATTTCTCTATCGGTAAAAAGGCCGACGTTAAGTAAGCAATAGTAATACCTCTCTCTCTCTTAGTGCACTGCCCACTGGCAGGTCCATGGTACATAACGCCTCCACTCTTCTCTGTCTTCCGCCTTCCTCTTCATTTCCACATATGAGTGGGTCTTTAAACCATCTAACATACCTAATCTCGGACTGCCCCTGCCTCTTTTTCCTTCCATTCTACCTTCTATGACCTCTTTTAATAGGCCTTCCCCCCTTAGAATGTGTCCTATCCCTCTCTTCTTCCTATTTCTTAATACATTTATCAACTGTCTATCTGTGCCAACTCTCTCCAGCACTTCCTCATTTGTAACCTTTTGAGTCCAGCTAATCCTCTCCATTCTTCTCCAAATCCACATTTCCAATGTCTCCAGTTTCCTAATATCTTCCTTTCTTAAGGTCCATGTTTCACATCCATATTATAACGTGGTCCAAACCAAAGTTTTCACTAGTAATACCTAAAGACTAGTAATAGTAATACCTAGAGACTTAGTAATACCTAAAGACTATAAAAATAAATGCAGCCAATGTTATGCATGCACCCAGTGCAATGAATCAGATATTTTATTGTGTAATTGATACTACCGAGTGTCGAATCCAATCTGAGTCGCTTAAAATACCCGCCTGTTAAGAACACGTTCAAGAAGTTATGATATTTTAAACAATTTTACCGTTTCTAAGTTTATTTCGACTATTAAAAGCGCATCGTTCCATTTGGACTTCTTAAGTTCATTGCTGTACTAATTTACAAGATTTCGAGATGACAAACTAGCGGCCTGTCATACATAAAAAGTTTTTTTTGTTATTTTTAGATCGAACCCGCCCAGAGTATATGTTTTCCAGTAGCTTCCAACACTATCATTGTCGTAAATAGATAAACACATCTACTAATTCTACTGTTTGAATTTTATGCACAAAATTATAACTTAAAGAACAATAACGAATCATACATCCAGTCAATTACTTTCTATTTAATTCATCTGCATTAAATTATTCCCCCTCCCCACTCCCACCCTCACATCATCATCCTTATATATAAATATGAAAGTTGAAGTTACGTTTGTGTACTTTTTGTATACAATTTTGTGTACTTTTTTGTGTATTTTTTGTGTACTTATGTGTGTACTTTTTGCAACAGAACCGTCCGTATCTCCGACAAACTTCCAGCTCATCGAGAACAGAATGAACGGAACTTCTGCAGAGTTCAGCTGGAGTCCGGTGGACACCTCTCAGGACAAAATTAATGGACATTTCCGGGGATATAGAGTAAGTCTAGGACGCATTTCAATTACTGGATAAGGATAGACCCTGATGTGCATATGTTTCTCTTCTCTCGTCCCTGATATCATCGCTGGATAAGGAAACGGGCGTTAAACCATTATTATTATTATTATATTAGCTTAAATTACTCAAACTACGAATTATTGTCATAAAGTACAAAATACTACTATTAAAATGATATGATTCTATAAAACTAACTGAAAAAAATTATTTAAAAATATTAATAGTATTATAATATTAATGTTGAATACTATTAGAGAGCCATTATAATAGCATTCTTACTGTACCTAGCTATTCCATTCATAGTCAATTTTGTTGGGTGACTTTGTGGTTTTAGGCCTTGTTGAGGTTTAAACGTATCCCAAGTAACTGATAAATGATCCCGACAGAGTGTCAGCTTCGAGAGAATAGAAACTACTTAAAAGAGTTACGAATAAAACTCGCATTATAGTTAAATTAACAAAAAATGGTTATATCTATCACATTTAATGTCACATGTAAACCGTTTGGCAATTTAGACCATTTTTCTTATAACCAGTCCAGTGAATGTCCGAGATTTTACTCTTAGATCAACGCGGCTGGGATTCGAACCCACGAGGGTTCAATTCACCCCAGGATCTGTCTTTTAGAACATTATCACGTTACCCCTACGCTATTAAGGCATTCAAGTAGCGTAGGGGTAACGTCATTAAGTTTTAAATGACAGATATTGAGGTGAATATATCTTATATCTTTTATATCTTAAATCTTTAGAGCTTGTATCTTTGTTTGAGTCTATGACCCACTTGTCATTTCTGATACACCTGCGAGTATGACCCACCTGTGGGTTGTAATCTACTCTTTGACCTTGACACTTCTGCAATTTCTCAATCACCTACATAACACTCGTGCATCGTCTAATCCGAATTCATAGGATAAGAAACACCGGGCTGGACGTTGCTATAATCTAATGCGCAGATTAAATTTTGGAAAACCTCAGAACCAAACAATGTGCGCACTGAAGACGTGATCATTAACAACAAAGAGATTGACCTCTGCCCTTATTCATTGGCGATACCGCATTCCCGAAGGCGCCGTCAGATTGGAACAGTCTACGGTTCAACGCACAAACTCTGGCCGTATAGTAAAATAACGGCCGGTGTTGCGGTGCTAAACAGTGGGCATGACGGAGAGCTGAGTAATACAATCGAGTTCGAAACTCCGCAAGGGCGTATGTAGCTTACCTTCTCTTTCTCATCTAGATTTTATAAATCAGTCAAACAATGATAATAATAACAATAATAATAATAATAATAATTTTAATAATAGTAATTTTCGTGGCACATTGGCGAATGTGGCCTCCCCGAGCGTAGAGGAACTATTTTAAATATTTTTCATCTTTCTTTTAATTAAATAAAGTCTTTTATATCTTATATTTTAGCCCAGGGCCTTATACAGCCCAGGGCATTTTATTATTATTATTAATATTAATAATAATAAAAATATTAAGGATAACATTTAGAGTGCTACAGTCATCAATGACAACATCGAGCACTACTGAGACAAAATCAAGCCGGCAAGCAAACAGAAGGTCCAAAAACTGTGCAAATTTCAAAATCCAGAAAATCAGTCCAAAGTAAAGGGAATTAAAGAAAAGGAGATTTGGGGGCTAAATAACCACCATCAAATAAGCAACACGATTTGCCTCTATTATTATTTAGATTAGTTAAGTTGGTAAAGATATGGCGCATGCCAACAAATACAAGAAAGCCATTATAGGAAACTAAAACTTCTTCTGTCGTTCACTGTGCATGTCGATGATTCGTTATGGTAATTTTCAGTGAGACTTCTGCAGGCATCATTAAATGGAAAATTATTTCTAATCAATGACTTTCTGATTTAATAAAGTATACTCAAAATAAAGTAAAAGATCTCTTAATATATTGTAATGCTTTAGTGCGAAATGTTATTTCTTAGATGTGTATGAAGGTCAACAGTTTTAAATTCGGGTCATAGTGCTATTGTTGTTAATAGGGTATACTTGCAAATAAGGCTAGTGATCGAACCTTTCACTTGAACATTCTGTCTGGTTGGACATACTATCTTGTTGAACATGCTATCCTATTTAACATGCGATCTGGTTGAACATGCTATCTTGTTGAATATGCTATCTGTTTGGACATACTGTCTGGTTGAATATTCTATCTGGTTGAACTTGCTATCTTGTTGAATATGCTATCTTAAAAAAAGTTAAAGCTAAGGTTAACGTCAGTTTCCTCATTCGACAGTGATGTCAGTGACGGGCGAGCCCAGGATTTGAACCTGCACCTACTGATCTTGTAGAACATGTTATTTTGTTGAACATGCCATCTGATTGTATTGACAATTTAGTTCAACATACTAATTTATATGCATAAGTGCATCATTTGATGAGTGATTTTCATGTTTCAATTGCCTCCAATGCTTGAAAAACTATTGTGCATCCAGCATATATTATGAAATAACTTTCCAGCCTGAATACTTCTAGATGTAAGTGTGACACTACTTTCAGTCCCATTGAATATTTATACTCCCTTAACCAAATAGCAATCAATCAATCAATAAGAATTTAACGTCCGGTTCCTCGCCATAAGGCAATGTCAGGGACGTCTCTTGCAGACTCTACACAAACAGGCGCCAAAGCACCACTCGATGACGACTGAGTACACAGAAACCACAAGAGAAAGCGAGATAGAAACAGTGCAAGTCCAAGATTCAAGGCAAGCGGGTCAAAATTTAGATCAATCGAGTTATACTAATACGTCTTTTAGATATTAGTATGATATCATTCAGTTTATTTGTTAATTGACTGCTCTATATACTAGTATATCTTAGATATCAGTCAAATAACTTACTATTTAATTGACTGGTTGTGTATTTGGTGTCTGACATAACGGATCCATTTATAAACTATTTCATTGACTGCTTGCGTCGTTGACTATCTAATTGATGACTGATTGATTGATTGACTGACTGATTGATTGCTTGATTCCTTGATGGCTTAATTGATTAATTGATAGACTAATTGTACGTTTGACTGCTGCAGCACCGGAGGCTGTCACAGGTCTGATAGCCACTGACGTTGGCTCCAGCCATGTCTCAGTTGCCTGGTCTCTTCCTCTCTCTTCAAACGGAGTCATAACCTCATTCATTCTAGAATACCAAGTCGGTCAGTATTCATTAATTTATAATTATTAATTAATGGCTTGGAAATATCTATTTCTCTCTCTAGTTTACACTGGCCGGTCCATGGGTCCACATGGTATAAAACGCTTCTACTCTTCTCTGTCTTCCGATTTCCACTTCATGGCCGCATACGAATAGATCCTAAATCGCCTAATCACCTAATACATAATCTCGGTCGTCTCTGCTTTTCTTCCATTCTATCTTCTCTGCTTCTATCTTCTGTCTTTTATTTCTGCTTCTAGCTTGCATTCTACCTACTCTCCTTGTTTCCATTCTACCTTCTATGACTTCATTATCTATCCACCCTTAATCTATGACCTCATTGTCTATCCACCCTTTTTCTATGCCCTCATTATCTAACCTCCCTTAGAATGTGTCCTGGCCAGTTCTTCTTCCTCTTTCTAATGCATTTATCTAGAAATATACATGTATGCCCATTAAATTATACACGTTTGAAGTCTACTAGAAAAGATATAATCAGGGTTTTTTAAAGCAATAATTGGTATAACAGTAATTACTAAACCAGTTCGGGTCAGCAATTATTATTTCACCAATTTGCATGTTTCCGAGTTGTCATCACAATTGCCGGAAATTCAAAACGCCACAGGTTAGAACCCCCTCAGTACCAAAACAAGTTTCTCGTTGTGCGCTTGTGCTGCTACTACTACTCAACGTCACTCGGTGGACACCAGAGCAGCCTCCTCAATCCTCTTCCTCCACCTATCACGATCCTCACAACAACGCAAATAAAGCGTCTGTTTTAGGATAATTTAGTCGACTAGCTGTCCTCAGTCTCAGGGAGACGAGTGGACGTCCGCCACGACAATCCGCTATTTTACTTGTGGCGCTGATAAAGAGGATTTAGCAATAAATAGGATTTAGCCATAAAGAGGATTTAGCCATTAAGATGGTTTAGCCATTAAGATGGTTTAGCCATTAAGATGGTTTAGCTGAGTGCTTTTTATTATTATTAGACCCATCATTAACAACGAAAACTTATATAGCAGTGTCATGGCCGAAATCGGTCTTCGAGACTACTTTACAGAAAGAGTTCAATAATAGTGAGCTACATAGAAATTATATTTAAATTTAAATTTATATCTAAAAATGTCTACATGTGAGTGAAACTTTATACCATCTAGCAATACTCATTCTTGTTACTATATATCAAATACTTATAATAAAGTGTTCAATATTTTATTGTTAAAGCCGTTAATGAAATGATGATGTCAGAAACACTATATGCTTGAATGAAATACAAGTAGCTTCGAAATAAAACGCGGCACTGTGTTTAGTCACGACCGAATGAAATGTGTAATAGCGTACTAGAGCTTTTAACAAGTCAGGCTCTTTTGCTTATTCTACTATCTAGAATTATTAAAAAAGAAAATTTATAAAGCAGTGTCGTGGCCGAATTCTGTCTGCTAACACTATTTTACTGAAATCGCTTGAAAAATACGGAATTAGATAAAAGTAAAATAAACAATTTTCTTGGAAGTTACAAACTAGATCACCGCACCATTAGCATCAGATACAAAATGTAACGGGCGTATCGCAGACTTTATGATAGACATCACAAGGATTACTTTGAGAAATTCTAAAATATTACAAGCACATAATATACGTAAAGATAAATACTATAAGATATACATTTTAATGTAGAGACTGCATAAATATTATATTGAATAAATCGTATATATTCTACCGTATTAAGATGTATGCTTCTTTGCGATAGAACACTTTCAAATTGTTTTACCATTATTAAAATATTCTTTTCGTAGATTTTAACTTGTAATCATATATGTTCACATAAATCTACACAACCTCTCAATATTTATATGAATTTCTTAGTAGCCTAGGGGTAACGTCATGTAGTTATAAATAACAGATCCTAAGGTGAATTGAATCTTCGTGGGTTCGAATCCCAGCCGCGCCATTCTGAGAGTTATATCTTGACATATTCACTGGACTGGTTACACGGAAAATGGACTAAATTGGTTATACGGAAAATGGACTAAATTGGCTAACGGTTTAAAACCAAAGATCTTTAAAATAAAGTTGTTTTAAGGTTGTTTTAAGGTTGTTTAATTGTTTTTCTTTATTCTATGGTTTAAACATATGATATTAAAAGTGATCAACACAGTTGATCATTTCACTATCTCTCTCTCTCTCTCTCTCTCTCTCTCTCTCTTAGTGCACTACCTACTGGCAGGTTCATGGTATATAACTCATCAACTATTCTATATCTACGGTTTTCCTCTTCACGTCCACATACGAGTGGATCTTTAAATCATCTATATAGCATTCCTTTTGACACGTCATTATTTTTGAGTGATTCTGCTTATGACGAGGTGGGCCATTATGCCTTCCTTTGCTTCGACTAACATTTACTGGGCAGGGGCGTCATTCTCTGAAAAAACAATCCTATTTACCCATTTTACTTTAGTGCTTTTTTTCTTTATAACTCTCACAATATTATATTGGTGATGTAATTGTTGCCGCAGCTCCGCCTGGTGTTGGAAGTCTGCGCAACGATACTATAAACAATCCGTTCACGTTGTCCCGCAAGATCCTGGGACTACAGGCCCAGACCAAGTACCGGATCACCCTGTACGCCTCCACTGTAGCTGGGAGAGGAGAGGCGCACTCCATAGACGTCACCACACTGGCCGATACTCGTCAGTTTTCTTCTATCTCTCTCTCTCTCTCTCTCTCTTTGTGCGCTGCCTACTGGCAGGTCCATGGTATATAACGTCTCCACTCTTCTCTGTCTTCGCTTTTCATTTTCGCTTTTACGAAAAAAACTTATTTCGCTTTTCATTGTCACATATGAGTGGGTCTTTAAATCATCAACATACCTAATCTCGGCCTGCCTCTGCCTCTTTTTCCTTCCTTCTTCTATCTAGTGATCCAATTTATCAATCAATCAATCAATCAATCAAGCAATCCGTTAAACAGGTCCAACTTGTTGGACACCAGGTTGAAATGTTGGAAAATTAAAAAATGAAATCGCGGACCTTCTCAGGCAGGAAATATGAATTAGTAATCTAACTGCCTACAAGGTTAAATCTTACTGCATTAAATTGATAGATATTACTTTAATGCACTGGCTCCAGCCAGTGCCGCTGGCGGTAAGATATTCTCGACCGCGGATCAGTATGTGCGGGGTTCAAAGCATGGGCTCACCCGTCACTGGCATTGCTTTCGAGTGAGGAATCTAATGTTAGCATTAGCTTTATCAGTTTTTTCTCTATAATGTGCTCTTATAATGAGTATTTGTAATGTGTCTCTCTCGTAGTGACTTAATAGTTTGTGATTATAATGTGTGTTTATGGTAATTATGTGTCTATACTGTTTGATTATAATGTGTATCTATAATGTGTGTTTATAATGTGTCTACAATGTGTGTTTATAATGTGTCTACAATGTGTGTTTATAATGTACGTTTATAATGTGTGTTTATAATGTGTATCTATAATGTGTGTTTTTAATGTGCATTTACAAAACATGTACGTGTTTATAGTATGTGTTTACAATGTGTATTTACATCGTCATTCATTATGTTTCTCTTTCTCCACTCAACAGCTCCCGATGAGCCGAAGATTAATAAAGTGGAAGCCGGATTGGACTCAGCTAATCTTACGTTTACTAAAACAGCTCATCCTCCTAAACAGAATCCCGGAAGTCATTTCTATGTGGAGTACGCTAAAGAAGGTTGGACTCATTGCTATTTGGACTCTTAATGCAGCCGACCAATCGAAATACTATCTCTATCTCACTGATAGGTGTCGTGTAGTGACAAGTACTCAGCAAGTTCTAAGAACTTGGATTTTTAATTTTAATTAGAAAAGTATTATGCCATAATTACATTACTTTATTAATTGACATTTAAATTCGAAGGCAAAACCAAGTTATTGGAGCGTAAAAATAAGTGATATTTAACATGTAGTTTTAAAATATACATGTGCATTTCATATACATGTATTTTATAAATATAACATTCGCGAACGTTAAATAATATCATTAATTAAAACGGTTTGACTGCAATCATCTTTCGACTGATTGTCTAGATATTGGAATTGCACCGCTTTTTAGACTTTTATTTATTTCCTAACCAGCTTGGCTTTGGTTCCATGATGCTCGACGTTGTCATTGACGACAGTAGCACTCAAATTGTATTTTCATTGACGACGGTTGCATTCTAATTGTTATTATTACATTTTTTAAAGGATCCGGTGCTAGTGAGTTTAACAAGACGTACGTGGACCCCCATAGTCCAGAGGATTGGGTCCAGGTGAAGGACCTGGAACCAGGAGTCTACTTGTTCAGGGTCGTCGCCGTGAACGGTAGGGATGGTCATACGCGGGAGACGAGATCGGAGGTGATGAGAATTGTTATTGGAGAAAGACGAGGTTTGTATTAAAGGTAAAATATGCTAATGTTAACTTCAGTTTCCTCATTCGAAAGTGATGTCAGTGACGGGCGAGCCCAGAATTTGAACCCCGCACATGCTGATCCGAGGTCGAATATCTTTCCGACATCGGATCATATCGCATTGCTCATTTCATCTCTTAATACCAAGTAGCAGCCTCAAGGTACATGTTCTCATTTCGTCTCCTGTCACGAGAGTGTGCTTCATAAAGAGCGCGCACACTCTGTCTCCATCAGCAAATTTATTCCGTTACCTTAAATTTTCACGTTTGCTTTTAGTCACATTTTTAGATGCTCATTGCTGTTAAATAATAGCACAGGTAATCAGCTAGATAGAGAGTGCATTTCGCTCTTACTGATGACCATTTATTTGTGTCTTGATTGATCTACTTACCTACGTTTGTGTGTTGATTCTTGATACAACTTAATAAACACAGTTCTCTCTCTTACCAATACTGAGTCTATATTTACGATTTAACATCAATTAAGAAATAAAATTAGGAAAATGGCTATTTGTGAATTCATATGTTAGATTTTCTTATGATTATTGCAATAGAGATTTGTAGCGAAATCTCCTGTCCTCTCATTTAAAGTCAACAGAAATTCTAGTATTCAAGACTTTCAAGTAGCGAAGGACCATTTCAAAGACAGGCTACTAGACCTGTTGAAGGCAATAAACTACTCACCTGTGTGCATTGACCAGTGTATACGAGGGGAGGGGATATATCATAACGGTTAGAGTGTTCGTCTCGGATACAAGTGGCCTGGGTTCAAAGTCCAGGTCGGTTAAGTAATGATGGATATCCCTTGGGCCCATGGAAGGTTAATCTTTTATCGGAGCTTGCTGCCGATTGGCGCTATCAATAGCAAAGATATGATTAACCATGGAAAGAATTAATAATAACCAACCAGGAACCTGTAAAACGGTCTCGAAGACCGGAAACCGACCATGACACCGCTATAGAAATTGTCGGAGGTTATTATTATTATTTATACGTGGGCAACTAATAAGTGTATGTGGTAATACCATCTCAATAGTATCTTTTGTAGTAATTTAGATAGTCTTTAATTTCATGCACTAACCAGACTTAATCACCTAATCTCATATCGGAAATGAATAAACAAATAATGGAGAAGATAAAGTTAACTAATTTTATTTTTGATATTTCAGATTTTGAAGCCCCGCACTCTGGAGGTAGGTTTATTTATTATTATGCATCAATTGTAAGTAATTTCTATGATGATTAGGCTTCAACTAATGTGTTTTTAAATATCATGCATTGCATATTAATTGTCATGTTTTGGGGTCAGCTATGATTTCGAAATGCACTAGAAATTTTATAGGGAAATTAAGTGGTGTCAAAAAGGATTACAGTGAAATCTTTTTAACCAATACCGTGAATATATGAGACATAAAAGGCT
Organism: Enchytraeus crypticus; assembly: GCA_905160935.1. Classification (NCBI taxonomy): domain Eukaryota; kingdom Metazoa; phylum Annelida; class Clitellata; order Enchytraeida; family Enchytraeidae; genus Enchytraeus; species Enchytraeus crypticus. The sequence goes on along the minus strand of CAJHZI010000252.1, from coordinate 649,108 downwards.
AATTAGATTAGGAATGTTAGATGATTTAAAGATCCACTCATTTGTGGACATGAAGTGAATAGCCGAGAAGAGTGGAAGCGTTATTTATCATGGACCTGCCAATAGACAGTGCACTAAAAGAGAGATAAAGTTAAAAAAAATTGATCGAAATGTTATGTGTGTGTAAATGGCGTTGATTGAACAAACGATCAAGATTATATCTACGGAAGCTATTATTCAGTGTGTTGAAAATCATCCGAATGGCTTCAAACACGCAGATAGGATTTTTCATCCTATTTCAGAATTTAAATGTTAAGCGTTCTTCAATAATCATAATCGATTTTTCATCGAACTTTCTATTGGATTGCTTTGTGGAAGTTCTACTGTTAAGTTGACAGTTTAGAGAATGATGATGTTGCAACATGCAGCAACAGTCAAGTGAAATGATAGGAAAATGATTATAAGTGATAATATGCAGAAAAAAAGAGTTTGTCTCTCAAAATTAAATACTTTGCCAAAATAACAATTGCCAGACTTCAAGATACATACAATTAAGACAAATATGTAACTAGCAAACGTCGATCAATAGAAGGATTCCATCGCAAAATGCTAATATCTGTCTTACATCTCAACACGGCCTTTGGTTTGAATCAAATATGACTTCTGATTGAAGTAGTTACCTATTGCCTTCCTCAGTGTCAGTAAGCACCAAGTTCTTATTCCAAAAATGCAACCAATAACTATTTTTAATTTAGATTTTGTAATATTTTAGAACTGGTTCAGCATGCCGGGGCCTCTACCAACTGGTTCATTGTTCTTATGTGCATCATTGTGCTCTTGATCATTGTTCTCCTCATCATCTGCTACATGAAGCACAGTCGAGGAGAAGTTTATCCGGGTAGACGCAATATACTTGCACAAATAATCACATATATTATTCCGCTTTTTATTATTGGCTGTAACATTCTATACTAGCGTAATTGTAAAGTCATAATTTTGATATCATAATAGTCACCATTATCATCATCATTATCATCATCACCATCATCTTCAATTGAATCCCACCCGCAGATTGGTTCACTTGAATCCCTCTTTTCTAATCACTGTTCGTAATTAGAAAAAAATTGTGTAGCATTTCTGGAAATCCTAATAGATTGTTAATGAAACTTTCGATTGGATTGCTTTACGATAGTTCTGGTGTTACTTTGGCAGTATAGAGGATGATGACCGTCGTAATTTAATTGTTCTTTGAATTAGGCATGTTTATCTTACATTAGCGGCCACAAGTTTGAATCTCAACCGGCCCGTGTGTGACCTTTGTAGTAGAACCTGCACAAAGAGACTTTATTTATAAACTTACCTTCATAGCTGATAGACTATGCAAATAATTATCGTTTTTTGGAATTTTGTACAGCTCTATATATTATCGTTATGGGAATTTGTGTACAGTTTACGAAAAGGAGAAAATGCTTGGAAGAGATCCATTCGCACCGGAAGACACACCGTTTGGAGAATATAACAACGCGTTAGTACTCTAGCAGAGCTATTTTTATGGAAATTGTTTTAAATTTTAATATACTATATTTGAAATAAACATTTCTCTGTCTTTTCTTTCCTCTGCATCACCCTTACTCCTTAATTACAATTCTTTAGCTCCATGGCTTTCTTGTGCAAGCGATTGCACCTTGACCCAATAGTAAACCAAAATCGCTTAGTACGAATGTCGAATATTACTGACTTCAATCGAACTATGATTCTAACTAATTAAAATTTACCCAAAAGATCATAACGTTTTGAGTAGTGTAATGTTCATAGCAAAAAGTGAATGGCGTCAGATCTGAAATACTCATTGCATTTTATGACATTGTTCTATAAATCTACTATTTAAATGGTACATAAGTCAACCATGCAATGCGAGATATTTTGAGAGAATAATCTATTATCTACTTAGCACCTATCGATGGCCAAGTGTATTATTACAATCTTGGCAACTATTTAAAGTTGTTACTCGTTTTTTGGACTGGTAGTCTAAATTTTCAATTTTGCACCATTTGGGATCTTCTTTTTGCTCAACGGCTTGGAATTGTCTCAACAGTGTTCGATGTTTTCGAGGATGACAGCAGCACTCTACATGTTGTAGTGTTTTTATACGAGCTGCAGCTCATCTCTGATCCAAGTAATATATCGCATGGGACGACTGAAACATTTCTTGATTTCCAAAAATATTTAATTGCGTTAATGTCCAAGGCGATTTCACTGAGAGATGCAATAACTCATTTAAATTCTGTCTAATATACCCCTATTGAAGCATTGCATTGAAGCATTGAAGCCAAATTTAACGTCAGTTTCCAGTCTCTAAAGTAAGTCAGTGACGACGAGCACAGGATTTTAACTTTGTAAATCTTCTATCAGCAATCGAGCTTCTAACCAATTATGCTACTGTTACTACTTGATTAACTTCATTTTGACTAATTAATTAAGGACTGATTGATTGATTGATTAATTGATTGATTGATTGATTGCTTAATTGATTAAAGATTGATTGAATGAATATTGATTGACTGATTGATTGCTTAATTGATTAAAGATTGATTTATTGATTATTGATTGATTGATTGATTAATTTATTTATTTATTAATTGATCGATTGATTGATCGATTGATTCATTCATTCATTCATTGACGGATTATTTGATGTTTTTTGATTGATCGCTAATATTTCTAATTACGCAGATCTAGACCGCAGCACTCGCGCAGTCAGGGGTCATTGAACTCTGAGGACAAGCCGTTGGACAGCGACGAGGACAGCCTGGGAGAGTATGAGGATCAGGATACGTCCAGGTTCAACGAGGACGGATCATTTATAGGAATGTACGTGGATGGGAGCAAGTCTAGATCCAAAGACCACACTCCGTACTCTGCCAACACATTCGTCTAGTGAAACGACTGAAGATAGAATGACTCTATCGATATTATTGTAATTGATATTGGTGATTTAACGTCGGATTTCTGGTCTAAGAATGATGTTAGGGAAGTTATTCGTCGTCTGCGTCATTGTATTATGTAGTTTAATGTTCATATGTGTTAGAGTTCCTTCATTGTTTGGCTTTACACAATGTATTATCAGCTGTCTAAACACATGTATGCTACAGTCCTCTGTAGAAATTCTTCAGTTGCAATTAAATTATTATCCACTTTTCTTCCACTCCTAAATGTTTTGACATAAGAGACGTGTACAGTGGGTTCTGACTTTTATTACCTTTAGTTTACACTGAATATTTCTTAACATTCAGTTTGATTTTCATATCATATTTCGACATTGTGGTGTTAACTACCAATTCCGGTTATACATATAACCTTCTTCCTTTCATACCATAATCCGCTACTTAATTCACCCAATTCACCCAGAGTTTATTCAAAATTTATTGCTCTCTAAATAGTGTAGGCTATGAGAGCATGAGCTACAATCAGTGCAATTGAGTAGGCCTACGTAGGGTTTTATTTTAAATAAGCCTAATGTTAATTAAAACGAATAATGATAGGTTTGTACTTCCATTGCGAAGTCATTTCTGTGATGGCTATTTGGTAAACTTTCTGATAATGGATCGTAACATACCACTCATTTGAAAGTGTTTATTATTGGGCCAGAATGTTTCGTTCATTGCTCAATTATGCCTACTGATCAACCAAATGCAAATTATACTTGACAATAATTAGTTGTAGTAACTTGCGTTTAAATACATCTTTGAATTTAGTTTACTGGCTCAATCTTAATTTTAAAATTCGAGTGTTATTTCGTCGTTAGTGTTTTAAACTACAAATTTTTACTACATCCTCTCAAGATAGCGAAAGAATTGACAACCTATTATCTGTTTTGTTTGCAAATCACGATGATGCCTCTAGGAATATTATAGACCTTTTATAATATGTAGTGGTAACTCTGCTCATATAATAAACAAAACCTAGTGGGGGAGGGAGGAGGGGTGTGTGCTTCTATTGACGGTACATTGAAGTTGCCTTCCGCAAAACAATCATATTTATGATTGCACGGTAGCGCCTCCAACGAATGAAAAAATATAGGGTGATTTTTATAAGTAAACACCTTTTATAATAGGTCTATAAATATTTCTAAAAAATAATTCAAAATAAATAATAGTCTTCAAATAGCCTATAATGACTGCTGGTGAGGTGTAATCTCAGGTTTGGCTGATGCTAGTGTTAAGGAAAAAGCGAAACTGATGCATTTTGCATTCATAGAGCTAAACTAACCAATCTATTGTAAATAATAACTACCTGTGTGTGACTTTGCTCTTTCTAGTCGATTATATAAGTATTATTATCAGTATTGATAACGACTGCGTCCCTGCGATATTCAGTTAAGTATGAAAATGCGCGCTAATTTTAACATAATGTGAAACAGTGGTTCCCAAACTATAAGAGTTAATGACATCCCTGGGGAGGGGGGGGGGCGCAATGACCAATTTTGATTGTTTCAAGAGAGAGAGAGAGAGAGAGAGAGAGAGAGAGAGAGAGAGAGAGAGAGAGAGAGAGAGAGAAATAAACTGCTAGGATGTTTACTTGTATTTTATCTCAAGCTATCCGCCAAAATTGATAGAGATCAATTGATCAGGCAAGTTAATATTCTGCTTAGCTAATAAGTTGATAAAGCAATAATCAAATGAAGCGGGAGCTCAGAAATTACGGATTTATTAGAAAGGACAAAACTGTTTAGGAACCACTGATGTAGAATATTCCTGTTTTAAGTGTGTTTCCTATTTTCATTTAATTCAATACGCTTGAGTCATCCAATTCACTCAAATGTATTTTCTACAGAATTAATTGATGAATTTGTAGCTTTTCTACTGATAAATTGTTTGTATAAAGATCTGAGGGATACGTTTTAATGTCTTGCAGGCCTACATTAATTTTTTAGAGATAGTCAATTGTCTCTTACTAATACTTAATAGGAGTTAATTCATGCGCTGCTAAATTGCTAATTGCTCTATTGTAGACTGATATTTGTGTAGTGTTCTGCATGGGCCTACTATCAGGCTCAAAAAGGCGAAATCTTGGGCCTGCAGCTTTCACAGTTAGTTATTTGTAACACGTTCTCCATCGCTCAGTCAACATTGATCTCAAATCGAAGTCTTAAAAACACAATTAAGTATAAATATTATTAACGACATTTTGTTGGACTTTCAAAAATCCAATCCACTTGTAGTATCTTTAGGCCTATATAAAAAGTTCACTGCTCACTTATTATCTCTATTTTAACTTAAGAAACACATACAGTTACATATTGATACATTTTTACTGTACAAAATGACACTAAGGTTTTCATATAATCTATAGCCTAATAGGTCTGTCTAAAAAGCTACATAGTATAAATGTTCTTATTTAATGTAATTTAATGGCTCATTGTAAAGAATAATCTACATATAAAGAATTGTCTACATATAGGAATACAATAAAGTTCTCTTTGGTGAAATTACCTAATTTTGAACTTGTTTAACTTGAAAGTATAGTATATGAATAAGAATAATTAAATTTTTGTAGCTCTTTGAAGTTTGCATTCAAACCCATTTCTATGCCATCAACAGTTCATTAACAGCAAATTCTAGGAATTTTAAATACTTAATATTGTCGTGGATGACAAATGGTTATGGTCCATGGGTTATAATAAACAATATGGCCTAGAGATTAGGCCTACATACGATTTATTGGTGGACATTTATATTATTTAGAACAGATACTATAAAATATTTAATAATCCAAACAAATATATAGTAGGATTGCACAAGCAAAATAGGCCTTCGGTAATGAGAAATAATTTGTAACATAAAGTTCAAAGAAGATCATAGTAAAATTAGTGAAAATATTGGTAGGAACTCACTACCATATGGATCTGAAACATTTACCTTTAGGAAGGAAGATAATTATCAGGAAACAAGAATAGTTGGAATGTGGATATAGAGAATAATATCGTCGAATGCCGACATTAGCTTTTAATAATCTGAAAGATTAGCCGGACCCAACTATTTATTAATGTAGAAATCCTGAAGAGAATTTGTAAGGATAGACAGTTGATAAATATTTATGATCTGTTACTTATTATTCATGTACCAAATTTATTAATGAGAAGTCCTAGAGAGAGTTGGTACGGATGGACAGTTGGTAGTACAATAATAATAATTTATTATTAGTATTATTAACATTATTACTATTTAATTTAGTATTATTAAACCCCTGTTATTAGTATCAGTGCTGTAAGTAAGCTTATTAGTATTATTTTTAGTAGTATTATTAGTATCAGTAGAATTAATAGTATTATCATATGGAACTATATGGAACAAAATAGAACATGTTGGCGAATTATTTACACTAATACGGCATTAGACAAAAATTACAACCATTCTATGACTACAACATTTTAAAGCTGGTGTTGTTGTTCAGTAACCATTACAGAAAGAAACTTCGCTTCTTCTTTATGGTAATTTCAGGCATTGATTTGTAAACAAAATCTTGGTGCTGGTTCACTAGTTACACCCATGTCCACGAAATACATTGACTTACCTGTGTTCTCAAACTGATTAGGTTGTAATTACTGAAATGCGCCTATTTTCGATTTTTCTGTGATTGAGTAGATAGACTACGAAATATCAAATTTCGTACGAAAATTTTGGATAATTTTAGATGCTGGGCGATATGGCAACGTAAACTCAGAATACAAGTAGTTTGTTTATGTTTACCTAAGAACTGGTTGAGGCTGGGATACCTTCCAACCTCAAAATACGCACTATTGTAACGTATTGTAATGAGAATGGAGGATCTGCTTTATTCATTCATTGTTAACTTTTAATTCTACGAATGCTTTCAGATATACTTTATAGAATCATTACATTGGAAACTCAGCTAATGACTTATGTTGTTAACTTCATGTTAATTAAATTATAATTAACAAATTTTGAATAATTAATAAATATGGAAACAGTAGAAAATTTATGAAGTATTACTACTTCTGATCCTTTCGAAACTTCGCTTTTTGAAGGTGAATTGATTATGTGTAATGCCGTTTTGGCTTTATTCCTACAACGAGAAAATTCTCTGACTAAAAAGTAAAGTAAACACGCATTATAGTGAATAATCAACTATGCTGATATCTATCACTTTTAAAACCACATGTTTAAACCGTTAAGCAATTTAGACCATTTTCCGTAACTAGTCCAGTCAGTGTCCGAGATTTTACTCTCAGATCAGCGCGGCCGGGATTCACTTCAGGATCTGTCATTTAAAACTTCATGACGTTATCCCTATGCTATTAAGACATTCCAATATCTATTATATATGGACATAAAATATAGACTACCTACCAGGAAGTAACAATTTCTATTTATTGTGAGAACACGTTTCAAGCTGCATTCACAGATATTAAGAAAGCATACATCTTTTTTGACTATCAGTCATTTATAACAAAATAATTAATTGTTACCAATTAATTGCTATGTTAACATGCTTTAGGGTGGATGACAAGCTTAACCTGTTGCAGGTTCAAATTTGTATACGAAACATTTAGAAGTTATGATGGGGTAAAGGCGTATAGCGAGCATTAATCTTCACAGTCTTCTTCGTAGCATATTTGACACTGTTTACCCATCGTTTAGAAATCACTTTACTTTTGACTATGTTATAAGTTGCTGTTGGTACGAGATTCTTTAAATTAGCTGTGAAATTCGACCAACTGGTAGGTTCTATTTTGTCGCCAATATTCCTGTTTGTAAAATGAAATATTTCGACTGAGTATGTCCTGTGGTATGTTCGTTGAACCTATGCTCACATGGATTGGGCTGCACGTCTCACCTGGTCTTTGAATCCAGGCTACTTACGTCCGAGGCGAACACTTTAACTGTTATGCCATATCTCCTTTTCCTTTTGTTGTATCGTTATGCCATATCCACTCATGTCGTATAGAATCTTCACCGTGAAACATTATATATATAAAGAATTATTGTTGTTATTTTGCAGCATCAACAATTAAAGAAGCCAGGATCTGTCTTGTACATTGAAGACAATGAGGGCATTAGCTCTTCAGCGATTGCATCGCAGAATTGTACTGAAATATTTTGGAAGTAAGTTAATTTTTCTAGTGGATGTACAATCTTAATTTAAACAAAGAGCTTTCAGAAAGGTTTTATACGTATTGACTAAGATTCTATTCAATTCTCATTGCTCAGCTGCAAGAATTGTATGGTTTTTAGTTTTGTAATTAAAGTTTACATTTTATAACTCTAAAATTGTACAATTAATAAATTATATATTGTTAGCTAATGTTATTTAATAGAAAATTTATTCAGTGTAAAGATTTGATTTAATGTAATGAATTTAATTTAGCATCAGAAATTAGCATTAAATTTAAGATGTTGCCAGTAATTCTTCGATAGTCAGTAGCATGATTTATTCCTAATAATTTTAATTGTTTATTACCCTGACAATAATTACAATTGGTTGCCCAGACAATCTATAAGATTTTGTAATACGTCCATGTTTGACCATTCCTTCTAGGCCTCCATGTACTACTTAGATTCATTCCGATTTTTGGAAAACTGTTTCTAATTTGCAACACAAGATTTATCGTACTGCTATTGCTAATGCTAAGAAAGAGTACTACTCCACTTTGGTCAGTAAGGCTGTGAATGTCAAGAGTTTATGGAAAACTGTTAATGATCATTTACATAGATCTATTTCTCCTTCTCTTCCTTCTACTCCTGTGGAGTCACTGACTGAACAATTTTCCAATTACTTTACAGATAAGATAAGCTATCTTAGACAATCTATCACTCCAGCTCCTAACTCTACTCCTCATACTCCAGTAGAGAATCATTCCAAAGATGAGCTTTCTAATTTCACTCCAGTTACAATTGATGAGATTACTAAATTAGTTTTAGACTCTTCAGCCAAACATTGTGACTTGGACCTTATCTCAACCTCTCTTTTAAAGAAGTGTATTCACATACTTGCTCCAGTATTAACTTTGATTGTTAACCTCTCTCTCTCTCTACTGACATATTTCCTCGCGCTTTTAAGCTTGCAGTAATTACTCCATTGCTTAAGAAACCCACACTGGATAAGGAATCATTGTCGAAATACAGGCCTATATCTAAACTGTCATACATATCTAAGCTCACTGAAAGAATTTTTCTTCAGAGGCTTTCTACTCATCTCTCTTACAATGATTTATTTAATAAGCATCAAGCTGCTTATACTCAGTATCGTTCAACTGAAACGGTGCTTCTATCAGTGTGCAATTCTATTGTGAATGCCATGTGCACACAACGCTTAACTGGATTGTGTATGCTTGATCTTTCGTCCGCTTTTGATACCATTGATCACAATATTCTTCTGGAACGTCTTTCTTCCTGGTTTGGTGTTCGTGGAATTGTTCTTGATTGGTTTTCCTCCTATCTGACGGATCGTTCTTTTAGTGTGAAAGTGATGGAGTACATCTCTTCGCCTTAAAGTATGGTGTGCCTCAAGGCTCCGTTCTTGGTCCTATCCTCTTTAACCTCTATACAACACCCCTAAGCACTCGAATCTCTTCTCATTCTCTTGATCATAAACTATATGCTGATGACACTCAAATGTACACTTGTTTCACCCCTAACTCCTATTCTAATGCTGAAACCCTCCTGCAACAAAGTTTTCAGTCTATATCCTTTCGGATGTCTGCTAATTACTTGGCACTTAATCCATCTAAGACTGAATTCTTGTTGGTCGGGACACCTCAACAGTTTCTGAAGCTGAATGGGAAAACTCTTTCGTTATCTTCGGGTATTAAAATATCACCTGTTTCTTCTATGAGAAATCTCGGTGTTATCTTGATAGACACCTAACCTTCCACGAACACATAACTAAAACTTTACAAGCATGTTTCTTCCATATCCATGATCTTCGTAGAATACGTCCATATTTGTCGCGTGAGACAGCTGCTACAATTGGTGCTGCTCTTGTGCAATTGAAGTTGGACTACTGCAATTCCCTGTTTTTAAATCTCCCTGGCTGTGAGATTAATTGGTTGCAGTTTGTTCAGAATTCTCTTGCACGAGCAATTTTTTGTAGTTCCAAGTATTCACATGTTACGCCTATTTTGAAGTCTTTGCACTGGCTAAAGATTAAAGAGCGTATCATTTACAAAACAGCTTTGTTAACCTAAAAGTCTATCACCATCCCTGGACAAACTTGTATGTCTCACTTGATTAAAGTGATGCAGTCTGCTGTTACTCGGTCTTCTAAGTTAATTACTCTTATGAGACCTAGCTTACCTTCACGCTCTAAGCTATCTAATCGTTCTTTCCAGCATGCTGCACCTCAGATCTGGAATTCTCTTCCATCCAATCTTCAGAAATCTTCATTTGAATCACATCAGCCTTTGCTTTCCTATGACCAATTCCATAAGCAGTTGAAGACCTATCTTTTCCATCTCTCTTTTCCATCCAGTGTCCATGAGCAGCGACCTGCGCCTGAACCACCTTTTCTTTAACTCCCTTTACTTTGGATTGAATTTCTGGATTTTGGAATTTGTACCGTTTTTGGACCTTCTTTTTTGCTCGCCGGCTTGATTTTGTCTCAATAGTGCTCGATGTTGTCATTGATGACTGTAGCACTAATTGTTGTTATTGTTATTATTATTAGACTAATAATATGTGTTAAACATGACGACTATGCAGGAGGCAGTGTGAATGTGTGAATGGCAGGGTGAATACATTGCAGAAATTCAAATTTTGTCAAATGTTATGTTACTTTAAAGCTTGAAATTGGAAAGAATGGACTTGTCCACAGCGAGTTCCATATAGAGCCGGCCTACTGATCGTGGAAAAGCAAACTGAGTAATAAGTCTTATTTGCTAAGACGCTGGAGTTACAATATAATTTACAGAATTTCAGACTCTAAAACTAATGTGTTGAAATTGAATGTAGAGACTGAGCTTTAGGCAACTATTAGACGGCTAGTATTACTTTCTTTATATGTCTAATATATATATATACAATAAGAAAATTCTGAAAATATATCGTAAGAAAATATTAGCAAAATATATATATGCAGTTAAACTATGCCCGAAATATATCTTCTGTGCATCTGATAAATGTTGTATTTTTATTACCCTTGACTTCAACTTAGTCTTAATCGAGTAGACGTGGGGCTGCACGAACTTCGATTCTTCTATCCTCAGTTAAGCGAGTTGTATATTTTGCAGGGCAGTATAGAGTCTATTGATTTTATACGCCATTCTTTTTCGTCATGTAAGTTATTTTCCATGCCATTTCTCAAATGTCTGGTCCAGACATTAATTTTTTTATGAACATAGTCTACAATATATAAGAAGTTTAAAATAATTTGAATATTATGTGAGGGAGAGAGAAAGGGCAAGAAATAATCATGGAACTACGCGATCTATAATATCTTGTACAGTATGTCCACAGACCACAGTCATATATAAAAGCTTGGTGTGATGTTTTATACAATGAATTTATTTATATTTTATTCCATATTTAAAAATTGCAGGTACAAAAAATTTTCTATTTTGGACGCTAGCAATTGTAATCACAGTCTATCTCATGGACCGCTACTTACTTGAAACATCAGGTAGGTTTTAAAACTTATTGTTTACTATTTTTACACTTAAGAGTAAGACTTCAAGTAAATACTTTCATAATTAGGTGTTCCTTTGAAAATTCTGCATTTGGTGACCTAATGTCATTCTATGAATATATCTCCAATACTTTAATGGTCATTCTTAGCTAAGATGTAGCCTGCCTTCCTGCTTGAAATAGACAGAGAAATTTGGAAAACGATATCGGATGAAAGTTTTAAGTCGCAAAACCTAAGTAATGCAACAGAATTACGCAATAAAATAATAATTATGCTTACTATTGTTTAAGAAAAGTTAAAGTTAGCTACTGATAATTATTTTAACTTTTTCTCTCTGATGAATGAGAATACTGCTGGGGATGGTAATGTTGTGATTCAAAGTTATGGACCTATGCTTATCTGGCAAGTATGCTACTAATTGGATAAAGTAGGTGGAATTATCATAATTAAAAAAGTTAATTATTACAATAATAACAATATTAATAAACAGAATCTACAACATGCTGGTTCTGGCGCTAGTAGAAAACTTGTCAACTACTGTGAATTGTCTTGTAGATCTGTATTTGTCCCCATAGCCTTGAGACCTTGGTCCCATCCATTCTGCAGGCACAGACTTCATTGATATGTTAAGCAGGATGTTAGGTAACTGCTGTTACTGACGAACTAAGTGAGAAATCTTTTTCTGTGTCAACGCTTGCTGTGTCTGCAGAGTTACAATGCAGTTTGTTTCTTTGATATTTTAACAATACGGCATGCCAGAGTTGAGATAATAATAATAATAATATTAATAATAATAATATTAATTACAGGAACAATAGTGATAATTAAGCATATACATGTCTATCATTTTCTTTGAGATATAATTGTTACATTTTTGTTATCTATTTAAACATGAACATAAACATCTATTTAAACATTATTTCAAATAGTAAAATATTTGTACATACATAGTAAAAATATTTGAGCTACTAGAGACTGGTTTGTTGGTGCTTTGTAGATCAAATTATGAAAGGTTTAAACAGATTATTGACTTAAACATCCAGTAAAAATATAAAATGCAATAAAATATAATAATTTCTATTAATACAGGAGACAACACTGAGAGCACCTCAGTTCAAAAATCAGAAAAAGATGCACTTGAAAAAGAACAACTAAAGAACGAAGGTAACTGTTATTTCATTAATATTACTATTGACTAGTCTCGTCTGTTAAGTGGTAACAAAGTAGCAACAACTTTTATTTACACCATTTCTTTACTAATTTTCAAGCCTTTTTGCTACAAATTGCCTGTATTACTATATTGCTTCTCCTTGCATCTGCTACTGTTTAAAATGCATTTGTACAATAACAATGCATAGTTACTGATTTCTATAAGTATATTGCTATATACTATCTATTCTTGTAATTCTCTATTCTTGTAGTTACTGCAGTTGTGTTTTACTATATTGCTAAACGTTTTATTATTACTGGAATGTTTAGTAATAGCATAAAACATTCCACAAAAGAATAAATCAACTGTTAACAGTATATGTCATGAGAGGTGACTAAGCAAGAACTAAAGAAGGCAATGGGAAATCACCCTGGAATTCATACTTTTCAAAGCTAGTGGATTCATCAAGGATTAAATTCTTAGCCTTTGTAAAGCGTTCAGCATATTATTCGGCGGAATGCTGTTAGTGAGTGCGAAAACAGACTGTGAGTAAGAATATGTTCCTTCAACTAGCCACTTAGCAAAGCACCATAATAATAATAATAATAATAATAATAATAGTTATAATAATAATAATAATAAAGGTTTAAGAGAGAGTTATTGTAAGAATTTAACTTGGGATATAATATTAAATAGTATAAATAGGATGTATTTTGTCGGTATTATGAGAGTGAATGAAATGTTGAATACGTAGAAGATAAGAAGCCGAAGACTTGCAATAATCAGCCTGAATGTCCAGCTGGTCAGTTCTCGTATTATATCAAGTCAGGGTTTGAGAGAGATGGTCAGCCTACTATATGCTTCAACGGATACACGTATGTGGCGCCTTCTAGTCAGTTGCTCGTAAAAGTGTTATGATTCATTGTCAAGGTTGAACGATATAGCCAATAGGAAATAAGTAAACAGACACTAGAAGGTGAAGGCCGGACGCAGTGTGTTGACACACAAATGCTGCTTTTTATTGTCGATCCTAGCAATTTTGTTTTGATCTTAAAAGCACAAAATAATCGTTTTCAATGTGTTTCTTTCTTATTAGAAGATAGGAACTGGTAAAATTCTTTGCAGCCGTATGTAATTAACAGCTTCTACAGGGTAAATAGCAATGTAAATGTCAGTTTAAGGAACATTGTATATTTTTTCCTGTACTTATCATTGTGTTCGAAACAATGCAATCATTGTTTCGAACCAAACGACTATCAGCTGTAGCGTCGACATGTGAACGGTGACTTCATGACTTTTTTGCAGGATTGTTCTACTTAGTCTTGCTGCTGATTTTGTAACTTTTTGCTATTGTTATAGGTTTTGCTTTTGTTGTGCTTTTTGTTGCTGTTGTAAAGCAATTTAATAAAACACTGTCCATATTGCATCTATTATATATAATAAAGATGGGCATCATATTATTATCCATCTTTATTTATAACTCTTGTTAGAAAAGTATTCATTAATAACTCCAGCTAAAGTTCTTTTATTAAGAACTCTAGCTAAAGTTCTATCGTAAAGAACTCTAGATAAAGTTCTTTTATTAAGAACTCTAGCTAAAGTTCTATCATTAAGAACTCCTGCTATTGAACTCTTGCTTTTGAACCCATTTTCAAAAACTTTTGCTAGAACTTGAAGTTATTAATTTAGCTCGTGCCTGAGGTGGTAACATATTTGCCTAATAACCAAGAAGCTCTGAATTTGAAACTCTATCTCTGACAGTACATCTATAACTTATTTTAGCTGTAAATATGTATGTTTGTAGTGTATATAGCGAGCAGAAGAAAGACGGAGGTCGTGGCATAAATCTGATTGTTGTAAATGGTATGTTTGTTTTACGTCTTTATAAAACGTCTACCGTAATGTAGTTTAAGGCGACTGACGGTTTTTTACCTAATATCTGTTTCCTAAGTATTCATATTCATGTTGTCTTTCACTTTCATTTCTTATTTTTCGTAAAGTCTGATGTTTAGTAAAGATTTCTCTTTTTTCAGACAATGCTATTTAAGTTAAACTACGGTTCGAAACATATTTTAACAGATCCTAGTTAAGCTTCCTTAAGCTGCGGAGATATTTAATAGCTGATTTGTTAAGAAAGATTAATGTATAATTTGCACAAAATAGAGTAAATTATTATAGAGTAATATATTATTATAGAGTAATAAAGTAAAATAGAGTAATAGAGTAAAATTATTATAGAGTAATAATTCAGTTGGGCAATTAATATTTCTGATGGTGTTTTGAAATTCGAGCTGTTTACTTGCTATCTTCACAAATTTTTGCAAGTACAGAAATATACATAGCAATAATTAAATAAACAAAAATGACTATGAAAGTGTCTATCATAAAAGTATCGAAGTTCTGTGAGACATTGTACCTCATTATATTTCATTGTATTTTGTTAATTTTCCAGAAAAGACAGGGCGTGTAGTTGAGAAGAGAACATTTGATACTTATGAAGATGGTTAGTCTTCATCAAATCGTAGTGGCTTTTTATTTCTTATATTAACAAATTTCGCTACCTATGCTATCAATTAATATTCTACTATTTTATTGAAACCTTAAAATGATTTATTTGTGAACTGTTTGAAATTCTGTGATCAAGTAAGCATATCTACAATTTTATTGATCCTGTTTAAAAATAGATTTCTTAACAAATTATAGAATTATCGTATTAACTTAGGAACATCTTCTGTCTCACATCCTGCTGGCCTCGTGTGCACTCTGCTAATTCTAGACAAGTTTGATGTTGATGTTATTATATTTGAGTCTTGAATCAGACATGGAATTTTAGCAATAGCTTATTACCAATATAATTGTGAAGCAACGTATTAAAGTACGTCAATTTCGATATTAAAATAACTGATTGAAATTACAATATAGTTCTTATAGGCTGTGCTCCTATTCTATATTGCAGTTGTAGCAAGTCTTCTTACTTATCTGAAATTTTTCTTCCCTATCGTCCCTCACGTGCACTTCGTTCCACCGATGCCAATCTTCTCGCTCTTCCAAATATTCTCACATCATTGGGCAGACATTCATATTCTTATGCAGCACCCACAATCTGGAACTCTTTAAGTTTTATCTTCGCTCTTGCTCTTGTCTTTCAACTTTCCGTAGTTAGCTTAAGACTATTCTTTTCCTGCCGCAGACATAATAGATCTACCCTGACCATTTTTGATCACCGGACTGGCTTTCGTTTAGGACCTTACTTCTCAGCACATTTCTTTTGCAGATTGGTTTGGGTGAATTGAACTGTAGTGATGTGTGCTGTGGGGACATCCTACACATCATCCTTGGATGAGGAAACGGACGTTAAACCTTTATTATTATTATTATTATTATTAATTCCTAGACGTTTGTGTGTATATCGTAGACAACGTTCTGCAGCGCTTTTTCAAACTAGGGGTAGAAGGCAATCCAGTTATTTTGCTGGCTACGTCAGATGATGCAAGTCAAAGGTAAGTGATGCTTCTGCTCTACATGGTCGTGTAGCAGACCCAATTTAAAATTAGTGACAGAATTACCTTATCTTGAAACTATTTTAATAGTTATTACGCAATTTTGTAATAATTCCAGATTTATATTAATTTGTACTATATATCTATAGCATTCTGTTATGTTGTCTGTACAGTATGCATTCAATAACTCTGTTACATTTTTGCATTCGTTTGATAAAAATGTATATGCTGCTTAAGAATGTAAGAAGTTTTCGCTCTACTAAACAGTAAACACCATTAGTGTTAAATAAATAATTATAAGATCAGAAAGGACATTCGGTTGGTGAGCGCTTAGGCTCCAGAAATTGCTACAGAAATATAAACGAAAGGAAAAGTCTCAAATAGGGGATTGACTGATGATATGATGTAGAACAGAGAGGATTTGACACAGTCTATTCGTATCCCGACCCTAGTTAAACTGGGATTCAAGGGTAGATTATGATGATGACGATGAAATAACTATAACTTACACTTGTATGTTATGTTACAGTCTAAAGGAAGAAAGTCGTAAGTTGATGGAGTCTTTTGGCAGTCAGGCGATAAGGAAGCTTGCATTTAGAGACAGTCTAGTTTTGATTGGGCAAGTGGGACTACTGCCACCGAAATTCGCTATTGAAAAGGTTTCTAGAAATTACTAGTCTAAAAGATCATTACATAGTTAAAGTGAAATTAAATTAAATTATTGCAATTAACAGTAGATTATGTATTTGGTGAATAGTTTATTCCGGGTCTGTAAAACTGAAGTAATTAACATTTAAGAGAATTAAATTAACTTGATTGCTTATACTTATCAACTTCTGTATGGAATATAACAGTTATAAAGCTAAGTTTAGCGTCTGTTTAGCGGTTGCAGTCTTTCTATTGTAGGCTGTCCAAATAAAATTGAATCGATGGCCCCTGCTTATCAGTCATGTTTGCTATCAACTCGGCCTGTGTACTCGTGAAATTATAAATGATTGATATCATATAGTCATCACAAACTACAATGATCGTTTTTTAATAATTATTAGAACTGTAAACTGCTGTGAAATTTGAGTGCAGTTACGATGCACTAGTCTTATTCTTCTTGTTTTAGTGAATCTAGCTAAGATATATGTAGGAGTAATTTGTTATTGATTGTGTTGTAGCATAATAGTAAAACTGAAGCCCAGTCTTTTGCTGACGTGGCAGAAATCAGTGGATGCATTTCTTTTCCAAGTATGTTGTCTTCTGCATCAAATTGTTTGTCGTGGTGTTTAGTGGAGGAGATATGCGCTTGTACTTATCTTATCAGAGTGAGATGGGCATAATGGTTACAGTTATCATCTGGTGCTTTTCATCCTCGTGAACTCTGTACTATTTCGATTGTAATTGACTATAACTATGTTGGAAAAATTGCAATTGTAGTATCACTAGTGGATAAAGCCCTTGCGTGCAGCATGACATGTTTGATATCTCATTGTCTGGTCAAGGTATAAAATAGATTAAACTAGATTAGTTGATTAAATGCACAATTGAATTCCATTGCTTAAGAAAAAATTTAAAATCAGGCATAGCTATTACTTCAGCTATCCAGTCATTCCAGTATTTCCTATCCAGTCTCCTTCGTGTCGAAGCCAAAGAGGGATATACGGCACGCTAAGCAGAAGATTTTTAATACTTTCATCTATTACAAGTAATTGTAGTGATTACACCCTATGCATAAGGATGCTTGTTGTGTTCTTTGAAAAGATTAAACAATTATGCAGTAAAACACGCTTGATTGTAAAACTTGCTTAAATGCAAAACAGTTAAGTTGTGTTTGTCTTTTTTATGTCAACATTTATTAACATTAAATGCCTTTAGATAGGCAGGACAATTTGATGTATTTCTCGAAAGGTATTTATTGGTAAAGATAAAGTATTTCTCTGCAACGTTAATTTATTCAGTTATTCATTACCGTTATTCATTAAATAAAATAATTAATAATTAAATAAGTAATAAATAATTAAATAATAATAATTAAATAAGTCATTCATTAAATATTCATTCATCTACCCTATAATCTATCTTATAACTTTGAACTAATTTTCTGGGTTTTTGGAATTTCCACCGTATTGGACCTTCTTTTTGCTCACTGGCTTGGATTTTGTCTTAATAGCGATGGTGTTGTTATAGACGACAGTAGCACTCTAATTGTTGTTGTTATAATTAATATTCATTTCAATTAGTATCACAATGTGCTAGTAATTTCTCTGATTTTCTGCTAGTGGGCACGCTGGGAGCGCCTGAGAAGAAAGAAGAGAAGAAGACTGTGGAGGATGTGGCGCCGGTAGGGATGGACGTACAGTTAGGAGAGGACCTGGAGGACTGTGGCTTGACTGAGAAGTGTCCAGAAGATTCTGTCCCAGTCTACATCACTTCCGGTAAAGAGAATTCCGTCCTGCCGACGTTCTGCTACAATGGAAAACGGTCTGTATTCTGTTGTCTAATTTATCTCTCCTATACTCTGTTCTATTAAAACTGTTGTATACTGTTGTCTAATTTATCTCTTCTATACTCTGTGTGTTAAAGCAGTTGTATTCTGTTGTCTAATTTATCTCTTCTATACTCTGTTCTATTAAAACTGTTGTATTCTGTTGTCTAATTTATCTCTCCTGTACTCTGTGTGTTAAAGCAGTTGTATTCTGTTGTCTATTTTATCTGTTC
This sequence comes from Enchytraeus crypticus, assembly GCA_905160935.1. NCBI lineage: Eukaryota > Metazoa > Annelida > Clitellata > Enchytraeida > Enchytraeidae > Enchytraeus > Enchytraeus crypticus. The sequence goes on along the minus strand of CAJHZI010000252.1, from coordinate 630,130 downwards.
TATACTCTGTTCTATTAAAACTGTTGTATTCTGTTGTCTATTTTATCTGTTCTATACTCTGTTCTATTTCAGTGTTTTGTTTAGATAAAACTCAAAAGCTCTTGTTAACGTCAGTTTCCTAACTCGAAATCGATGTCAGTAACGGGCGAGCCCAGGATTTGAACCCTGCACATACTGATCCGCAGTCGAGTACCTTACCGACATCGCCACTGGCTCCAGCCACATATTTTATAAATCATATATCGTCACAGATATCAACATTGATGTGTGAATTAATGTTAGAATTTGTAAAACAAATTTATGTGATTGATAAAAAAGCTAGCTAGATAGATTGATATAAATAGATATAAACTTTATTTCGCGTAAGACACAAAGCATTCATTACATATCATGCAAGGAATGCTAAAATGGACCCAAAAGTCTCATATCTGCCCGCTAGATTATTTGTGCCCATGATATAAGCCCACTAGATTAGCTAGAATCAATTTACAGGAGACTATTATCTTCTGTATCGTTTTCAAGTAGTGTTATTAAAGTGAAGATTACAATATTATTAGTTTATATTACACTGCCAACTGTAAACCTCCAAGAGTCTATAAATACGTTAGTGACATTGTGAAATTATAAGTGCGTACTCATATTCCAAACTTTTAACGATGACAACTTTAACAGACTTATTGGCACATTGCGTATAAGGAAGGCATTTGACTAAATCAGGCCTAATTGTAATCTCTGTGCTGTTTGCAAGAAAAGAACTTGATTGAGAACTAACAATGATTTTGACTTGGCAAACGAACGTGTTGAAGAAGATTCATGCACTGAAGGCAGAATCGAAGGAATTCTATTATCTTTCATACATCCAGCTTATGTAGTTTTAAATTTTACCTGTTTTAGGATTATCAGTAATAGTGATAAATCACAGACAATGGGGCGAGGCATAAATGTTTTATCTGTGGACCCAGTCAATAAACGACCGGTCAAATTTGCTCGCTTCGACACATATGCATCGGAGAAAGGTTAGTCCTTTGTACCATTTACGTATGTCCATATTTGCATTATACTTTTTAAGAAATTGTGAATTAGTTTTAATATATTTAAAAGTAAGAAAATAATAAATTACAAAATTTAAATTTTAGATACAATTTTAAAACGAAAATTTAGCTTTTCATCATCAGACAGAATATCTGTAATTTATTCCATTTCATTTTTCTTCTGATTCATTCATTTTTTGTAAGTTTACACTGATCTTTACTGATCTTTTCTAGTATTGTATCTCTTTGCGTATGTCTGTGTTTGTACCGTATGTAATTTGTCTGTTTTTCTGCTCAGCTTCAACCGATATGATTGAGTTCATTAAAGCAATGAATCCCAATCATATGTTACTGGCGGTCGCTCACGATGAAGCTAAATCAGCGTAAGTGCACGATATATTTATATGTTGATGTGTTTCTTGACGCTTTAAAATATATTTATTATTATTTTTATTATTATTATTATTATTTCATTAGTAATATTCAGTGAATCAATCAATGAGAATTTAACGTCCGATTCCTTACAGATTTAATATTTTTGCATGTTTTAACTATAGCCATGGGAGTTTTTGACTTACATCTTCATTAATTGTTTTTAATTGCAAAGTTTAATTCTACTGTCTGGAATACTTACAAACTGTAGTTAAAATTTTGTCTATTGTAGATGTAATTTGTTTATGATGCCTTGATTATCATAGATTTAACTGATGGCTCGTTATGATGTTTACTGTCTATTGTAACTGATTATAATCAGTTACAATAAGAGAGATACACCACATTTCATTAATTAAAATATTTTTATTAATGAAATGTGGTGTATCTCTCAGTGCACTGCCTTCTGGCAGGTGCATGGTATATAACGCCTCCACTCTACTCTTCTCTTCTTGGGTAGGCAGGATTGTTTTCTCAGGTAATGACGCGTATATATGACGCCCCTGCCCAGTAAATGTTAGTCGAAGCCGAAGAAGGCATAGGGGCCCACCTCGTCAAATGCATAAACCCCCATGAAAGAAAGAAATGTGATGTATAGTACATTATAATCTAATGGCGTAGATGTAACTAATGGTTGGGTGTATATTATAATGCAGTCTGTTTGCAGATGTAACTAATGGTTGGGTGTATATTATAATGCAGTCTGTTTGTAGATGTAACTAATGGTTGGGTGTATATTACAATACAGTCTGTTTGTAGATGTAACTGATGTTTGGGTGTATATTACAATACGGTCTGTTTGTAGATGTAACTGATGGTTGTTAATGTGACGCAGATTAACAGCAGATGCAGAGAAAGCGCTCGAGTCTATCGGCAGTTCTTTTATTCGAGGTCTCAGCTTCAGAGACGTCTGGTTGTTCGTCGGTCAACCGAATCTCGTCGGCGCTTCAAAGTTTGAAGAGGTTTACTTGTCTTTCAACTTTCGGTAAACTTATAGTAGCACTTATAATAGCACTTATAATAGCACTTATAATAGCACTTATAATAGCTACGTTGATCGCCTGTCTCCGTATCACATGTGTTGTGAAGATACGCTCAGTTTTGAACTCGATACCTCGTGCCTATCTAGCGAGCTAGGGCCAACTTTAGGCATATTAATTTTCTCTTATCTACTGTTGTTGTGTTTTATTTAGATAAAGGAATTAGCCGCATACTGCACTATAATATTTATGTGTGTATCTGCGACATGTTCTCCTCTGTTGTAATATATGACTCGCTCTTCGCTGATAGTATCCTTCTGGTTTAATGACCGAAGTGATAGCACACGTGTTAAGAACATATTAACACGTGTTAAGTTTGTTAAGAAGAAGGCTACAGGGACGGTTTTCAACACGACTATTTCACTGTTGACCATGTTCCTCTGATAGAAAAGTAAATTAGAAGTAGTGTAAAAGAACTAATGCGTAAAAGAACTGGCTTTTGAATCTTTACTATGTAAAGGAATCTGATTAATTTTAGTTTACCATTTAGCACTTAATTTAGTTTATTGTGTTTATTTGAAGTTAGCCAGAAGTTAATTCTGCATGTGCCACATGTTATCTATCTAATTAAACTCTTGTTTACTATATATACAGCTGGAAGGCGTTATGATGGAATAGTTGATGTTATTGTGTAGATTGAGTTTGGAGCGCACGATCAATGGCCTATACCCGTAGCGAAGAAATTCTGCTTGCCTAAGACTTGTATGTGATTGATATCTACGTAAACTTGACAAATTGGATAATTTATTTATTACTATTGGCTACTTACCTTTAGATACTGTAAATTTAAAGAAGGGACTATGGTAAATTTTTCTTATTGTTTCTGAAATCAAATTTACACATTCCTGCTCACATGTTGCTCTTCAAGCTTCTTAAAGAGCACTCCATCGATTAATGAATCTATTCACAAAAGGCTATGCCTTAATATACCTTAAAGTTGGCTATAGCTTGGAAATAATAGGCTTCTCAGGTAGTTTCACGTTACCTTTCTCATTTCTTACACAGTCGCCTCCTATGACGTTAAGTTTACGGTTGACTCGGACACAACACGGGACAGCACTTCATTGTCCCGGACACAACACGGGACAGTATGTATCTATGTTGTACTATTGAAGTGTGTGCTGCATGTTTAACTATTGACGTGCGTGTTTCACGGGTCTTGATATTGTTTAGTTTGACTGCACTTATCTATGTTGTATTATTAACGTGTGTGATGCACACGATATTTTTTAAATTGTTGTTTTGTTTATTGTGTTCTGTTGTAGTACCTACATTTCCTAAGAAGCAAGATCTCGACGCTAAGAAGAACGCTCCTAATCGAGTGTTCTGCAGAAAGTACGATGGTTATGAAGAGCTGTGCAGAGGTTGGTGAACATTTCTAGCAATTATTTTAATTAATCTTGAAAGTAAGTTATAAATCCACTGTGTTATTTATAGTTTATAGTATATCAGGTAGTCTGCTATTGCTTCATTTAGGATATATTGAAAAAATAAATTTTCCACTTTTGTGTCTCTCTGTTGATTTCATTATATCCTTATAGTAATAATGTTTAAACTAATAATAGTAATTTTCTTGAGGATAATATTAAAATTGATTTTTTCCAAGGATCACAAATTGTGAATAGCATTCATACCTCTGTTTGAAATGTAAAACATAGTTCTCTCTCTCTCTGTCTCTCTCTCTTGCTCTCTCTGTCTCTCCCCCTGTCTGTCAGACTAAAGTGGGGTGGACCCAGAGTCATGGGCACTGCAGATTCTGCATGGTTGGAATCCAGAATCATTACAGCTTGAATGGTATTATTTGTCCTAATACTGTCGAAGTCCCCCAGCTGTAGACAAATGTAGCTTGTCCGGATTTAAATCTACGGGACGGCATGACCAGCAAAAACTTGATATAGTAAACGAGCAGCGAGCTAGGCAGGTGCACATCATGAGATATTGAGAATGTCTTAATAGCGTAGGGTTAAAGTCATGAAGTTTTAAATAACAGATCCTAAGGTGAATTGAACCCTCGTGGGTTTGAATCCCAGCCTCGCTGAGCTCAGAGTAAAATCTCGGACATTCACTGGACTAGTTTTACGAAAAATTGCCTAACGGTTTAAACATGTGGTATTAAAAGTGATAGATGTCAACATAGTTAATCATTTCACTGTACTATGTGTTTATTTCTTTTTGAGTTGCTTGCTAACTGTATTTGGAAGATATAGCATAGATGACGAACTATTGCAATATCTAAAGAAACGTGCCATCAGATGCTGCTAGTTTCATGCGTAAACGTTTATATGTTTTGCGTGTTTTGTCGCAGTTGAAAATATAGATAAAGTAATAACTCCGACTCCTCTGGGAGATGCTCCTATGAAAGATAGTGCCATATTCAAAGTCCCTATTGTTGTTGTTCCAGGTCTGTATCAGAATATATTCATTTCTTGTTACTTTATGTGTTGTCATATTGCTCTACATCTTTTCATATCTTCAAAAAAGACAAAAAAGTTCATGATTTAGCATTTATATAGTTAACTTAATACTGGGTCAAGAAGTGCAGCTGCTCGTTTAAGACTACGTTATAACTCTACATTATGTCTTGCAAACTATGTAAGAACTGAAGAAGGCAATGCAAAGCCACGTCAGAAGTCATATTTTGCAAAAGTTAATGGCTGCATAAGGTATAAATAAGGCGTAACATCTTATGATAGGAATATCTTGCAGATCTCTGGAGTCTAATGAGCCTGAAACAGATTCTGAATAGGAAGGTACTTGTTTGATTAAGAACATGTCACTGACAGAACACTAAAAGGATATAAAGAGATATTACACAACTGTTTAATATATCAGCGTGATATTTACTATGTTCATGCATTTACGAACATTAATTTATGCTGGCTAATATCATGTATTCGTGGATGTGTATTGTCTGTATCTGTATAGGACTCGGTCACGTGTCGACTTATAAACAGGTCACAGCTCTGTTCGCCATTCCAGGCATTGATGTCAAAATGATTACCGTAAGTTTTCTTGTTAGCATTGTGTTTACTGGGAAGATTTTGTTTAATGTTCAGTAGAGCATTTTTAATATTCATTCTACCGGACTTTTTAACTGTTTTGGTATGCATGATCGATTACATGCTGCTTGTCTTTCTGTGCATACGACTGTCACAGATACCAGAGAATGCAATGAAGAATTACCTTACAGCTCTAATTGTGTAACTGAAGGCTAAGTTAGAGATTTCTAAGGCTTTGTGGTGGATACAACGTTTTAGTGTCTGGAATTGTTGTTCCCAGGAACAACAATTTATTAATATTTATTTAGCAAGAGTAAATTAATCTTATTACATCGAAGTAAATAAATCAGGCATAAGATATCCTTATAAATAAACTCAGGAGCAAGAGTTTATTTATTAAGTTTTATATTCACTAAAACGATTATTTTATTAAGAAATTAAGAAAAACTGAAGAGAGCTCTTTACTGTGAACTTACAAGCCTTCTCCTGGTTTAGCAATAAATTATGGATTAAATAAAAGTAAAAATAATAATAAGTGCACAATAGTAGTATGATAATTACTTGTTTTGCGACTTATCGCAATTGTTTCACCGTTTGAGTTTCCATTTTATATACGCAAGAAATTTATTTAAACAGAATCAACTTTTTTCGGAACTCAACTCGGCTTTTATACTAACAGTCGACGCCTGTAACTGTGCTGACGAATCGAAACTGTCGGCTTTTCAGCGCATGACTCATAGTCGTATGATAATTACGCCTCAAGCTATTTATAAGCGAATCGAAACTGGGTTTTTTCCTGGAGTTTCTATTCTCGGTCAAATGATTATGAGTCATGGAAGTTTTCAAGGTCGCGAGCTCGCGCGACTGTGTGCGTGGGCGTGCTTGATTTTACGCTTGCGTGTCTATTAATAGGCTGTGCTATGCTTCAAACAAAAACTAGCCAGACAAGTAATTATCATACTACTCGCAATTGCAGTACTTGATACTTTGTTATAGAGTTTGTATTCCTGTTAATGTTTCAGATAATGTATGATCAAAAATTTCAAGAGTCTGGTGCTTTGGCAGATCGATTCAGCATTCCTAAAGTAGAGTTATCTAGCAGTACTAAATATGTCTGTAAGTACAAACGGTAACTTCATCTATTGCTTTAATTTTGCATTTATGACCTTGAGAGCTGATCTGATTAGAGTTTTAGCGTCATTCGTGGTTATAATTTATGATATCAAATGTTTTTATGTCTAGTTTTGTACTGGTTTCATAAATACAATATTATTAATTAATACAATAATTAATTAACACAATAATTAGATATTGTATAATGATAATTTTTTAAATATTAGTAATTAGTATAATTAATTATATAATTAATTAGTATGACTAGTAATTAATAATTAGATATAGTATAATTATATTTATGTAATATAATATATATATATATATATATATATATATATATATATATATATATATCTCTCTCTTAGTGAACCATGGCATCTTAGATCCAGGCATATAACTCTTCAAACAAAATCTGCCCTTAGCCTACCTTTTCATCTCCACAATCTTTGAATTTGTTATCAAATTATCTAACATCCTACGTCTCAGTGTGCCTCTAACTCTATTGCATCCTTCAGCAACCCAACCCCCATTATAATGTGTCCTATCCAACTTCTCTTTCTCTTTCATATCACATTCACTAACTGTCTGTGTGTACCAACTCTCTCTAGATCTTCTTCATTTTTAATATTGTGAGTCCAACTAATATTTTCCGTCTTTCTCTCCATAACCATATTTTCTTTACTTCCAGTTTCGTGATGATTTCCTCTGATGATGCCTAAACGTCCCCATTTCACATCCGTACAGGAGTGTCATCCCCACCAATGTTTTATAATTATTTTAGTAGTATTTATGTAATATTATATCCTGTACTATAATACAATTACTTTTATGTATTATAATTAGAACGCAATTATTTTAAATTTTTTTAAATGCCCTGGACTACATGGAGTCCTGGGCAAAAATTTGATAAAAGAAGGACTTTATTTAATTACAAGAAAAATTAAAAAGAAATGTTTACAATAATTCCTCTACACTCTGGGAGGGCGCATTCGCCAATGTGCCACGAACGCAGCAGCATTAAAGAGCTAATTATTATTATTATTACAGTATTACTAGAACTTTATTCGTGTGATATTAATTTAATATTTCGCGTATTATTTCATAGTATTTATTACACTCTATTGTTTTATTTTCTTCTGATGTCGCAAATTTAAAATATATTCAGCTGGGAATAATCAAACATTTTCTACACTACCTACATAAATATTATTGGGCCCGAATTAATATTAATGTACTTTGCGATATTAATTGCTTGTGTAAACTGAAAATGATTTATCTTGCAGACTTGGTAGAAAAGGCGATGGAAGAGGTTTGGAAGAAATTTCCAAGTGCGGTAAGATTTAATTGCATTTGCTCATCGACCTTACATTATTGATGTTAGAAAGTGAGGTGTAAGGAGAGAAGGATTAAGAGTTTATTAAGAGTTTTGTGCCTCATGTGCAATGTGTAATAACGTATTACATATTTTTGTAAGATCGCTGTAATCTTTCACTTCCATTTATCCATCGATCTTATGTTAGTGTTAGAATTCTCCGAAAATGAGGTGAGGGGGGCTGCGAGCATTTTATGCCTTATTTGCAATGGATTTTAACTTAATACATATGTTAACAATGCAAAAGGTATTCGAGCCCTGCTCCTGGAGCTTATAGTAGCTGTGTAGTGCACCTGAAATGTGTATATTGAATAACAACGTTACTAGTGTTAGAGCTTCTTTAAATTCACTACCGCTGGTAGTAAAAAAGGGTACAAAAAAACTCAGAAGTTTTGTTTTTATCTTTTTTTGTCAAATGCTTAGCATTAATTGCAGTAGAGATTTTGGAAATGAAAACTCTAAATTCTTGCTGCCGACTGTAAGGCATATCTATTATGACAAGACTAATGTCTTTCTTTTCTTAATATAATCTGCTGGTTTTGCCGATAGCGAATATAGAGTTGTTAAAAATGTATTTATTCGACTGTATTTTTTGTTTGTACTGTTGTCTAACTGGATGCATGTGTGATTGCCCTTATATCTGTCTGTGGTCGCATGTATATGTGTGCAATATTTGTGTGTATGTGTGTAGATCTCTCAGTATAAGTATAGCAAGCAAGGTACTGTCATATTTATTTAATCCTCTGGCATATTTATAGTATATTCAATTAGTCATATCTAATCTTTTTGTACTTTTATTTCCTTAAAGTCTATGTTTAACCTAGATAACCAAATTTCAGGGCAATAATTTGTGCTTTTATGTTCTCGTAAAACTGTGAATGATAACTTTGCTTTAAGAATGAAATATTGTTTGAATTCACTAATGAAAATTGATTTTTCGTTAACAGGAGTATGTAATACTGCTGGAAGAAGAAGTGATACCATCGAAGGATTTTCTCTATTTTATGTCCCAGTGTCTTTCTATCATCAGTAATGACGATTCACTCATAGGAGTGTCAGCATGGAATGAAAATGGTAAAACTCTGCTTACGAATTTCATCCAACAGCCTTTATTTCGCTCCATGTTGCCATTCGCTTGATGTTTAACTGTAATTTCTAGTTACTAAAATTTTGACCTGAAGTAATTGTGTAATTTTTACTATTTAATATTTATTTTAGTACTTTTCAGATTTTTATATTTAGTATTTGAATGTCTTAAGTAGCGTAGGGGTAACGTCGTGAAAGTTTTAAGTGACAGATCCTGAGGTGAATTGAACCCTTGCGGGTTCGAATCCCAGCCGCGCTGACCTGAGGGTAAAATCTCAGACATTCACTGGACTGGTTACACGGAAAATGGTCTAAATTGCCTAATGGTTTAAACATGTGGTATTAAAGAATGATAGATATCAACATTGTTGATAAATTCACTATAATGCTTGTTTTATTTTCGATAATATTTACTGTTGTGTGGTTTTGTGCTAGCTGTGGATTACTGAAATTATCAGTGTTGAAAAAGTCCTATTTAGTGTAATGGTAATGTTAGACTTTGGAAGACATGAATTAACGATGACGATTACCATGAGTTAAGAAGGTAATTATGAATTAATTCTCTTGTAATCAATGATTTACTTCTTAGTTGCTGTTGTTCAATATTTATTTAATTGACCTAAATTCAAGCATTTCATCACAAATATTAGTTGCTTGATTGTTTGATTTCTGCAATTTACAATATATATTCACTCGTTGGAATCATTGAAATAATTTATGGTAATTATATGTATTTCTAGGGTACAATCACACGTCTGGAATACCAGATCTTATATATCGTGGTAGAATGGCTCCTGGCTTGGGAATAATGCTCAAGAAATCTTTCTATACTTCGCACATGCAGGGAAAAATCTCATCTTGTTGCACCAAAAGGTCTAAAGCTTCTTCTGATACAGATGTAAATGTGTATCAGATATAATAATAATAATAATAATAATAGTAATAATAATAAAGGTTTAACGTCCGTTTCCTCATCCAGGGATGATGTCTCCAACAGCACACATCACTATAGCATCACAGATATATGTCATATTTCTGTATTTATTGTGTCATAGTTCCATATCTTTTAAGAATTTAAAAAGAATGACTTCTAGTCTTTTCTTCAGAATGTCGTCTTCATCAGAGATATCTGAGACCTGATTTCTAGCTGCATTGCTTTATCTCTGTGACGTTAACTGATAGGGCACAGTCTTGTTGCATATAGTTCATATGGTGGTGTATATTTTTAAATGGGTTTCTATAATTATATACACATATACTATATACATGTATATATATATACTGTATATATAAACAACACTAACACGAACTATATGCTATTCTGTTATATTATGGTTTAACGCAGTCTTTTTGTATAATGCAAGAGGATTATTTTAGCATGTTTACCCTGTCCAGAATGATGGTAGAGTTGATGGCACGTTTTATCCGTTTATCTTTAATAGACAGTGTCACTGTAGTCAAAGCTATTAGAATGAGAGAGTGATCAAGAGGGTTGTAAGGAAATCAAAATACTAGGCCAAAATTCCATTTCTGTATTGATTTATACGTCTGAAATATAGCGGAATTGAACAACTTTTCGCTGCTCGTTTGGTAGAAGGTGACTAAGCATTAGCAGAGGAAAACAATGAGATGCAATTTCTGAATATTGTTTGTCTCGCACTAAAGGCTGTATTAAAATTTATTAAGATTTGGTGACAGCACAGCCTTTGTTATGTACTCACGTTGTCAATTACGTGTTCTTTGCAGAGAATTACCTCAGACGGTGAGTAGGACATATATGTACTTTCGACATATCATTTAGCAGGGTCTTCTGTAAAATAGCTTTATATATTTGAATTGTTATTTTAATAGGGTTTCTGTTTGGTTTTTGATTGTTTTTTGATGAGATTAGCTGATAGATCGATCGATTGATTGTTGTAGATCGTGGTACGGTTGGTTTGGTGAAGGTAGCGCTGATTTGGAAGACAAGGAAATGTTGTACCCAGATCTGTCTAGAGTCCAGAGGCTACCATACGTGGGGCTGACGGAGACCCCTGATCTCATCAATGCCTACTTCACGAGGCCCCGAGCCTTCAGCCTGTAAGTAAAAGCTGATAAAGCTAAGGTTAACGTCAGTCTCCTCGCTCGAAAGTGATGTCAGTGACGGGCGAGCCCAGGATTTGAACCCCGCACATACTGATCCGCGGTCGAGTATCTTATCGACTTCGTCACTGGCTCCAGCCGTTGTATCAGTCATAGTATCGATCGGCTGTGAATTTATTTTCTGCTATCTCGTTACCGAATTTTATAATGTCTCAATAGCGTAGGGGTAACGTCATGAAGTTTTAAATGACAGATCCTGAGGTGAATTTAACTCTCGCCGGTTCGAATCCCAGCCACGTTGATCTGAGAGTAAATTCTCGGACACTCACTGGACTGGTTATACGGAAAATGGTCTAAATTGCCTAACGGTTTAAACATGTGGTTTAAAAGTGATAGATATCGACATAGTTGATCATTTCAATATAATGCGTGTTTACTTTTTACCGATCAGTTATAAATGCAGCCTTTAATCTGAAATAAGAATTTATCGTACACTTTGTTATCCCGTCGCTAGTTTTCCTAGTTTTGTAGTTAAAACCTAGGTATTTCCTACTATTTAGCCTGAAAAATTTACTGTATGGTACTTACCATTCGCCACATATTGTCGTAGTCATAGTTAACTCTTACTGTAGCGTTTATGGCCGAATGTAACTGTGTAATTGCTTTGCTTGCAATCTCTTCAACATACGTTAATATGATTTATGATATTAAACGTGTTTATATGTATATGTGTATATTCATAAGTTATACTCATTGGTATGAATTGCTTGCTTTTTGTTGATATAGAGGAGAGATGACCGCTCTAACGAATACCGACTCTGTCAAAAGCGCCTCGGCATACAATGACGTCATATCAAATCTCATCAAATCAGCTGATAAAGTTGACGATACAATCGGCTGTACGTCTCTGAGAAATTTCACGTTCATTCCATCAGGAGCGAAGTTTGTGCTTTTTGTTGTTTTTCTTAGTAAATCATAATCTTTAACAAAAGTTAAATATTGTAATCTTTTGCTACTTGCTTTTGTTTTAATCACATCGGCCTTTGCTTTCGTATGATCAGTGCCATAAGCAGTTGAAGACCTATCTTTTCCATCTCTCTTTTCCATCCTGTGTCCATGAGCAGCGACCTGCGCCTATACCACCTTTTCTTTAATTCCCTTTACTTTGAACTGATTTTCTGGATTTTGGAATTTGAACCGTTTTTGGACTTTCTTTTTGCTCGCCGGTTTGATTTTGTCTCATTAGTGCTCTTTGTTGTCATTGATGACTGTAGCACTCTAATTGTTGCTATAAGACCCGTATCATTAACGGATTGGATGAACCAGTACATAACACACTTACCAGATAAGCAGAAGGTTAAAGGTTCGATTTTTTGCTAAGCCTCTATCTGAAGCCTTTTGCAGTATTAGAAGCAAAGTTAACCTTAATTTAATCGTGAGCAAATCTAGCTTGTATTATGGGTAGTATAATAAATTAAAGCTTAATAAAAGGCAAAGTTCTTAATATTAAACTTAGGAAGAGCATCATAACAACGTGTCCATTGATCGTTTACTGCAAGAATATTCAAGTAGTATTAATAATCCGTTTAAGCTATTATATTGTATGATTAATTATTGAAACAGGTCGAAAACCTTTATCGTTCCTGCTGAACAAACTGACATACAAGATGAGAAAACATTGGCCAAGAAAGCTGGTTGCTTTGAGTTATTCACAGCGCCAGGTTATAAACTACGTGGTCTGCATGACGCGGTGATGAGGTGAGCTGTCGCGTATTTAACATTATTGGCTTTATTGTATTTCTTATTTAGTGCGTATCTTTAAATCATCTAACTTATTTATTGCGGTCTTTAAATCATCTAACATAACTTACCTCGGCTTGTCTCTGCCTCTTTTTCCTTCCATTCTCGAAAGTAGAATGGAAGGAAAAAGAGGCAAAGGCAGGCCGAGATTAGGTATGTTAGATGATTTAAAGACCCACTCATATGTGGAAATGAAGAGGAAAGCGGAAGACAGAGAAGAGTGGAGGCGTTATATACCATGGACCTGCCAGTAGGCAGTGCACTAAGAGAGAGATTTGGTGCATTTCGTCAAGCACAGATACATCAAGCACAGATACATCAGCGGCTTAGGTTTATCTATCTGATCGGCTGAAACTCCTGTGCTTAGATGAGGGGAGAAATGTCAGACCACCCATGCGCTGAAGCACATAGTTTATTTTGTTTTACAAGCTGTGGTATATAAGATGTTTTGCATATGCATTTTCTGATAGTTTTTAGTGTGATCCAACCATTTGAATTTCTCATATTTACATTCGCATTTGTCCATATTGTTTCGTGTTCAAACTGCGCACGTTAGCAATTTGTTTCTCAATTGGTTTCATCAATATACTGATTTGAATATTCTAAATATTTATTTAAATAACTGTATTAGGATTGTGGGTGGTCAAATGATAACTGAATGCTTTCGCTAACGTAAAACTGATTGGAAATAGTTTCAAGATTTCAGAGAAAAGGATTGATAAATAGAAGAAGTATCTTTTATAAAGTTCACATTTCTGAAGAATATAGTGCATCACTAATGACCGCCAAAGTACATAGTTTATCTAATAACTTAATCGTAATCTATTCCGTATCTTAATTGCTTTAAATCTTTCTCTAGTAACTTAATCATATAGTTTATCTAATTTATATAATATCTGACAGTGAGGGATTAATTTTGAAAGTAATCTTTGAACGCTAGTTAGGAACGACGGTAGGTATTTAATTGATTGTACAAGTAGTTGACTGTGGTTGTTGTTTTAGGTTTTCACATGACGGTAACACTGTTCTGATCGTCGGTACAAAGTCAAAGCATTATAAAGCAAATTGAAGATTTGTGTGGGCAACTGTTATCTCTACTATTCCTATTTATTATTTTTACCCGAGGAATTGTTGAATAGTTAGTATCTAAATGGTGTTTTTAATGGGTGGAATCGATTGTCGTGTTTGCAAGTCGTATTTTCAGTTTGTTTTGTCGTCCATATTCACAAGTATCAATAATTTAGTCATGATCGGTAATTGATCGCTTCACATAATAAAATGTTTCTGCTAATATATATATATATACACATATACATATATATGTATATATATACATATATATATATATACATATATATATAGACTATATATAAATATATATATATATATATATATATATATATATATATATATATACGTATATATATATATATATATATATATATATATATATATATATATATACATGTATATATATATATATACATGTATATATATATTCATATATATATATATATACATGTATACATATATACATGTATATATATATATATACATATATATATATATATATATATATATACATATAAATATTTATACACATATATATATACATATATGTGTATATATATATATATATAGATATATACATATATATATCTATATATATATATATATATATATATATATATATATATATATATATATACATACATACATACATACATACATACATACATACATACATACATATAAAATGTCATCAGTCTTGGATTGAGTTTTAGTTCCCTTCTTTATATGCTTTATTCGTTAATGATATAAATAGTTCGATACGTGCATGCATATAAACGAATAAAAAGCATTTCTTCTGACAAATTGCGTCTATCTATGCGTTATGTACCTTAAAGCTATGTATATTACATTCACGTCTATGCATACATTTACCGAAATACATTCATACTCATTAATGCTTAAAAAGTCTGGTTTTTGTTTTGTTGAATATGAAGATTTTGTTTTGATGCATTCCTTTGTTACTATGACTAAAACAGGTCTAGTTTTAACTGGTCCCGTTGGCTATATGTTATGATTTTTCTCTTCGACGTGATTTTTAAAATAAATACTTTATCTGTAACCGCTGCAGGATTGATGCTTGAGTGTAGTTGCTAGTAACGGATTGATTTACAGAAGCTAGTAGAACACTAATGTGTGCCGTCATTGGACGTATAGTACAATATTATCAATCCTTTGCGTTTGTTTGACTCTTGTAAAAATTAGGCACGAACATATAATAACTTGTTAATTTAAACATTGCTTCGCCGTGAATAATATTTGAACTGTTAGTTGCTCACCAGTATTGCAAGATTGATGCACCAACATACCGTCTATACATTGTAACCGTGTTAAACTTTCGGGCGACAATTTTACATGTTTAAATATCATTAAGATGTGTAAACTTAACAGTTTCTATTTTAAATAGCATTAAAATTTGTAAACTTATCAGTTTTATTTTAAATACCGTTAAGATGTGTAAACGTAACAGTTTCTATTTTAAATAGCATTAAAATTTGTAAACTTAACAGTTTCTGTGTAAATTAGTATATTTCTCTGCGTCGACTATTATTTCCGGGCACCTCTCATAGTTTTGACTTTTTAGTGGAAATTCAGTCGTTGATTGTTCTGAAGTTGTAGGATTTGATCTCTATTTGTCTGCGACAAGGTATCATTTGAACTCTTGGTCGTTGCTTGGACAGGTTGTGATTGTATCTTATGCATGAGTTAATTAACAAGTGAAAGTCAGTATGAAAAGAGTGATGATAGAAATCTAAATACTCTACAGACTTACGGTTCTCTAGTGTGCTAGCTTTATTTATGACTGTTGCTCTCCTTTTGTGTTTTTGTAATGATGCTACTGAATCCGATAACGAATTATCTATGAAAATTTGAATTGTTGTGAACAGTTTTGTTGATATCTTCGTCTGTTTTATTGACGCATCATCAATGACAGAATTTCTAGCGTCAAACTTTTATTTGTTTATCTTTTCACAAATAGCGGTAAATGCAAACATACTTTAACTAGAAAAAAACAAATAATCGAGAAGGAGAATATCACAAAAGAGCCCAAGCCCTGTGAGATAGAACGGTCAGTAGCTGCTAGTAAGCGTAGCAAATCTGATTACTATTTATTTTCTATGCTACCAGCAACAAATGCAAATATGTTAATTGGTATTTATCAAATGAGAATTGTATATATAAAAATCAACTGTGCGTCCGTATTGATTGTTATGTTACAAACTTTCAATGTGTTGGGCTTTATTTTCTGTGGCGCATCAGTTAAACATACTAATCGGTATCCATAGGTGTACGATTCTAATTCAAGAGTTGTCCATCACTGTTGATTTTATATCGCGTTAAGTCATGTTATATTTAAAGTGTATGTTTAAGTAGTATGTCTAATGTAATATTACGGTATGTAATAGCGTAGAGGTATCGTCATAAAGTTTTAAATGACAAATCCTGAGGGAAATTGAACCTTCGTGGGTTCGAATCCCAGACGCGCTGATCTGAGAGTAAAATCTCGGACATTCAGTGGACTGTTTATACGGAAAATGGTCTAAATTGCGTACGGTTGTGGTATTAAAAGTGATAGATATCGACATATTTGATCAGTTCACTATAATGCGTGTTTAGTTTAGTTAAGGCTGAATTTTCTCTCTCTTTATCTCTCTCTCTCTCTATCCCTATTTCTTTCTTTGTAGTGAGAGAGAAAGAGTGAGAGAGATTAGGAGAGTTGATTATTGGTGGATTTGTGATACATACTTTTCTTTACATTCTGTACTCATGTTCTAAAATCGAATTTATTTGTATCAAAAGTTCGTTACCAACAATCTAAACGGTTTTCTTTCTGACTAATTGCGGTGCTTAGATTTTCAAGAAAAACGTGCGAAGATCTGACAGATAGAAATTCTCTAAAGTCTTCTACAATCTTATGTATAATTATAGTGTAATCATGATCCTAGTTGAACTGGGATTCAAGTAAAGTAGAAGATGATGATAGCATAGGCCTAATCATAATCGATAGCATATCAACTAAAACGTGTGCTTTAAGCTATCTATCGCAGCGCTAACGACTTGCTTTGTATGATTGGTGCATAAGAGCATAATTATAGTAGAAAATGAGTTAACATTGTTTTCTCATTCAAAAACGATGTCAGAAAATTCGAACCATAGAAATTTCTTATATGGTTCTCATTAAAGCTCTTAGAAACACTTAACTCTACATGTATATGAAGACATCAAGTTAAATAGTTTATGATTATTTTTTATGTTATTGATTATTTCTACATGTATATGGAGACATCAAGTTAAATAGTTTATGATTATTTTTTATGTTATTGATTATTTCTACATGTATATGGAGACATCAAGTTAAAATAATTTATGATTATTTTTTCAAAAATTTTCTAATTGTTTTATAGTGCCTTTGAGCGATTTGTTATTGGTGTGCTTATTGGTTTTTTAGTCGTTTGTGCTCGTGATAGTGCGTGTTTGTGATTAGATTACTTAGATATGAAGAAATGAAGAATAACGTTAACAACGTCTTACCGTGTTAATTAAATGTAAATGAGAGTAAAGATAAACAATTTCAAGCCAAGTTGAACTTGAGTTTCTTGCTCGATAGCATATCAGTGACGGGGACCACACGGAATCTGAACCCTGCACCTACTGAACTGCAGTCAAACACAATGCCAACAAGCCACCGACTCAGCCCAGTGCGAATTAGTGAGGTGATATAATTAATGATATGATTTCAAGCATTGACAATAATATAGAAGTGATCATTTATTATAATTATTATTAGGCCTATATTATTTTATTTACCGCAAACAATCTGCTGCGTGTAAGTAAGAGGCGACTAAGGCAGGAGCTGATGATGGCAACAGGGGACCCACTTCACCATGAAATATATTCCCCCAGCATTCAATGGTAATTAATCAATCTAACTCAGGAAAACAACGGGAAACCACACCAGAAGCCATACTGTTCCCAGGTTATAAGCTACATAAGGTATGGATAAGACATCGACTTTGTGGCTGTAATGCTGTATGATTTTTCTTATCCATACCATACATAAGGCATAGACTTTGTGAAGGGATTAACTTGTTGATCTAAGGAGTGCTCCTATGAAGCGAGAAAGCAGACTATGAGTATGAATATGTACCTTGAACCTGCCACCTGGCAGTGCACTGACGAGAGAGAGAGAGAGAGATTATTTATATCTGACATGAATCTAAATCTATTGTTTAGTGGCAGTATATGGATTATGAACAGCAGCGACTCATTGGAGATATGATCAATTATATCCGTATAATTAATTAATACTGAAATACAAGTTCTTTAACGCACATTACAATTGAAGATGCTCATAAAATGAAACAGGAATACTAAACAAAACTATACGATTTAAACCCATAATCAACAAATATGAGGTTCAGAAGAGAGAAGTTAGAGTTAAGATTCAGCGTATAGGAATTAATTTAATATGAACAATTCTCTGCCTTTAGCATTTCTAATTTCCTTATTCAAGGTCTACAGGATGTCAGGATGACTACAGGATGTCAGAAAGTATATACCTTTATAAAAAAAGGTCACCAAGCTTCTTTTCTTTGCAATTGGATGGCGATTTTAATAGAAACACTTGTCTTTACCCTAGAAATGCTTTCAAGTTGCGATAATAAAATTCGCTAAACAAAGTCACCGAGGCACTACAATTTTCGAAATATCAGCATCTGTAGTGCCATTATGTTAATATAGGCCTACCAGTTTATAGTCCATTCAATCAATATGAAATATTCGTAGGCCTATATATGATATTCATTACTGTACAGAATAATACATCGCAATGACTAAAATGTTCTTTTTCAGCTTCAAGGATCAAATCTGTATCAATTCTGTATCGGCACACTCTGCATCAGTTTTGTGAGTTTCTTCTTGTGGGCAGGATTTCAAAGACATTAACAAAATTAGCAGAACAAAATCTTTGAAAAAAGAAATTCCTAAGTTGAAGTTGAAGGTCAATCGATTACACTTGCGTGGCACATGAATCATAGCGAATGTTGTGATGCAAACAAACCGTTCTGATGCTATCAATTACGGCTATCAGAGTAAGATGAATGAATGCATAACTTTGTGAGCTATATCCTTGCATATATCTGAGAAAGAATGAAAGATTATAATATATATATATATATATATATATATATATATATATATATATTATATTATATATATGTATTGTATATATACACCACATGTAGATATGACATGTGTGTATATACACCACACACATGTGTATGTATATACACCACACAAATATATAACAATATAGCATATATATATAGATATATATCATATATATATATATATAATATATATATATATATATATATATATATAATATATATATATATAATATATATATATATAATACATATTTCGTACATATAAAAGTTTAGAAATCAAGAATAAACGATACAGAGATTAACATATGATACAGAACATATATATACGTATATATACCAAATACATGTCTACATGTATGTAGCTAAAAGAAAGCAACGACATTGTACATATTGCTAAGTAAATAGGAAATGCTACACGTGTCTCGTCATGTGTTTAATGAAATCTTTCCACTTGAGATTCCACACATCGTACGCCTGGTTCTTTAGATGATCAGGCAGGCTGCTGTACCTGCAGTATATTACAATTGAATAACCATATAGCAAATGTCTCAATAGCGCAATGGTTAGAGGTGTAGATAACGTCATGATGTTTTAAATGACAGATCCTGAGGTGAATTGAACCCTCGTGCGTTCGAATCCCAACTGCGCTGATTTGAAAATAAAATCTCGGATATTCACTGAACTGGTTATAAGGAAATGGTCTAAATTACCTAACGGTTTAAACATGTGGCATTGAAAGTCATAAATATCAACATAGTTGATCATATCACTCTAATGCGTGTTATTTATTATAACCTGTCTGAACTATTCTAAATAGTAAGTGCTATACATTGAGTAGTGGTTCCCTTAGCAACTTCCGTCCAAGGCGCTTAAATACAACACAAGAAAATGGACACAAGAAATTGAATCTTACAAGAATAGATCTCATCAAAAAGGCTTTACAGCAACCAATACAATGTTGCAATCAGCTTGTGAAATATGGCTTCTCAGTTTTCTCAATAGCCTTTCTGTCTGCGTAGTCATCTCTCAACATATTTACAGGTATCGTAATTTTACTCCAAATTTTAACGGAATCAATATATAGTAAGAATAGGTCACAAGTATGTTCAGAACAAGAATGTTAAGAACAAGTATATTGAGAATCATATTAGCTGACAGTTAATAATTAGAATTAAGCATGTAGCCTACTTATAGTACTTTCACTTTAGTATTCTGCCAAGTGGCAGGCCCACGATATATATCGCTACTCATAGACTGCTTTCACGCTCAGAAAGAACATTCCGTTGACCAACAAACTGATCCAAGGTAGCCCTTAGATAGGGAAAATCAGGTAAATATATTGCGGTGGCTTTCAATTACCTTCGTTAGTTCTAGTCGCCTTCTACAACATGAGCAGTATACCGCTAGTCGTTTCCTTAGAGGCCCAGGCACAACACCAGCAACATTTATAGTTAATTTAATAGCAAATGAAATTGAGCATTTGCTTAATTATTCACTCTTTAAAAGACGTCGTGCGAGCAGATATTTATAGAGATAACTTATTCTGTAGGTCTTTTCGATTTTCATTATCGCAAGTGCCGCGATTGTGACAACTAGCCTAGATACGCTATTAAATTGTTTAACAACGATAACACACCATGCTCAAGTGTATTTCCAATATTGCTATTAAATGTCAACAAGGTACAACGTAATAATATGTCCATTATGGTGCCGAATGGGCCGATAAGAATCTGCTTTATCCAACAACAACAATAACAACAGAATTAGAGTGCTACTGTCGTCCATGACAACATTGAGCACTGTGGTACCAACTCCAATCCGATGAGCAGAGTGTGGGTCCAAGAACGGTGCAAGCCAAAATCCGGGAGTTCAGTCCAAGGAAGGGTACTAGTGGAATGGAGGTTTACATGTTATCCCTAATCTAAAGGCTCATTTCAAAACATTAAAAAAGTTAAATCAAAAAAAGCTAATCCGTTAGTACCGTCTACCACATGAAAGAATTATCACCGCTCTACGTAAGCTCAACTTACCTGATAGAGTTTACAGCCAGCTGCTTAAGGGTCGCTAGATCAGCCCACTCGCCTCCCAACCCCATAAAAGCCTCGTAGAAATCGTACGAGAGCCCACTCGACCCCCATATACCAGGATCATCAGAGCTTATGACCACCGGGTGCCCCTCAGAGAGCAGGGAGGCGGCAGGGTGGTTACACAGGTTAGCCTCCAGCATCAATACCTGGTGTACAACGTGTATACTAATAAATAGCCTCCAACATCAATACCTGGAGTACAACGTGCATGATAATAAATAGCCTCCAACATCAATACCTGGAGCACAACGTGAATACTAATAAATAGCCTCCAACATCAATACCTGGAGCACAACGTGAATACTAATAAATAGCCTCCAACATCAATACCTGGAGTATAACGTGTATACTAATAAATAGCCACCAATATCAATACCTGGAGTACAACGTGTATGATACTAATAAATAGCCACCAATATCAATACCTGGAGTACAACGTGTATGATAATGATAAATAGCCTTCAACATCAATACCTGGTGTACAACGTGTATGATAATAATAAATAGCCTCCAACATCAATACCTGGAGTACATTGTGTATAATAATAAATAGCCACCAGCATCAATACCTGGAGTACATTGTGTATAATAATAAATAGCCACCAGCATCAAACAGCTAAACCTTGTATATTAATAAATAGCCAACAGCATTAATACCTGGAGTACAACGTGTACAATACAATAATAAATAGCTACTGTTTAAAAATTTTGTATTTTTGAAGGGTCTTAAATGACAACAGACAATTGCTACAAATGATGACACACAAAATAGAATAAATATTGGTTTTTCCTTGACATGGAAAGAGCAAATAAATTCAAAACATACACCAGAGTTGCATCTAGATATTTCACAAAATTTAATGTTTAACACTTCATAAGCTATAATTTCATTATTTACAAAGTAATAATTAAACGTTGATATTTCCTTTTTACTGACATCATCCTTAAAAGGTACGAAGAAGATATTAATGAAAAAATTTGCATCGTTGGTGATACCTTTCACAAATAAATTATCAAATAAATTTATAAGGCTAATGGGCATTAGTATCAATAATATAAGAACAATCAATGTACCTGATTTGAAATAGGACAGACTTCAACTGGAATTTGCTTTTTACGAATAAGATTCATCACAGCTGGATGCTTGGTGATTGAATAGCCATGACCAATACGAGTCGTGTTGAGCAGAATAGCATCGACTAGATTTGTATCTGCTTTGTAGTCCTGCCAAACTGTTAACACACAATAGCATTCTATGCATCACGTTACTCTGCAAAACTGTTAACACACAATAGCATTCTATTCATCACGCTTCTCTGCCAAACTGTTAACACACAATAGCATTCTATGCATCACGTTACTCTGACAAACTGTTAACACACAATAGCACTCTAAGCATCACGCTTCTCTGCCAAACTGTTAACACACAATAGCATTCTATGCATCACGTTACTCTGACAAACTGTTAACACACAATAGCACTCTAAGCATCACGCTTCTCTGCCAAACTGTTAACACACAATAGCACTCTAAGCATCACGCTTCTCTGCCAAACTGTTAACACACAATAGCACTCTAAGCATCACGTTACTCTGCCAAACTGTTAACATACAATAGCATCATTCTATGCATCGCGTACCTCGATGCGCCGAGAGATCACAATCAACATTAAAACAAATTAACGTTCATAGATCTATATAGGTCGGATAGAAAATTTAGAAATATGTGGAGGTTGTTATGTTTATGTTATACAAACCAATTTAGTGAAGCTTTTACAAGCACGTTAGGTTACATACCAGTGACTTGCCAGTAACTAACTGTTACATTAACCTTTGTGACGGTAGCTCAAGTGTGTCGAGTGGTCTTGAAGAGAATCCTTGTGCTTCTGAACCTTAACGTTAAACACACTAGAACCTACCTACCTACCATGTGGAGGTGTCATATGCTATAGACCAGCCTCTAGGCAATAGAGATCCAGAGATCATCTTATTGAACATAAGAAATCAAATAGCACTTTGTTTCATAGAATCTGCAAATTGCCCACTGATCAAAATCAAAATTGCTTTATTTATATTGTAATATAAATGGATAACATTAAAATATTTTTAAACACATAATAGAAACATTAAAATACATGGTTTTTAACGATGTGATTACTGCAACTTACATGATTTGCCTCTGATATAAAATACTTTAGCACTCATTCAGTACACGTGTATATCATGTATGTTTATAGTTCAGTATACATATATGTCTAAAGTAATATAACACATACTTGTTTGCAATAGCTCATCTATATGACAAATTTAGCAGATAGATGAATCATTTATTCTAAAACTCATAATAGGCACATAAATGCAACTAAAACTCATGAAGAAAATAGCACTAACTATTATGCTTATTTTTTAAATAGCAATAACTATTCATCATCATCAGTTCCTTTCAGTTCCATGCGTTCTGTACAGAACATAGGTCGGCAACATTCCTCCATTCTCGTTTCTATAATCAGCAATCTTCACAGCGTCTTCCCATGAAATGTTTAATGCTATAACAACTATTAAGGCATATTAATTAAAGGCAGTCTGTAACAATGTGCTTACATGTTTCACCAGCATGAAAGAAATAAGGCAGATCTAGACTCTGTTGAGATGGAATGAGCAACTGATCGATCATGGAGAACAAAGACTTCCCTACATTCTCATCTCCTACAAGATCAAATCCAGCGAAGTGATCAGGATACATTTGCCGATACCTAACTGACTGCTTAATAGCTTCCTCTACCGACGAAGTCCTAGACAAAATCCTGTGTTAATAATGCAAGCACTAAATTATGTGTACATATCTAAATCAAAATTAACATAAATAGATAAATGTACAAGGCTAGTAAAGGCGTATATATAAGTAAAACAGAGGAATTATCAAATTCATAGCACACATCACAAAAGTTAGTCAGGAGCATTCAAATTTCAAACTGCTCTTACTGTCTCTCTTATAACACTGTCTCTCCAATTTTTCAAACCAGTAAAAAAAGTAATTGGATACAATTTCTAAGACAGCAGACATTTTCACAGAAAAGTGCCCCGGTCAATTCGTTTTAAATCAGAGCCAAAAGGCAACAAATAAAACAATTAAAATTAAATACATCTATTAAATTGCTTTCAAGGCAAATCGCATGAGCATTACATTGAATAACTTTGTTCTACGTCACAATGGCTGGAGCCAGTGGCGAAGTCGGTAAGATACTCGACCGCGAATCAGTATGTGCGGGGTTCAAATACTGGGCTCGCCCGTCACTGACATCGCTTTCGGGTGAGGAAACTGATGTCAACCTTAACTTTACCAGCTTTACAATGTTTTACCTAGATGTTGTATATATAATTCTTATTCCTATGAAATCAGGATGAGCCTTCTTGAACTGTTCACTGATGTCAATGTACGTCTTCACTATCCAGTCTGTGTCGTGAGTGCTTCCATCTAGTTCATATACCTGCAAAAAATCCACCAAATCTAGTTCATATACCTGCAAAAAATCCACCAAATCTAGTTCATATACCTGCAAAAAATCCACCCAATCTAGTTCATATATCATCAATAATTGCCACACAATATACGGTATAGGTAATATATATTATAGATTATATATATATACACTGTGAGTAAAAAAAAACATGTGCACAGTCTTTCGCCCATAACTTTGGTATTAGTGAACCGATTTTTTAAATTTTTGCATAGGTATAATCAGGAACACATTTGCTATAAAATAACGTTAAGTGACTCTGTTAATTATTGTTTTTGCGTTGAAGCAGTGCTTGAAAATATGCGCGACTGAAAATGTTCAGTTTAAGTAAATCAATCGCTACAGAATGTTTACAAATCCGTGGCTTAACAAAAAACGAAACAAGCAGTATTATACTGCTACTGTCAACTGTCAAAGCTTAATTATGCTCAAAGTGCCCTCCTTTAGCTGGAATACAAGCTCGGAGACGCTTGCGCCACTCATCTATTGCTTTATCAATGACAGATTGCTTCATGTCTTGCCAAACGTCCACCAGGCGTTGCTTCAACTCGTCCACGTTATTTATTTTCTTCTTTTCGGTGTAATTTCTTTAATAAGCAATCTGGCCCTCCCAGAATCCAGTTTTTTGTTGGAAATTCGGCAATCAACCAATGTGAGCCACAACCCTTTAAGAGGTACAAGTTTTTGTGAACTCTTAATCTGCTTTAGTAAACACCATTTTAAAATTTAAACAAAGACAGACTATGTTTGTAAAATCGTCTGTTATTGTTTAAAATATACCGGAATTGTCACAAAAACTAGATTTAAGATTGATACTTTTCTTCTACTTTATAATTCTGAAACAATTTTCAAAATCGGTTCACAAATGTCAAAGTTGTGGATGAAATACTGCGCACATGTTTTTTTATGACTCACAGTGTATATACAAGTATATATATATACATGTATATATATACATACATATATATATATATATATATATATATATATATATATATATATATATATATATATATATATATATATATATATCTTCTATTTATTTATATAGAAAATCTTGCAATATAGGTTCAATTATTTCTATTTTGCACTATGACCTCACGTTTTAGATACCTACCCCGTGTATCACTGCAATATACAGCCTTTTGATGAGTTTTTCCGATCTAACGTTTTCATATAGCAAAAATAAGCGTAATTAATTAAATTTATAGGTTTCCTAAATTATTTAATAACTAAAAGTCCACAGGAATAGTATTCAATACGTAAAGCCAGGATTAACGTCTGCTTCAGCATCGAGAGGATTAAAGCTGTTTCAAATTCCAGCTGAAATATCAGATGATTTAGCTTCTCGAGCAAGAGCGCCATCCTAACCCGTAATACATACATCGAATAGTAGGAAAAATAGGAGTTAATTAGATAATAGTTTCATAATGTAGTTTCATAGTATCATTGATTTTGATTTTGTCTCAATAGTGCTCGCTGTTGTCAATGATGACTGTAGCACTCTAACTGTTATTATTATTATTATTATTATTTATTTATTATTATTATCATTATTATAAGCCAAAGAACTAAGTAAACGTACAGAAGGTAAAAGTCCCCTCATTTCGATGAACTGCAACCCGTCGTCATAGAACTCCTGCAGCGAGTGGTAGAAGTGAGCTCTGAACACCGGCCCGTAGAACACGAGATCAGATATTGTGGCGAACAGCGACTGGAAGCGAGTCCACACGTCCCGCTGTGTGCGGTACCTCACTTCCGGATCCGGAACAATCAACGTCAGATTGTTATAGAGCCTGCAATATTTGATCCCGTCAGTTATGAAATAACAACATTACAAATGAGTCAAAAAATAAAAACTCAATCAATCAATAAGAACATTTACAGAGGAGAACTAAGCCAAATGAAATCTAGTGGTCATTAATTATTGCAATGAAGAACAATGGCAAATTGGTAAAATCAATGCTGCGACCTCAGAAATTCTGAATTATAAATTAACCAACTAGTCTAACAAAGATCTAATTGTCAAGGATTTGCCAAATTACTAATTTGCCATGTCTAAAGCCATATATCTAAAGTAGCCTCTTCTTGCAAACATATGCAACTGTCTGTATGTTTAATCTTAATTTTGGGGAGCCTACTTTGCTTGAAAATATATTTATTAGTTAAATTCTGGCATAATAGCCATGTAAGATTGCACTGTTGCACCTTTTCAAGACATAATTTTATTATAAATACAGTCAAATTGATTCAGTTTATGTCAAAGATATTATCTTATAGATGTTAAAAAACATCGCTTACACTCAGAATAATTTTAAGCATATCAACATAATACACTGCCAGAAAACCCTTAAAATTACATAATTACGCTGCAAATTTATGATAAATTTTTCAGAAATTATAATTATTTGTCCAAGACGCAATGGTAAATTATTTAAAAACAGCCAGTGATGGTTCTCTAAAAGACTACACGAATAGATCCTCCACAAATATTAAAATACACAAATTTTCACAACTTTTCATCAGACAAGTTTAACCTAATCAGAAGTACAAACCATTGATCGAATTCTTGTTGAGAGTATTTTGCTCTTTCTTCCATCACAGACAACCAAGAGCATTCTAAATAACGGCAACAGACATTCACTACCATTTATAAGAAATCAACTAAATTATGCGTGGCCAGTTGTACAATCCATATTATTTATTATCTTAAGATTAGCACCTGCATCTATCTTGTGCTCAGTAAATTGGTAAGCACATAATTCTACTCACAGATTAAGCGCTCTCTTATGAGCGCCATAGCTGATAAACACGTCTATCTCTTCGCGAAGATCTTAATCAATCTTAAATGCAACAATTTGCTCAAGGAACACGATAAGTTAAAATAGACTTCTGACGAGGGAAACATTAGAGAAAGATTCAAGTCCAAGAAATGCCTTTCAGTTTCACCTTTCCGAAGAGAATCTGATATTAAACTGCGCTTAGATATTTCTTAGCCTTCATCAAACCAGATCTACTAGACCTAGAAGGGTTATAAAATCTTCATCAGTCGCAATCAATGAATAAGTTTAACTTTAGTCGGTTCAACTTAAGTAATTTTTGATTAAGAAGAACGTAAACAAACCACTTGATAAATTGATGGATCTATTAAACTACCTGAAGCTATTCTAAGCAATTTGAAATTATTTTAAATTATCTGATGATACAGCAAGAAGCTCTGAAAATGGAAGTTTCAAAGAATGTACTACAAATTCTTGTAGCAATGGCATGTAGATTCAAGAAAGGAACTGAATAGTTTTTTGTGGAAGAAGGATTGAAAATAGAAAACTAATCCTAATAAGCTGATGAATTCAAAATAAAAAATACTATTTACATATTATTAACCTGATAATAAAAAAATAACCAGCCTGTACTGCCTAAACACTATAGCTTCAGTTAAGCTGTTGAAAGGCAATTAATTCCATAGAATTTACTTTACGTCTTTCTTTACAAATGAACAGTTTATATTCTCAAAAAGTACTAACACAACAACTTAAAATACAAAAGGTGAATTTAAACGAAATCAGCCAGTTCTATAAAACTGTAAATACAATTGTAAACTGTAAAAATGTAAACCTGATTCTTGAGGGGGCTCCTTATAAAAATGAAAGCGCAGAAAACCACTGGCATCAATGCACATGTAGCAATGCTGGTCATAAGTAGCATTGGCAATGAGCCATCTCATACTGCTCAAAGCACCATCGTGAATATGAAGAGCACCACCTGAATGTAACACAAACATATAGAAATACATTATCTCGTTATTCAAAAGCCAAAATCATTCTAGGAAAATATCAGAAGTGCTCAATTAAAATAAATTGTAAGTAACTCTCAGCCAGCTAGGTCTACATATTTGCTTTAAATGTATTTCATTCACTTATAAATAAATCAGCAGTTTAATATAAATTGTGAAGAATACTAAAGGAGTATACCATAGAGTGGTTGAACAGTTGATAAAACTATTCATCAAGTCTGGAAGCGTTAAGGTCTGGGTGAAAAGTGTCCCAGGAAATTTTTTAAAGGGACAAAGTGCAAAACTTTCATAGTATTACCGAATTTAATATATCATCTTAAATTGTGCATTTGCTGTTTTCAGTAGGGGATAAATTTCTGCTGAATTTCAACTTCCTTTTTATTTACATAACATAGAAACACCCAAAAAATGAAATTGATAAAGAATAGTAATTACTATAAGTTATTCTACCAACAATTGGAAGTTATTGTTATGTAGTAATGGAACTGGTAAAAATCAAGATTTACGTTCATTTCATCATCCTATCATGGCAATGGGGATGACTTAACAGGATTGCTGAAGAAAAAGTTACTCAAATATCGGAAATTACATGAGCTGGCAGACTGCAAAAGAGTTTAAAAATAAAGTAAAGAAAATAGCTCAATAAAAATTATAAACAAAATTAGCTCAATCAATTTTAACACGACCCCGTTAAGTAAATAAATACATAGAATAAAATTTCCAGCTATTTCAAAATATTGATAAAAGCAAATTTTCAAAACAGTTCCGAAAAAATTGGCAGAATATATAACGAAAAATTATACTATAATCAGTAGTTAAAGTAGGAATAGAGATCTATGACTACATTAAAGGTTTTAACTTTTAAAGGTTTAATAACTCCCTTTCCTTTTACAGGGCCGCTAGTTTATAAAATATGGGCTCCTAGAAGGGGATACTCACTTCAAAAAAGAGAGATGGTAGAGCTGATAGTTACCCTGCTTTTTGTGTTTGCCCCCTCCCCCTACTTTAACCATTGACTAGTGTTGTAAAAAGTACTCGGCAAATTACTTTAAGTAAAAGAAAATGGTTAGTGAAAGTAAAAGTAAAAGGAAAAAGTACTTAATCAGAATTTTACTTAAGTAAAATGTAAAAAGTACTCGACAAAACAGTAGTACTTTTGAGTAAAGAGTAAAAGTATTCATATTTTTTAAAGAAAAAATATATACATTGAGAGAATCGTTCTAAATGTTCTCAAATTAGTTTCATATTACTTGAATTAATTCTAATCAAAAACTAAACTGAAAAATTAAGGCTAATGAAAATATAAGTTCATGTCTAAAGTTTCTGAACTAAAACAATGTTCGATACACATCCACATGCTTCTCTAGAATGAAAAAATAATCAATCCATAAATCAATAAAATAATACAGTCGATATTCATGTATCACTGCTCAAGCATAATTTTTAGGCTAACATTGAATCCAATACAAATCCAAAATGAATGTCCAAAAAGGTTCTCGCTTTATTTATGAAATGAAATTTTTTTAATAATTACATACAAATTTTGTACTTCCTCGTGATGTCACACAAAACAAAAGTGGACACTGTATACAGAATTTCGCGCCCCCCCCCCCTATAAACTATCTGGATCCGCCCATGTGAATATGAATAATTAAATAAAGCTACAAAACATACCTCAACATGCTTCTTTAAATTTTATGAATTGTGGCAGAAGGAACTGATAGAATTACTACATTTTAGACATTTAAAGCGATAAAGTTTCCCTTGACATTTGATCAATTCAAATATGGATGACAAATACGGCCAAGGATGTTCAGCAGACAAATTTATGTCTTAAATTTATGCCAATATAATATTATATATATATATATATATATATATATATATATATATATATATATAGAGAGAGAGAGAGAGAGAGAGAGAGAGAGAGAGAGAGAGAGAGATAGAGAGAGAGAGAGAGGGGGGGAGAGAGGGAGAAAGAGAACTAGGTAAGGCTAACTTCTCGAAACAAATCATCCATGCAACAGACAGTTGAGTTCTTGTTAGCTTGGTTGACGTCCCTGGACTAAACGAAGTAGTCTAGCCCCTATATGACTGTTGTCATTAAAATGGAATAAAAAATCTTCTAAATATTCTTTAATTAATTCTCATTGAAGAATAGAAGACTGCTACAAAAACTCAAAGGTCGCCACCTGAAAGGAAAAAAATGATGTCGTTGGGGTAAACAGGTTGAGAACCAATGATCTATACTATGAGAAGAAATTTCAAAGCTTGATTATTTAAATGATGTAGGCCAATGTACGGTAAGCCTAGCCTGATATCAAAACGTTCGTCTACGTCATACAGCTGTTACCAAAACCAAACTAAAGGCAGATGGCCTATAATATTTTGTAATGTATTAAAAATTTGGCGATTGACATATTCATAGTTTTTCAAATGTAACGCGACTTTTTTACATCCACGAATGTAAAATAAAAGTAGAAAGTACTACAGAAATTACTTCATTACAAGTAAAAAGTACCCAGGCAAATTGGGTACTTCGTTACAATTAAAAGTATCGGTTGAGTACTTTTTACTTGTAATGAAGTATTTTTACTTCGTTACTATACAACACTGCCATTGACTATAATATACATCAGAATTAGAGTCCTCTGTTGTACACGAAAACAGTGAGCAGTATGGAACCAAATCCAACTCATGATCAGAGATCAGAGTGTGGGTCCATAAAACGGTGCGAATCAAGATCCGGGAAGGATATACATATAAATACAATGTCAAATTACCTTTAGGCATCATCCTAATGAACTTAAATATAGGACTTCTTTCCATAATCTCCTTGGCTCCAAAGAAATGCATGCTCGGTATGAATGATCCATTTGTGTGGCCAATTAAAATTTCTAAATCTTTCCATTTCATAAGGGTTTCATTTACTTTTTGTTCCTCGGGAGTTAAAGTCAGATTTCCACCTGTTGAAAACTTTCTTTCTGCAATAAGAAATTCATTTCTGATCTTCATATATTCATCCTTAGAGAGGTCAACATAGCGTTGCACAGTTAGGTGAAAAGTTAGGCAAACAAGGAAAACTAGAAACGCTTGATCGACTTTTACATGCAACGCCATTATTTGTAAACAATGAAATCACTAAAATATTTACAAACAGTAAAACTTCCAACTTCTGTAAAAACCCGGCCTTATTTCAAGCCATTTCTACCTTTCAGGCTTTCTAGCTCTTCTTTCGCGTAAACGATCTAGTTCTACGGCTGTGGTACGCGATTAAGTTCTAGGGAAGTATTAGGTTAAGATTGAGGCTATAATAAGTTTAAGCTAAGGCATAATCATGTTAGTGCTGTCAAGTCAGGTCGATATCTAATGGGCAGTAACCATACAACAACATCAAATATTGAATGAAATTAAGCAAATTGGTCTAATTGATTTAACCATAAATCACCACTAATAAAAATTCTTAAAAAGCGTTCCCTGGATTTGATTTCTGATTTCAGTTTCAGACAAGTTTAAATCAAAGATTCTTTATTCTATGGTTTAAAGTTAGTCACAGTGTTACCACAAAGTGTCGAACTTTAATGGATTTAAACGTAAATATTGAGAAAAATAAACAAAATTCTTGAAATATTAAGTATGTTTATTTTATTTTATTTCTAGATAATTAAAAGATATAATTTAAAGAAATTGCGTGGTGTGAAATCATTAGGGGAAAAGTTAAAGAGATGGGACATGTTAAAGCTACAAGAAAATACAAATAAGAAAAGAGCATACATAGATTATCGACTAATAAATTACAGTTAAAACATGCAATATTGTGAAAAAAAGTAAACACGCATTATAGTGAATAATCAACTATGTTGATATCTATCACTTTTAAAACCACATGTTTAATCCGTTAGGCAATTTAGACCATTTTCCGTATAACCAGTCCAGTGAATGACCGAGATTTTACTCTCAGATCAGCGCGGCCGGGATTCGAACCCACGAGGATTCAAATCACCTCAGGATTTGCCATTTAAAACTTCATGACGTTACCCCTACGCTATTTAGACATTCTAAAAAAAACATTTGTGAAAACATTCATTATTGCGAAATGATCAGCTATATTGATACCTATGACTTTTAATACCACATGTTTAAACCGTTAGGCAATTCAATCTATTTTCCGTATAACCAGTCCGGTGAATGTCCGAATTTTACTCTTAAATCAGCTGGGTATCGAAACTACGATAGTTCAGTTCACCTCAGAATCTGTCATTTAAATCTTCATGACGTTATCCCTACTTTATTGAGACATTCTATATTGGATCTAGGTTCCTTTCTTGCAATATATCTTTCTAGCAGTAGTGAATCTTGCCTTTCTGGCTGGAGCCAATGGCGATATCAGTAAGATATTCGACAGCGGATCAGTATGTTTAGGGTTCAAATCTTAGGCTCGCCTGTTACTGACATCGCATTCGAGTGAGGAAACTGACGTTAAAATTAGTTTTACCCGTAGTGTATCTAGGTGTAGAAGAAGTGTGAGAAATTAACATAACTTAATTATGCAATATTGTAAAGAATGAAGTATATTAGATATCAAAATCAATCTTGGGGTTGATGATGCTTATGACTCTGCTATGGATCGAGATCAGTAGACTAAGACGGTTGGAGAGACTACTCTTGTGTTCTCAAAGTGACGCTCAATAAAGTTTGAAGAAGATATAATTTCTCAAATATCTTCTAGTAAATATTGAGTACAGATTAAAGTGTAAATTGTATAATAATTTAGATTTAGGCCTAAATACTGCTATATGTTTAGTTTACGTTAGACATAATTAGATCTCCATGAATTTTGTAATGATAGTATTAAGATAAAATGGGAATATAGATGATGATTATTAGTAATAGAATTTGACGATGCATTTAACGTCCGTTGAAGCTGTGATGATGACTTGGGAACGTAGCTGTAGAGCCCGGTACTGGATCGATCTGTTGTGCAGCCAGATAGGCCACTGATGAAACGAAGGACTGCTCAGATTGCAGTGATAATAAGACGTACACCGTTAATTAACAGTGCCTGCAATGTTCTATTTTATTAGTCCATATTTTATCTCAACAACATGCATACTCTAAACTACATTTTAACTGTCTCTATATGAAGTTATAGTTACTAATACGATGAGCGTAACTGTTAGTGCTCAAAACCTATGAACGTTATGCCTGACGGCCCCATCGCTGTCTGGTAGCTACTGGCACCTGCCTCCCAATTAACCATCACTTTCCTGTTGCATCCTTCCAGCAACAAACCCCGCTACCCGATGATTTTACTCAGTTTTCTCAGCACGTTATGTAACAGTCCTCGAATGCTTACTTCGACTGAACTCTCTCTCTCTCGCTGCTAGTCCGAATGAATGATCCTTCTAGCTGGTAGCTTGCGGTTTATATACATGTATTAGCGTTCATGTATTAATACAACAATCCAATCTCACCATTACAACTCTCTCTCTCTCTCTCTCTCTCTCTGACTCTCTCGCTTTTATTATTACAGCAATCCATTCTCTCTATTATAACTCTCTCTGTCTCTCTCTCTCTCTCTCTCTCTCTCTCTCTCTCTCTCTCTCTCTTGTATTAATACCATTCTATAATCTCTCCATTACAATAGAACCTGAGCTCCACGCTCCATTTGTAATTTATAAGTACCAGCCCAACCATAAAAGTAAAATAGCAGTAATTTGCATGATAATCGACTGGAGTTGTAGATATTGCAATCAAATATTAAATATTGTAATTATTAATCGAAGCTGTCATTTACATGAATTTATCGTAAATGCTCCCTGTATTTCCTTACACTTTTAAAGCACAAATAAGTCAATTAATAGCCACAGGGAAGAAAGTAAAATATATATTGAATATGAACGAATCTTGGAACCCGTACGTATATATACAGACGCTATATAGATATAAGGGTTGCAAGATTCGTTCATAAAACATCGATATAAATGTCCATATAGACGCCATACATTTGTATTTTGCAATGCAGCAAACTGTTTATATATATAGTGCAATGTTGGGTTCTTACTGTACTGAATTTGAAATACAGGATTCATAAGATTCTGTAAAAGTGTGATACAATGTATACGGAGTGTATTTTGTCTAGTAAGGTGCAATATGCCGGTATGACAGTGACAGTGCCTGATATGGGTGAGGCATATGATGTATTGAGATGGTATGGGAAAATTCCCTATTGATAAGAATCTTTCAGCATGCCTTTGATTAGAGTCTAAAATTATAAAACTGTACATATATCTATAGTACATAAAACTAAATCCCCTGAGTTTGCTAAGCATAAAAATCTGGTAAAGCTAATATTAATGTCAGTTTTTTTACTCAAAAGTGATGTCACTGACAGGTGTGCAGTATTTGATTTCTGCAAATACTGATCTGCTTATTTACATATTAACATGGATTTAGACTTTATTTATTGTTGAAGTGTATTGTATTCTTTGACACACAGGGAAATTCTGAACTATCCGTCGTTAATTTGAATTTTGAAAGGGGCAGTTATAACAGAATTCAGTATGAAAATGGCTTCAGGTCGACCCAGTCAGTCAACTGACACCAGACAGGAGCTGATTGAACTAGTCAAGCGAAGAGCCGAAATTGCGGTGCTTAATTAAGTTATTTTTATTTTGTCACTTTTTAATGATGCGCAATAATGCATATGCTGATGAGTTTAATAGCATTTATAAGTTAGAAATTTATCGTAAATATATAACACACTCACACACACTCAGGGGACTAGATTAGGGAAGGCTCTACTTCAATGCTCCCCCCTAATTTTCACCCCCTTGTCAAATCTCCTACTCTATCTGATCCATGCACTCATACACACACACATACACAATATGTAAACATTTAAAATGTATTTTTCAACATTTTTAAAGTTAATTTTTAGTAAAAGTAAAAGCTGGTAAAGCTAATGTTAACGTCAGTTTCATCACTCGAAAGCGATTAAGTGATGGGCGAGCCCAGGATTTGAACCCTGTACATACTGATCCGCGATCGAATATCTTACCGACATCGCCACTGGCTCCAGCCAGTAAACACACATGTATGCATGGACACGCAGTTGCATATTTACACAATTTTTAGGAAGTAAAACAATATTGTAGGCTTTATATTAAATGTGTATGAATTTAAATATATAGCGTTTCAACCAGTCAGCCTTTATTTCTGTGTTTTAGAAATATACAGTGTGAATTTTCAATTGTTAATCAAGTTTTTTACTTCTCATGTGGTCTCTGTGTACTCAGTCGTCATCGTGTGGTGCTTTGGCGCCTGTTTTTGTAGAGTCTGCAAGAGACGTCCCTGACATTGCCTTATGGCAAGAAACCGGACGTTAAATTCTTATTGATTGCTTGATTGACATGGTACTGATGTGTTTCAGGAAACTTTGGCGAATCTGGAGAGACAGATCTATGCATTTGAAGGCAGCTACCTGGAGGACACGCAGCAGTACGGAAATATAATCAGAGGATGGG
This sequence comes from Enchytraeus crypticus, assembly GCA_905160935.1. Lineage (NCBI taxonomy): Eukaryota > Metazoa > Annelida > Clitellata > Enchytraeida > Enchytraeidae > Enchytraeus > Enchytraeus crypticus. The sequence continues at coordinate 594,007 of CAJHZI010000252.1, read as the reverse complement.
ACCGCTATCTAACTAATATCAAGTGCGTGACTCTAGTAAAGGCTTCTTCAGAGTTGATTGACTCTAGCTTATCTTCAGAGTTGATTGACTCTAGCTTATCTTCAGAGTTCTTTGACTCTAGCTTATCTTCAGAGTTGATTAACTCTAGCTTATCTTCAGAGTTGATTGACTCTCGCTTGTCTATCGTGTATACTTGCAAATACGATTCATGGCTCTGATTAAACATCTTGATTTCGGTCCAATGGTAGTGTAGTTTGATTGTCTGGTTGGTTTTCTTCTTATGTTCATTTGAAAGTCAATAAAAATGTTCAATTTGAGTTTACCATTTTAGACATTGGAACATTCAACATAGTAATACTATCATTATCTATATCATCTTCCCTCAAATCCCAGTTTGGCTAGAGTTGAGTTTAGAAATTTTTTAGCAATTTATTTATAGCCTAGGCCCTCATCAACCAATTACCCTTGCTGACGTTGGTTTGAATCCTAGTGTTTTGTCGCTTTTTACCACACTTTCTGTCTATGACTGGTCTTTTCTTCAGCAGCCTGGACACAACACGGGAACATAATGATACTATCAAAATATAAAATCGAATTGAACTTCAAGACTGATTTTTGACACAACAAAATATTCATTTTTAGTGTTTTATATGATAACATTTTAAAATTGAATTAGTGAAATATTTCTTACTTTAATAGAATGCTATATTGGCTTATGAGATCTATGCTGTTTAATAGTTAAAACTAAAGTTATATAGATTTCGATTTTGTGCCATATACTGTTTAGTGTGAAATGTTTAAGATTAGTATCTCATCAGTAAAACTATAATTGTGAAATTAATATATTAAAGTATATATAACTTTAGACTTGTTAAACCTCATTAATGATTATAATTTAATAAAATTAAATTATTTACCCTGTCATCTAATTCAGCTTCTACTTTTTATCTCTATCCTTCAACATTTCCGAGGAAATGTGTAGATTTAGATGTAAATGATGTTGTTCAGGAACACCAACAGTAAGGGTGACAAGAGAAATAGAAAGTTTAAGGAGGCAGACAGACTATTCTCCAAATCTTCTGTCACGTCAGCCGCTGTAAGTTAAGTCGTATATCTGTTTATATTCTGCATGGATACAGTGTATAGACACAGTATAAAGACACAGTGCATGGACACAGTGCATGGACACAGTGTATGGACACAGTGTATAGACACAGTGCATGGACACAGTGTATGGACACAGTGTATGGACACAGTGCATGGACACAGTGCATGGACACAGTGCATGGACACAGTGCATGTAAAGAGTGCTTTGGTATTTGGTTAAGGATTATGGTGCAATCAAAAAATATTTTATGATAAAATTCTGGTTTTTTTAATCTATATACAACGTATTTGATGAATTGATGTGATGAACAACCTTTGCAGTGAAGATATGTGCTCGAACTGCATCCAGAGTCTCAATTAACATTGTTCAAATCCTCGATAGGGTTCAAGTAGAAATGATAGCCATTAATACAATAGTATTGATGTGGATGTGTAGCCCGTGTTGTGTCCGGTTTGTTTGACCAACCGGTGGCTGCAAGTGTTTAGAAGGCGACTAAAGCACTAAGATCCATAACGACATCAGAAAGGGCATTCGGTTGGTGAGCGCCTAGACTCCAGAAATTGCTACAAAAATTTAAGCGAATGGAAAAGTCTGAAATAGGGGATTGACTGATGATATGATGCAGGACAGAGAAGATTTGAGACAGTCGATTCGTATCCTGACCCTAGTTAAACTGGGATTCAAGGGAAGATGATGATGATGATGTGGATGTGTAGCGGGTGACGTTTAGTTGAGGAATTTTGTGGTTCCTGTGGATCGTTGCTGGCAAAAGCAAATCAGTGTGCTATATCAACAGGATAGATGACAAAGACTATAACTACATGGTTTTCATTTTCTGCTTGTTGTTGTAGGCTGTAAATGGCATTTCTGATCCGTATGATAAAAGTAAGTGAAAAATTTGCTGCAAATATGGTAATTATCTTACACATGCATTAATGTTCTGATTTATTAGCGGCCTCTCTTGTAATTGGAAAAATTAGTAATATTTAGCAATTTTATAGTAATTAAAATTATAAATAATTATTTCTAATATTAATAATAATTATTAATATGAATTTGATATTGCTATTATTTATTATTATTATTATTATTATTATTATTATTGCTATTGCTTTATTTGAATTTGATTTGATATTATTTGATATTGAATTTGATATTGTGCAATATTGCTCATTGGGACTTTTTAAAATCATAACCAGAGAGTATTATCGTAAGTATTTGTGTGATGAACCCATAATTTAGTTTTTTTACTTTTACTCTTGTGCTCTTCATGAAGTAAAATATAGTTCAATGGCATGTGTTGTTAAGGCCAAAGCGAAGTTTAGCACCAGTTTCCTGCTCGAGAGCGAGTTAGTAATGGGGAAGAGCACTGGATATGAACCTGCATCTACTGATCCACTCTCCAGAAAAAATGCCAACAAGCCACTGGCTCAGCTCATTAAAAAATTATATCTCACAGTAATTAATAAATCTGCTTTTGCATGCATTTCCCTTTCATTTCACTAAAATAATCATAAGTAGTGATTCCTAATAATTTAGTATACACTTTTCATTTGACAGTACATATGCCGTTGATCTATAGTGGTGAGATAATAATAAAAATAATTGAAGTTACTCCTGAAGCTACAATTGTCTCAAACTGAAATGAAAATTTAAATTTGATCGAGACTTAAAGCCGATTTTACGTTAGTTTCTACTCATGGGATGATACCAATGACGGACAAGCCTGTGTACAAACCTTATCAGCAGTCATAAGTTATTTATGACTGTGTATGTTATTATTAATATTATTATTATTAAATTTATTATCTTCTCATTGTGATGAGAGCATCAAAATTGTAGAACATCTCTCTTTTAGTACACTGCCCAGTGCCCACTGGCATGATATATTACCCCTCCACTCTTCTCTGTCTTCCGCATTCCTTTTCGTGTCCACATATGAGTGGGTCTTAAATCATCTAGCATTCCTAATCTTGGCCTGCCTCAGCTTCTATTTCCTTACCTTCGCTAGAAGGTAAGGACATAGAAGCTGAGGCAGGCCTCTGTAGTGAACGAGAACTCTGTGAGTTGGAATATGTACCTAGGACCAGTCATGTACTGATATCTAGGAAAGCGATGTAACTGGGAATTGGACTATGTACCTAGGACCAGTCATTCACAGATCTCTAGAAAAACGATGTAACTGGGAATTGGACTATGTACCTAGGACCAGTCATTCTCAGATCTCTAGAAAAACGATGTAACTGGGAATTGAACTATGTACCTAGGACCAGTCATTCACAGATCTCTAGAAAAACGATGTGACTGGGAATTGGACAATGTATCTAGGACCAGTCACTTACAGATCTCTAGGAAAGCGATGTTGTTTGTAGATCAGACAACTACCAACGATTCTGCTGCAGCGGGAAGCTCAGACGTTCGACAGAGAGAAGATGGTTCGTCACAGCTGAACGGTAAGAAGGATGACGGTAGCTCGAGTGGCAGCAGTAGTGAGGAGGAAGATGGCGGGTCCAGGGCGGGGGCAAGCAAAGCTCTGCACAAAGTCTCGTCAGCAAGTAAAGTATCGAAATCTTCTGCCGCCCGACATAAACAGCGCCTTAAACACGCCAACAGCAAGCACAGCAAGTAAGTCACTGTCTCCTGTAGTTTGTAATTGGTGCATTGAACCTGTAGTTTGTAATTAGTGCATTGAACCTGTAGTTTGTAATTGGTGCATTGAACCTGTAGTTTGTAATTAGTACATTGAACCTGTAGTTTGTAATTAGTACTTTGAACCTGTTTTAAATTTAAATGGATAAATGAATTTACAGATTTCTGGGTTGATTTGTCATTTATGCCCATAACTGACCAACGGCGTGCTTTAATTGTCTTCTGATAACTGGAACTGGAAATTCTGTCTTATTTCTCATGAACGGAATTTCAAATTTTTAAATAATTTTCTCTATTTTTCCTCTTCAAACCACAAATGTTCATCGGTTTCTCTGCCATTTGTTTTGCGAGTTAACTAGTTGAGATTGGAATGCCTATTCTTCTGCTCTAATCCAGCGCATAAATCTCTTATTTCATCCTAAAAGTTGCAGTTATGTTGTGTATTTAAAACCTTTTACTATACATATTCATTCGTAGTAAATGTAGAAATTCTAACTAATTTCAAGTCTGTTATTATTTGACAGAGGAGGTGTTGGCAAGAAGCATTGAACAGTGTGATTCTAGAAATTCAAAGAAACTATCCGGATCGCGAGAATATAACACAAGTGTCTATGAGTAACAATGTTAAAGCTTAGGCTCCAGAAATTGATACAAAATTTCTACAACTCGACCCTAGTAAACTGGGATTCATGGGAAGATGGCGATGATGACGATTAGTTGACATTAAATAAACATCTTTTAACATTCAAAATACCAATCACAAAATTTGAAGCTTTTCGTAAGTAAATTTAAAATATGACAGCATATATATGATATTTTAAAAGAACATTTGTAACTGTGAAAGGATATGAGTTGGTGAATGGAGGATGTCGCGTATTTATTTACGACTCTTAACTGTGCTTTTATTATTATAAAGGTTTAGTTCTTTTAAGATTTTGACATAATATTTATATCATATGCATTAATTATTTACATGAAGTTTTAAATTATGTGCATCATTGCTAGAGATCCTTTTTATTGTATTCATGATAGCTGTCTTAATATATATTGATCCCATAACTTTCATTTAGCAGTTTAATTTTTCAACAAAAAGTCTGAATAAGAAACAACACTTTCCGTGTAAGAAACAACACTTTCTGTGAATTTATATCAATTTTATTTGATACATGATTATAATTAATTATTTATTGACTTGAATTTGTACTGAATGAAGAAAACAAGCTATGGGGTATATCAGGTGTCCTTGGTTGAACTTCACACTAGTAACAATCTATAGTGTATGGTGTTTCCACACTGCGCTACAGACATTAGATGAAAACTATATAGAAAATTAAAATGCTCACAGAAATTTTTAAATATCATCCAGCAACAGTTCAAATAATAAAAACGGAACTTATTATTACAGGCTTGTCAACGCTAAATTTAAATACTAAAGATGATATGCAAGGAGTAATTATGATATGGAGAGCACAGTATGTTGACTGATGGTAGTGGAAACGTCGTAGTGGTAGGTTTACGGAACGTCGCTGACAACATATTGGATGAAGAAAGTGACGTTTAACATTGAGGACAACACAGAACGATTAAGAAATTTTAATGCAAATTAATATAAATATTACAAAATATACAAAGAGCTGCAGCAATAAACTGGTAAAAACAAATGTTGGGAGGCTAGCCAAAAAGGTTAACAATAATACGTTACATCTTAAAACATCAAACAAAAACTTCCAATCTTACTTGTAATGCACACCGTATAAATATAACAAAAATATCAGATATACATCAGCACATAATATTTTATCTCAGAGTGACATAAACTATCACAGTATCACGCCGCTTTCCTGGAGATGGTCAACTTGAATTTGTCCTACTGGCTATACACCACTCTATGAGTGACTATGCAAATGTCTCTTCCGTTTGAACTCTTTATTGTGTTTTCTTCAGATAGTAAAATGGCATTTGCACGACAATTAGACTGTATTGAAGCTTTGTATTATTCCAGCCAACTATTAATTCAGAAATTTGTAAATCTGACTAGAACAATATATTTTCTTACTTATAGTAGCTTAAATAGAGTCTAGAAAATTGTATCAAAACGCGAAACTTAATTTACTTTAATACTGTAACAACAAGAGCTATATTAAATATTTATAATTGTCACCCGCACTATATAAAAATTACCGCAGATTAAATACAAATAATCACGTCCAAACATACTACTAAACGACAACAGATATAAAACATGCACGCATCTATAAAGGGAACACACAGAGGAACATAAGCAGTAACAAATCTACATAAAAGTTAACTTTCTTGACAATCTCATTTAAGCATAAAGATTCTTCTTCGATTAATTAATTACAGAAAGACAATATTATCTAGTACGTCATTCAACAATGATGTTCAGCGGGTTATGACGTTATAAATCACCCTAAACACTACCATAGTCAAAATTTATTTTAACAATGTTTAAAAATGCGTTGATCAATATTCTTCAGAAATAATAACGAAATTATTAAGTGGACCAATATCTGTAGTGCTTTAGACAACCTGGACATGACAACACTACTGTCATATAAGAATATTCACAGCATACACGTCTACATTAACAACTATTCATATAAGATCCTTTCCTATTATAGACTACATAGTTGAACTCTACACAAAAATGGCATTTCCCTACAAATCAGTATAAAATTAATAAATTAAAAAAATATTGAATGTAATTAATTAATAAATATCCTCCTAAATATTAAAAATACTAACTCTAGTGAGCAATGAAGCCATAAACAACCAGGTTAGCTAGACCTAGTGTTGATGTTTCATCAACACTAGGTCTAGCTACTGAAGAAGTCTGTGGTAATTAATTAATCTAGTCAAGCTAGATAAGAAAATTATATAACTTTAGAAATTTGAGAATATTTACAATTTAATAACATTACAACAAGACATAACATTTGCGACAATTCTAGGTTTGGGATCAGGGTCTCAAGAAATTTCTCACAATATACTTCAGTGTAATCTAGTACTATAAGGTCAATCGATCGTATCAGATTATTTCTGCGGTGAAGCACTATTACCAACTGTGATGTTGAGAAAATCTGCGATCGATATACAAGCGCTACACTAATGAGCTAAACATAGACTAATGTTGATAACCATATTTGAAACTATCGTATCATTTTTCCTACTAAAGCAATGGAAGCAAATTAAGACGGTTCTTGCAGAGTGAGGCAGAATCTCTGATCGTACAGCGATGTTGCTGCTGGAGTTACTTAGAAGTATGATACGAGAAAGCGTCGCAGCCTCTGATTTTTTCGTGGGTTGGCACCTGATCGTGGTAGACGTGCGAGTAGAGCTCGTCCATCAGAGGCTCCACATCAGTACGTGCAGCGTTCAAACTGTCCTCCACCTCCTTCCTCACCGCCTGATCAACTGCCTGCAACAATAATTACATTATTAACACAGTCCATGACAGCAATTACATGGTCATAATTAGCACAGTCCATGACAGCAATTACATGGTCATAATTAGTACAGTCCATGACAGCAATTACATGGTCATAATTAACACAGTCCATGACAGAAATTACATGGTCATTATTAACACAGTCCATGACAGAAATTACATGGTTATAATTAGCACAGTCCATGACAGCAATAATTACATAATTAGGACAGTCAATGACAACAATTACATGGTTATAATTAGCAGAGTCCATGACAGAAATTACATGGTCAAAATTGGGAGTCCATGACAGAAATTACATGGTTATAATTAGCACAGTCCATGACAGCAATAATTACATAATTAGCACAGTCCATGACAGCAATTACATGGTTATAATTAGCACAGTCCATGACAGAAATTACATGGTCATAATTAGCACAGTCCATGACAGCAATTACATGGTTATAATTAGCACAGTCCATGACAGAAATTACATGGTTATAATTAACACAGTCCATAACAGCAACTACATGGTTATAATACAATTACATGGTCATAATTAGCACAGTCCATAAAAGCAATTATATACGTACAATTTCATACCATAACTGTGTTAACATGATGAAAACGTCTGATTTTCATCTGAAAGATTATGATCCACGTTTAAAATGTATTTGATCTCATTTTAGCCTCGTCAAATACAAAAACAACTGCAAGTCAATTTGCAAAAGCATATAGGTATAGGTAATGCACACAAGTATATAGGTATAGGACATGAATATTGAATATGCCTCTAGTCTACTACATACATATCTCAAGTTAAAGGTATGTGTAAACGTGTATTTGTAAGTGTATGTGTATAAATGTGTATATGTATATATCAGCCATCTTATATATCTACGTACATCTCTACTCAACTGCATGCACGCACATGAATGTCAATCAAATAATTATAGTTAAGCACACTATTGCTAACAATAATCCAAGCCTCCAAGTTCTTAATTACAATTACATAAGTAACTAAACTTGTTTACATTTCTAAAAACCAAAGCGGATTAGCTAATATGACTCAGTTTTAAATGTTCAGACACCACTTGTGATTGCTCTGAACATGTGTCTCTACTTGACAGTGTCGTTAAACTACAGCACACATCTCGTACAAACCTTTAACTCGTCAGCTGTCGCTAGATCAAGCTCGATGAGCCTCTCTCTAAAGCCAGTGATTGGATCTCGCTTAGACCTCACGGCCTGCACTTCCTCACGTGACCGGTAGCTACAAACAAAACATCCGATACAGCTTTGGGGAAACTTAAAAATTATGAAATAATTGAGAAGTAACTTCCTAATTTAAAGATGATCTGTAAGTAATCTTCAAACTAATATCTAAACTTCGTAGTAACAACTAAGCTTAAGCAATATTTTCACAAATTAATGGCTACATTGAGGTGTGGATAAGGCATAGAATTTGTGAATTTGTTAAAATCCAAAGCAGTGCTATTCCAAAGTTTAAAAGCAGACTGGCAGTAAAAAAACGTAGCTTGAAACCTTGGTTACCAGTGGTTATAACTGGTTATCAGCGGCTATCAGTGACTATCAGTGGCTATTAGCAGATATCAGTGGTTGCCAAGTGGTTATCAGTGGCTATCAGTGGTTATCAGTGGATATCAGTGGTTATCAGTGGCTTTCAAGTAGTTATCAGTGGCTATCAGTAGCTATCAGAGGTTATCAGTGGTAATTATCAACGGCTGTAGGTGGTTATCAGTGGCTATCAATAGTTATCAGTAGCTATCAGTGGTTATCAGTGGTTATCAACGGCTGTAGGTGGTTATCAGTGATTAAAAGGCGCTATCAGTGGTTATCAGCAGCTGTAAGTGGTTATCAGTGGCTATCAGTTATAATCAGTGATATAACACAATCAGACCATTACGCTACATAACTTGAGCACTCACCTAGTACCAGGATCACTCATACTGTGACCAGAGTATCTATACGTGGCACAGTCCATGATGATAGGACCTCTACCTGAGCGGATATAATCAGCCGCCCAGTGAGTGGCCGTACGTACCGCTACCACATCCATCCCGTCAACCTACAGGCACAACACATCAACCTACAGGCACATACAGGCACAACACATCAACCTACAGGCACAACACATCAACCTACAGGCACATACAGGCACAACACATCAACCTACAGGCACATACAGGCACAACACATCAACCTGCAGGCACATAAAGGCATAACACACAACATACAGGCACATACAGGCACAGCACATCAACCTACAGGCACATACAGGCACAACACATCAACCTACAGGCATGCCAATACACTTCTACAAGACTTAAACTTCTTAATTATATAGCATAGATGTCACAGGATTGCAAATCTATAGTCACAAAATTATATTATTAGCCTGTTATAGATGATCAATAACATATCAAGTTTGCAATATACTCAACTGTTCATTTGCTATCACATCCATTCCATATATACAAGTATATGTTTATACAGATCTACATAAATTGACTATAAGAATCTTCCATAGTGTATTGTCCAGTGTCAGGTCCAAGGCATAGGCCTACAGCTCCTTCACGTTTTTCTATCCACCATCAGCTGTCTTTTAAATATGTATAGATAGTTCTTTTCCAAATACAATTTTCTAGACAATAACTTAAATACCGATAATTTGCCAAAAATAAATAAATGCAGATAGCTTACCCATATTCCTGGGATGTAGTCGGCACGATTGTAGTACTCAACTTGCGCCGATGATCGTTCAGCACTGGTGCCCATCCCATAGCCGTTGTTCTCACAAACAAACAGCACAGGCAGACTCCACAGCTTGGCTATGTTGTACGTTTCGTACAGCTGGCCCTGGTTAGCCGCCCCGTCTCCATACACAGTGATACACAGGTTATCTAGCCCGTTGTATTTGAGGGCTAATGCCACTCCTGCACCAAGTGGAGCCTGAAATACAACAATGCCGCAATTATAACTAGCAATGGAAATATATTTTAGAAAGAAATATATCCAGGAAAGAGATGGAGTTAGATGCCGAAGTAGATAATATAAATATATATATATATATATATATATATATATATATATATATATATATATATAATATATATATATATATATACATGTATATATATATATATATATATATATATATGTGTATATAGTACATATAATATATATATATATATATACATATATATATATATATAATATATATATATATATGTACAGTATATATATATATATATTTTATATATATATATATATATATATATATATATAAAATATATATATATATATACTATATATATATATAAAGTCAATTGAAAATGAAGTGGCTCATGATTTAACAATGAATTCCTACTCATCAAAATGAAATTACAATTGCAATAGTGCCTTGCTAACAGTACAACAGTACATTCTTGTCAATTTAGCTGATATTATGAAATCAACAAATGTTGTCCAATTTCTTATCTTAATGTGGAACTAGAAAAGACCCAAATGCGACAATAAACTAAAAGCTGTTTCGAACACACTTACAAACGTTTAAAGCTGTATGACAAAAAATAACCAGATCAGTGATACACAAATTAAACACCTACATTTGTATCCCAATAATGACATAAACAGACAAGCCAAATGCCAGCAAACAATGACCATCAAGTTTTGACCATGTTGAATTATATATAATTATTGAAAACATAACAAAATACTACAAATTCATAACAAACTATTGTACCTCAATTGTCCTTCAGGAAATTCAATACAACAGTCACAGTTGCTTGTACACTATTTGAAACAAGGCGCAACTGAAATTCAACCTCTTTGTAAAATTGATAGAGGGAAAACATTTGATATAGCAAAGGTACTGAAGAGTTTAATTATATCATAATTATTCTACCTGTGCTCCAACAATTCCATTTCCTCCATAGAAGTTCTTAGCATACATATGCATTGATCCACCCTTGCCCTTTGAACAACCACTGGCCTTTCCTAAAATATTTCAAATCCTAGAATTATATATATCATAGAAATAATAAAATATGCTAAATTATATTAGAAATATCATACTAAATCTAATCATAAGAACCATACTATATAAGAATTTCACTAATCACAAATCACAAGACATCACAGACATTATTTTAATAGTTAAATGTGAGCTAGTCATACACAATAAAGCAGAAGCGGACTGGCTAGTACTGGCATCTCTACATGTTAACTAGTACATTTAGTGTTAAACACTAAAAGACAGTCAAAGACATTGAGATATTCTGGGTGAATGTCAAAAGTAGCAAATCTTTAGATAACTATATGTTGAATAATCACAACGATTAGCTTACGGTATTACTTACAACTCAAATTTAATGATTAAAATAAGTCAATAATTAAATATATTATTCAGCTTAGAGTGGAATGGCATATAGAACAGTAGACAAATTAGTTCTAGATCAAGCTTGAAAACATGCCTGACATAGCCTTATGGCAAGAAACCGGACTTTAAATTCAAATTGATTGATTGATTGATTGAAAAGCGACATTAGCTTTGCTACCAATTTTTTGTAAACACAGAATGGTCCTATATGACAGAGAGAGTAGAAGAATACCCATTAGTTCAGCAAACACCTCTTACTACCAATATTTTGTAAACACAGCATGGTCCTATACGACAGAGAGAGTAGAAGAATACCCATTAGTTCAGCGAACACCTCAGTGACAGTGAGGCCCATCATATAGCTCCAGGCGTGACAGCGGTACGAGGTGATTACACTGTCTGTGGGCTTGCAGGCGTTGTACATCCCAACGCAGCACGCTTCCTGTGTCAACATTAGCACACGATTGCCGAGCACGCTAATAAGCACTTACCCATAGAGCAGCTACATGCTCATTATACAAATACAGATGGAAGAATAAAGGTAAAAATTCATAAGATCTAACAATTTAACTAATCAATTTTAAATAAACCAACCATTAAATAATTCAATTTTAGAGCAAGAAACAAAATATGTTACATATATAGAAGTTTTAATTTCTACTCATTTCAAAAGAGTAGAATAAAAAGCATTGTTTTTAAATAGTACTATAATATACTTTTTGGTTGTTACTTTTAATTTCCATTAAATATGTTACTTATACAAACACTACATTTTTTTCATTAAGGGCTATAATTTTTTTTGTTTTCAATAAACGCCTCCGTTCTTTTACAGATATAGACTCAACGTGTTGCATTTACTGGCTTATTTTTATTTAAATTAAGAATTTGGCTCCAAATATAACTTTTTGTCCCTCTCGAAAAGTTTAACATTAAAGCTACGAACAGCTGCTTACCTGCCCCGTATAAAGATGACAGAATCCACGAATGGCCTTTTCCTTGTATAGATTACCGGCAGTCGCTTCGAGTCGTCTAATTATCATCATCTGACGGTAGTAGAGGAGCCCATCTTCCCGAGACAACTCTGTCTCCAGGCTGGGTCCTGACTCGATCTTGTGAAGCTTGTACGGCTGCAATGACAAAGAACCTTCAAAATATATGATACGGACAACAAAAATGATTAGCAATTTTACAAATATTTAAAAAGTAATTACAGCATTGAATGAAATATAACCCAGGGGCCAGGGTACTGGAAGATTATTCTATCACTTGTGCTGGCCGCAATGGACGCACTTTAAAAACGCAAAGATTGCTGAGTACCAATAATATAATCATAGCGATAAGAGAGAAAATTTTCAAAATGTAACTTAGTCTTTAGAAGTAAGGAAACTGTAAACATGTGCATTGTGCCATATGTAAACTTAAATGTAACTAAATAAATTTAAATTAAATAGCTTAGTCTGTAGACTTGAGTGTCAAGCAACTTCATAAAGGGTTAAATGGCCTTTCCTGCAGTTTTGGTTTCAAATCCCAAACAAGCTTATCACAGAGTAAAGTCTTTCTGATATTCACAGGACCGGTAACACGGATAAACAATCATTAGTGAAACTGTTAACTATGTGCTATTAAAAGTGACAGATATTTTTATGGATGATCATTTCACTATTTATAATGCAAAATGAAAATACTGATTTCTTCAGATTTTGGTTAAGTCTTTTTTTCTATTTCATATCGTTTATTTGTTCATCTCAGAACAGATTATACAAACAATAGGAACGTACATGTAGTTACAAAAACAAACAAGCCATACGAGAGATAAAAGAACATGGATAAGATAGAGAGATAAAAGTTGATAAAGGATTAATACACATATATGCAGTAATCATGAAGTCTAAGGTAAACAAGCATCTGATATACAGATTAAAACAAGCCGATCACAGTGACCTCATATTTCAAATTAAGTTTCAATGAAATACCGTGTGAATGGTGTAAGCGGCCTTGGTTGAAGCAGAGCGTGCAGAGGTCAATGTATTACCTGACACCAGCACATCTTTCACAAGTGAAGAACGAAGCGTAGGATTCTGAAATTAATTCATACAACAAAACTTTACAAATTTTTCTTCCTAACTTAAATCATTTATATTCCAGTTCCATGAATCTTTAAGGGTTAATTTATAGACATTTATTTAAATTATACACAAACGTTATTTAACACAAACATATATCAACAAATTTTCTCTTTTATTTATAATCATAATGTGACTTCAGATCATTATCAATACTACTGCTCAGTTCTAGGAACCTCAGTCAAAGGTTTTTTGTTACTCCACTGGCCAACAGACAACAACTTCGCTGCAGAAAATATCCTCTAGATAAAGGCTTCCGGTGCAGGCGCTGCCGTTAAGTCTTCAGCATGAGATGCCAGACGTAAAAAACAATGATGGCATGTCAGCCAGTAATCCAGTGCATTCATCAATTGTACTGCATCCTCTTATCTGACATATTCTTGTCCAATTGGGAATAAAAATCTATGTTTTTTAATTAAAATTATTTTATCTGTTTGATTAGATAACTTGTTCCTAGAGAGTGATGCATTTAACAATGCATCAAGTATCTATCCAATGATTCTCATATCTTTTGACTGTTTTCTGGATATTGGATTCGCACCGATTTTAAACCTCTCTTCTTTTGCTCGTTAGCTTGGCTTTGGTTTCATAGTGCTTGATATTGTCACTGAAGACAGTAGCGCTCTAACTTGTGGTTGTTCTAACTTGCAGCTGCTCTAAATTAGTCATGCATCAGCAGCATCACTTTAGGTCAACAACCGAACTATGTCCACTTAATACAAATTATTTACGAAGCTAATCATATGCAAAAATCGCACTAACCACGAAAAGTGACTTGATGGCAGAAGACAACGTGCTAGACATGATCAGGCGGCGTTGTCACACGATTTTATCGAAAAGTTTATTAAAATAATTAAAATAATTAAAATAATTAAGTTTCCTAGTGCCAATTTACTTCAACCTCTAATGACCTTGACATTTCTGATTCTCATTTTCATCTTCTTTTTAAGCTTGCATATTTTACAGAAACATTACATTACAGAGTCAGGAAGCAATTATATGCTTGCTTAAGAACAGTATGATTGTTACAGACACCGGTTAGCTTTCTGAGCTTAAATGCATGGAGTCAAACACAAAATTAAAAGGCTGATATGTCTACCGTTGGAGCATATCAACTGGGGATGGGCAAGTTTAAAATCTTATGCATGCAGCCCTTGCCGCCTCAGGGCCGGAAGACATATACTCAATGAAATTGTGAACTATGAATCGTTTTTGTCTGATGAGATAATTTTATTTAATAGTGTTAACTCTTTTAAAAGAAAATTTTAATTCAACTTACAAGCCATTTTTGATCTTTAAATCAGACTCGGTGCATTCTTGCATGGATTGTTTTTAAATTAGAAAAATTGGAAGAATTTCCTAGAGTGATGACATGTGACCTGTCCATCATTTGAAAATTTTAATTGCGGCTTATATCGATCTCTTAATGCTTGTACAAAGATAAAGATGATATGTAGGCCTACATGTGTTCTTAGGTGCTGTGTAGGCCTAATGTGTTTTACTTTAATGCATTTTTGTATGTAGCCTAATGTTTGTGCTATTTCCAACAGTATTATAATTTTATTTTTATCGTTATTTTGTTTGCGAACATTTGCGATTGCATACATAGAACTGCTCTTAAAACAATCGTAGTCTTGATGGAAAACCATGGGCATCCATGTCCAATTTCCATGTTTTTCTTTACATGCTGTAGCCTACAATGTCATTGTGATTTTAGTGAAAATAAAATATATTAATTCATTCTTAATAGTAACTATTAGCAAAATTTGCAAATCCTCGTTTATAATCGCTATGGATTTACAGAGAAGCTAATATCGCCCCTTTAAACTACTGGATAGTGCAACCTTAATACGATTGCTAATATGAACACAATGACATGTTAGAGACGCGTGGCGGGATATTTGCGACTTATATGAATCGAAAATTTGTAAGACGCTGTGATTTCAACGAAAATGAGTCAAATGACAGAATCTTTTTTATTCCGTATGGTTACACACGTCATACGCAAATGCAGTGGAGTTTCATTTCTTGGTTGCTGCGCTTGTAGTTTTCGTTATTTCATCCTTTACCCCTCCATGATTATTAGTAATCGATGCCTTTTGTTAGCGTTTCAATACCAACACATTTTTCGCCTATATACATTGTTAAAATTATTATATAACACTCATTCTACATATTAACCTTTTACCTACTCATTCACATGCTATTGCATCATTCTACATGTATTTATTTATCCTAAGGAGTAAATAAAACTGTAACTCGGCAACAAAGTTTTACGTGTACATATAAAAATAGTAAAACAGTTTCAGGCCTTCAGGGTGCGTGTATCAATTAGAGATGGGAATTTTATGAATTTCCAGAGTTCGGGTTCGGTTCGTTGAAAATGAAAGTTCGGTTCGGTTCTAACAAGGGCTCGGGTTCGGCTTGCTTTCCAACTCGCAAGAGTTTGATTCGGGTTCGAAATGGTTTGGTTTCGATGATGTTGCAATTGTTAACTTTACTTATAATTGTTAACTTTACTTATAATAGAGCCTAATCATGGTTATGACAAACATGTTTAAAATATTTTATGGTAAATATGCTTAAAAATTCATTAAATCCTAATAGCTGCCATATTTTTTCACCTGGGTAAAAATATGAAAATGAAAAAGGAGAGAAGTGGTATTTATTCCTGTTCATTTCTTAAAATATTGTAAGTTGACCAACAAATGTTCATTATATAGATATTTAGCTTTATTATTGTATCTGAAATATTCTCCTTGATTATAACGAGCAATTAGAATGCTTCAGCAATTTTTAAAAAAAATTTTGTCACTACAGGTCTATATATTAAATACGTTTATAATTAAGTGGAAATGTCTTGGCTAAAATTTGATCCAATATTTCAGAGATAAAGTGAAATTTAGTAACATAAAAATGTCAAATAATGATGATTTGTTAAGCACGTATACTTCCTTAGAGAAATGATCATAATATACACCGTTTGTTATCAACTGACCAGTAATAAGCTTCATAATTTACCTTAGGGTTTCAAATATGAAACCCTCAGATCAATTATGAAGTATCGAAATTAGTTATGAAATCATTGCATTGCTATGGCGCAAAATTATTTACTCCAGATAGTCTTAACAGATAGAATGTCAAATATAATTATTTGTAAATATGGCTGCAAAAATATTAAGGTGGCACACTAAAATTAGAAAAAATTCATAATTTGAATTTAACACGAACAAATCCACCTAGATTGAGTCAAGCATATTCAGATTTTTATGGAATACTCTCATCACTTTTGTCTCTTTGATGTTAATCTTCTTTCCACATTTCAATGCCGTATCATTCAGACTATCCATTACCTTCTGTAGGCCCGTCTCGCTTCCCGCTACCATTCATTTGTACCGCTACCATTTTAAAATTTGTGTCGGAACCAGCCTTACCTGAATATATGCTGTTAGATACGGTAAGATATGTAAATGCAAAAACTAATATTTATTTGTATTGTTCTTACTATCTTTATTTAATGTCAGGCTGGTGAAGAAGAAAGAAACTACAGGAGTTTGGTTCAGTTTGGTTTGGACAAAGTCAGGGTTCGGGTTCGGTTCGGGTTCGGCCAGAGTCTGGGTTCGGGTTCGGTTCGGCCAGAGTCTGGGTTCCGTTCGGGTTCGGTCGGAGTCTGGATTCGAGTTCGGTTCGGTCAAAATTCTAGATTTTAGGGTTCGGTTCGGGTTCGATTCGATTCCCATCTCTAGTATCAATTAAATATCAGACTTTCCTCAGATTTCTTGATTTCTTCCAGGTCACGTTTGAACACTCATTAACAGATGAACTGATTTCTCAACGATCACTCACATAGGATGCCGAAATCGACGCTTAACACGGTCACAAGTTTATCTGCCAAAGCGAATAAACGATATTTCATTAACTCATAGGGGGGGGGGGGGGGGGCAGCAGCATATAGATCCAGCACACATCCGAGAATCTTGTATTGTCACTAAATCAACTAACTAAATTAATTAACTAATTGATCAGCTAATAGTTGTCACATTATATCAGCTAATAGTTGTCACATTATATCAGCTAATAGTGGCCACAGTTAGTAATATTTCAGCCTCCTCCTTCAAAGCCTCAGCCTTTTCTTTCAGCAGCATCTACAAAAAAAGTGCAAAACACCAAAACTTAGCTTCATACACAATCGATAAAATAACTATAAAATTTACTCGTTAATTAATTATAATTATCATAGATCCACTCTTCTCTGCCTTCCGCCTTCCTCTTCACTCATATGTGGAAATGAAGAGGAAGGCGGAAGACAGAGAAGAGTGGAGGCGTTATGTACCATTGACCTGCCAGTAGGCAGTGCACTAAGAGAGAGATCCGACATACCGCAGAAATCATACATAAACATGGAGATCAAATAAGAAAAAAGCAATATTAAAAACTATATACTGTTTTAAAACTATTATACTGTTTTAAAACTATATTGCACTAAATTGTTAACAGCTAATATCAGATATTGTAAATCATCCTAACGATGAGCTTTGTGTAAATCATCAAAAGACCGCAATGGTCTCGAAGTCTATATGGAACTGCATCATAACAAAGTTATAAACTAAAATTTAATTAAATATGCATATTAAAATTAGAGAAATGTCCGTATAACCTTCCATTCATAAATGTAATTTTAAACTTTCTGAGTGCGTAGAATTCTAACATTTCACAGTTAGCAGACGCTTACACCATCGAACGTCCAATAAAAGTATAGCTTAGCAGAGGCCCAGAATGAGCCTCGTTGATCTATGAGTTATCTAACACGTAATTTTAACCTGAGCAGAGATTATAGTGATTCTAGCTGCTCTAAAGAGGTACGTAGAAATAAGGCAGTACCTGAGCAGAGGTTATAATGAGTCTAGCTGCTCTGCAAGGCATGTAGAAATAAGGCAGTACCTGAGCAGTGGTTATAATGAGTCTAGCTGCTCTAAGAGGCATGTAGAAATAAGGCAGTACCTGAGCAGAGGTTATAATGAGTCTAGCCGCTCTAAGAGACATATAGAAATAAGGCAATAGAAATAAGGCAGTCGAAATAAGGCAGTCGAAATAAGGCAGTACCTGAGCAGAGGTTATAATGGGTCTAGTTGCTCTACGAGGCATGTAGAAATAAGGCAGTACCTGAGCAAAGGTTATAATGAGTCTAGCTGCTCTAAGAGGCATGTAGAAATAAGGCAGTACCTGAGCAGAGGTTATAATGAGTCTAGCTGCTCTAAGAGACATATAGAAATAAGGCAGTCGAAATAAGGCAGTAGAAATAATGCAGTACCTGAGCAGAGGTTATAATGGGTCTAGCTGCTCTATGAGGCATGTAGAAATAAGGTAGTACCTGAGCAGAGGTTATAATGAGTCTAGCTGCTCTACGAGGCATGTGTTCAATAGATTTCACGAGATGTTCGGGATCAGCTGTCGCCACGTGCTGCAGTGAGGTCAGTCCAGCAGAGAACAGCTGCCGCGCCCGTCCCTGAGCAAATACAATAATATTAGTATTATTGTATAGTATAGTAGTATTTTCTTTAGTATTACGTTGTAATAGTATTTTCTTAAATTCACTTTGGAATTAAAGAAGATTTTCTTCAAGTCTGCATCGTTTTGGACCTTCCTTTTGCTCACCGGCAAGGATTTGTTTCAATTGTGCTCGATGTTGTCATGAATGGCACTAGCACTCTAATTATTTTTACGTTGTGTTAGTGCTAGTTATATTCTTTAATAAGGGCTTTTATTCTGACACAAATCATATGACCCACACCATGGTTTTTGTTTAATTGTAATGCATTCCTCGGCTAATATTTTACTCTCTCACTTGCCAATACCGCATCCTGAAAAGACATATCCATAGCACAAATTTTGGCAAGAATACCACTCATCACTTACTCGGCTATCATTTTGATAGCTTCAAATACATACTTACGATACACCTAAAGTCTAAATTTTAGCCACAGTAGTTTGAACTTTATCCTTGTTTTCTACGTCTACTGGTTCACACACTTATTCGTTTTCAAAGCAACATTTTATTTTCAAAGTTAGATCTAACGTCACTCTCTCTTATGTTCACTATTTTAAAGGAAAGATATCTGCCACTCAGTAAGATATCGTTGTAGAAAGTCAATTTTGTATTTTATGAAGGAATTTTCGCCAGCTATCTCAGCTGATTTCAGTTACTATAAAGGAAGATATCTTCTGAGATTCGGACGGTTATCTGCTCGCGTGAATAAAACAAAGTTATCGCTCGACCGCTGAGTTTCATACGACCCAAGTGGCTCTAGCCAATAGGAGAGTGCGAAATCTCCGCAAATGTTTAGAATTCTTGGAAATATGACGTTACAGATCCAAGTTAAGTTAAAGTTGAGAGTAGAAATGCTTCATAAAATGCAAAAAGCAGAATTTTATTTATCTCGTGGATAAAATTTAATTCTATCAATTGATACTGATGAGAATTTCTTTCCGCATTAGTGCACTGCCCAATGGCTGATCCAAGACATACAACGCTTCCCCTCTTCTCTGTCTTTCGTTTTTCTCGTCATGCTCACATACGAGTAGATTTTTAAATCATCTAACACGGTATACCACTAATCTCGGGGGACTCTGCTTATGGCGAGGTGTGGGCTCCCTATGCCTTTCTCAGTTTCAACTAACATTTACTGGGCAAGGGCATCTTTCCCAGAGAAAAATATACTATTTATCCATCTGATATAGTAAACTTAATATCACTTAGACACACTTCAGTGATTTGAAATTCAATGATCGTGTCTCTTCCTGTTTATTTTTTCTCCAGTTAAGATCTAAAGTATTTTAAAAATTCTTTTATCTGAAATTAAGAATCTAATCATGAAGCTTAAAATGATTTGAAATACTTGAAAATCTTTCATCTGAAAATGAAATACGTGAAAATCTTTCATCTTAAAATAAAAGAAATATGTGAATATCTTACAATTTTGACGCCAGGAATTTCCATGAGAGGCAGAAGTTCAGATGAACAGCAGTAGGACAACTTCTTGACGAAATTCTCCAGTAGGTCCTGGTAGGCCCAGAACTCCACAAGCTCCTATCCAATCAATCAATCAATCAGTCAATCAATCAATCAACCAGTCAACCAATTAATCAATCAACCAATCAATCAACCAATCAATAAATCAGTTAAGCAATCAATCAGTCAATCAACGAATCAATCATTCAATTAATCAATCAATCAATCACCAAATCAATCAATCAACCAATCAATCAACCAATCATTCAATCAGTTAATCAATCAATCAATCAATCAACCAATCAATCAATCAACCAGTCAATCACAAACGTTTAAGCTGTACACTATCCCAATCGACTACAAGGGATCCCTTTGTATACATGAAACAAAAGTAACTATAGCAGAGAATAAAATCTTATTAATGTTAATGACAAAGATTACAAAGTAAACTATGAAAATATCTATGAAGATATTTATATCTCTAAATATCTAAGAAGCACATTATCAGAGAGGAATGTAAAACATGCTGCCATCTATTAGGTATACTAGCAAAGTCTTAGACATCCTCCTTTGATGATAAAACAGACACTAAAACTGTAATACATAAATTAATACTATTGCTATGCAATTGTTATCCAATACCCAATATTAAATTATGATTCATATTAATAATCAATGGTAATAATAATAATAATAACCCGAGTAGCCGGGCGGCGATTCAGCACGTATTGCTTGAATCGTTTTTATCAAACCCCAGGTTCTTTACACTGGGGTAAAATTAATTTTAAATTTTTTTAAAAAAATAATAGTAATAATAATAGTAATTATTATTATTATAATTATTATTATTATGATTGAATATTAATAATTAGCATTCGTCTCTATAGCTCTATATGGCTCGAAGTCCCCACCTCAGAGTCACCACACACCCTGTCCAGCCTGACCTCAGGGGCACTCCTATCTCCCCTCCCCCGGGTACCATAAGCCTCTGCCCAACACGGGACAACCCGTCCAACACTCAGACATACCTCATGTATTGGTATACCAGCAGAAGGGAATTTCAAGCCCCAGCAACCAAGACCTTCCCATCCATGCAATACTCGTCCCAACATAATTTTTCCAGCCATATTCCACTGCCATATTCCAATATTTTCCTAATTACCGAGCCGAAACTCGCACCGCCAACCAGGTACGTGACTCCTCGAAGTCAGCAGTCAAGCAGAGGAGGGATTGACCGAGGTCAGCGCCCGCCTCTACCGTAAGTAAGCCTTGCGACCACTTGTTATCATCTCATTTAACTGATGATGAGTATGACAAGCGCTCAGAAACTGATCCTTTTATACTGCCTCATAGGCGCACCGGTCACGTGATTGTAGAATCGGTTAACAACCGGTTACATTGTTTGACTCGTTTGACTTAACCGCCTATTAAAATTATAGATTTATGCGTGTGTGATTTAACAATTAGGGACATTTACTAATAAATATAAGCCTTACGCAGTGTTCTAATCATATTTATAAAACTATACATACCCGACAGAAATGTAAAACGCAGGCAGCAAAAGCACTGGCACTGGACAATAACTGTTGAATGAAACCACGCGGCTGCTTAAAATGAGCAGCAACATCCCAGATAGATTTCTGTCTCCACAACTGAAACAACATCAGAGTTTGATAGAACCTGCTGATTGCTAGTTCATCCGCGCCCTGTAACAATCAATCAATCAGTAAATCAGTCATCAATCCGTCAATAAATAAATAAATCAGTCCATCAGTCAGTGAGCCAATATTTAATAAATCACTCGATCAATGCATCAATCAACAATTAATAAAACCTCAATCAATCGTTGCGCCAATCAAATAAATAGCAAATAATACGCATTATATTGAAATGAACAACAATGCTGATCACTTTTATACCACATGTTTAAACAGTTAGGCAATTTAGTCCAATTTCCGTATAACCAGTCCAGTGAGTGTCCGAGATTTTACTCTCAGATCAGCGCGGCCAAGAATCGAACCCCCGACTCAGGATCAGTCATTTAAATCTCCATGTCGTTACTTGACGCCTCTAACCACTAGACTATTGGGACATTCTAATCAACTGGTATTACCGAACCTCTAGAGCTATGGCTCTTTTATGGTAGCTTCTTTTGTATTGTTCTTTGTTTATCTAACTACATGCACGTTCCTATTGTTTGTATAATCTGTGCTGTGATGAACAAATCAACGATACTAAACGATAATATAAAAACTAATAAATCAACTCAGTTACACTTACACCTCGGGCTGTCAGACCACTCGCTCGTTTGACAAGCAAACCCTCAGACACTCCAACTGATGTCGCCACTCTTAACTCAGACGTGGATAGAGTCCCCACCTAAATAACGAAGTACATAGAAGTAGAATCATCTCTTCAATTAAGTAGCAGTTAGAATCGCTAAATAAACTTCAGTGGTTGCCATAAAACAGAAATGCAGTAAAAGGCAGTACATTTACACGCTAATATTTAACCCTAAGGTCTATCCTTGACCTACCAAGGGTAAACCTTAAAGGATCCTTGTAAACACCCTTAGCGTTTATAAGGATCCCTTTGTATACATGAAACAAAAGTAACTATGGCAGAGAATAAAATCTTGTTAATGTTAATGACAAAGATTACAAAGTAAACTATAACATAGAGTCTATGTTAAAATATTAGCAGTACAAGTTAAAGATTCATGGCGCAATTTAGACCACTTTCCGTATAGCCAATCCAGTGAATGTCCGAGATATTACACTCAGATCATCGCGGCTGGAATTCGAACACACGAGGGTTCAGTTCAGCTCAAGACCAGTCATTTAAAACTTCATGACGTTACCCCTACGAAAATACAAATAATAAAATATTAATAAAACGTAAAAAGGAAAAGTAAACACGCGCTATAGTGAAATGATCAACTATGTTGATAATAATCACTCTTTAATACCACATGTTTAAACCGTTAGGCAATTAAAATGTAGTAATATGTAGGAGACTGAACCTCACGATGGTAGAGCATCCAGTCCACGTTGACTTTGTCAATCATATCATAGGGTGTGACAAGGTAGAGCAGGTGAAGGTAGTTATCAACCACCAGACACTTCTGAGTCTCTCGTAGATCTGTGTACAAGCGCTCTCCGTAATCAACGTCAATTGAACCTAGTTGTATTAATAAACAATCATCATCATCATTTTCCCTTGAATCTCAGCTTAACTAGGGTCGGAATACGAATAGACTGTCTCAAATCCTCTCTGTCCCACACCACATCATCAGTCAATGCCAAATTTGAGACTTTTCCATTCGTTTACATTTTTGTAGCATTTCTGGAGCCTAGGCGCTCACCAACCGAATGCCCTTTCTGACGTTGGTATGGATCTAAGTGCTTTTGTCGCCTTCTACGACACGTGCAGTCACCAGTTGGTAAATTCTTCAAACAACCCGGACACAGCACGGGGAACCCGGACAAAACATGGGGAGCCCGGACACAACACGGGGAATGTGTTAGTATTATGTATAATTAAACAATAGCTTTTATAAATAGTTCGTATTTAAGAACTACTATAATTGTTCATAAATGTGATCTATTTTAATAGTTGTTTACGATTAGAAAGTGACTTGCATGATGCACTACAAACAGTGCATCATATAAGTCACTCTCGACGTCGTATACAACTTCAGATATTTCAATAATCTGAGTATAATATATGTGAAAAGGTAGGATATTTGAGAAACATTGAAGGAACCCCCTTAATATATATTAGATTAATCTAGCAAGTGAGAAGACAATAAACTTCGTTAGAACTTCGAATGAAATAGTTTTAGAAAATTGGAGATTGTCATAATTGTAAATGATTGGAAATCCTTTAAAAGTTCCAATCCCAGAAGTTTAAAAAGTTCTCCCCATGCTATCACAACGTTATAACAGGCGATAGCCGCTCAGCAATCATTTGATGCACATTAAAGTTTTTCTTTATTTCCTAGTCTATTTTTGCACCAAAAAGAAATAATAAGGCCATAGCAAAAGTAGGCCAGACTTACAAGTGCGGAAGGCAGAAATCAAGGATTTTTCTAAACTTTAACAAAATCAAAGACTCTAGAAACGTTTCGTTTCTTTAATTGAAGCAATTATTCTGTCTGTTTAATTTGATGACAGATAGTAAACCATTACCTAAACTAATGATACACATACACGGTACATTAGCTAAATAATACTGGCTACAGCTACATTACATTGGCAGTAAAATGTCTGCCCAATAAGTTTACAAACTCGCAGAGCAGCCGTTACTTACAAAAGTTAGATAAATTATTGTGATCAATTAGTAGAGCGCCTAAAACAGGAAACCTTTGATAAAATTTATTTTGCTTACTTATGTGTACCGATTAATCATACAATAAGAAATATTGTATCATTTTTTTGTTCCTACTTTTTATGTTAATGTTGTTTGATTTGTTTTCTGTTGCTGTTCTTCCTGGTAAATGTTTAAGAATAAAGAAGTAGATATAAATCTCACAACCTTTACATACAGCATTTCCAAGCGTCGTCACGTCCAGTCGTATCACTTGATCTTCATCACCGGCCTCCAGTCTCTGTACGACGAGACCCAGGTCTATTAGCTGCTGCAGTGCGCTGCGAGACATCTCCTTCATATCAATGCCCAGTTTATCCTGCTGCATGTGACACAGCGTGTGGCCCATCAGTCTCTCGACGTCTTCTCTCACGCTTAGCATCTACAGAACAGTTCAGCTGAGATAGGATCATCATCATCATCATCATCATCATCATCATCACCATCATCATCATCATCATCATCATCTTCTTCCCTTAAATCCCAGTTTAACCAGGGTCGGGATACGAACAGACTTTCTCCAGTCCTCCCTGTCCCACACCATATCATCAGCCGATCCGATATTTTTCATGTCCTTCTTAATTACCGCATCCCAAGTCAATTGTGGTCCACCTCTCTCAGCAGAGATAGGAACATAACATAAAATATATCATACATCTGAATCGATTATTACAATGGTATCTTTACACTTTACAGTTAGGGTAAATAGGATTGTTTTCTCAGGGAATGACGCCCCTGCCCAGTAAATGTTAGTCAAAGCTGAGGAAGGCGTAGGGGACCCACCTCGTCATAAGCAGAATCCCCCAAGAAGTGGTATATAACAAGAATGAGTAGCCTATTGCTAGAGAATTTAAAGTTCCACTCACATGTAGACATGAAGAGAAAAACGAAAGACAGAAAAGAGTGGATACAATGGATCTACCAGTAGGAAGTGCACTAAGAGAGAGAGAGAGAGAGAGAGAGAGAGAGAGAGAGAGAGAGAGAGAGAGAGAGAGATCTTTACAAGAGTAATAATTCATATTAACGATTAATAAGCAAGCAAATGAAAGCTAATTGAAGAAATGGGAAAAACAATTAAATGAAATAATTAATGTTTTACAATGTAAAAGCAACCACTTAATGTATTTGTATTGTGGCCAGTATTTCCTGTATACCTTCAGTGCAATACCGGCTAGGAGGAAGGAGCGGAGACCTTTGCAGGAATCAGCAGCGAGACCACTCAAACAATTAGCCTGAGAACTTGTTATCAGGTCTGTGAGCTGCATCAAAACAAAAATATAATAAAGATACGTCATATTACCATAGAGCGGTAAAAATAGTATAATAAGATAGCAAATAGTACAGAAATTGTATAATAAGATAACAAATAGTACAGCAATAAATAGACTCTGATCATAAGTATCAACGAACGAAAAAGCATTTCACAAATTTCCTGTAGCCTAGGTGGCATTATATGGTCTAGATTTCTTACACTCAATGAACCTCCCGCTGATTAGGCATATAGAAAATCTGAGCCTGTCCAATCTGAACTGTACAGTGATATGCATCTATATGCATGTAGCTAATCTAGTGTCAGATAAATAGTGAATCAGTGACCAGTGAAAGACTGTAAATGCAATATGTATATCACACATAACAACATACTTGTATATATATTTTAACATTTTACCCAAGACTTTCAAAATGACGACATCTGAATGAAATGAAAGGCTTTTAAGGACTGGAATTAGGCATATAGAAAATCCTAGCCTGTTATATATTATGAAATAAAATACTATTTTAATATAATTCAGAAACAACAAAATCCTTGAATAGGGGTTAATCTAACTAGGTTGATATAACTACAAAATAGTATACAAAGTCGTATGTGGACGCTGTAGCACATGCAAGACAGTCGATTTTTAACAATTTTGCCGACAACAACTTTATAATGTTCAGTTAAGGTTTCTACTTTTAAAGACGACTCGTTTTACTTTTAAAGAAGCAAACCTAAGCTGCAGCCAGAAAATATTTTACTTACAATAAATTAAGAAATTACACCAAGGATATTCTGTGAGTTTACGAGTGCATAAAAGCAATATTTTGGAAATAAAACTTGGGTTTTTACTACTAGCCCATCTCTTTCCGCCATAGGTCTAAATTTTGACCCACTTGCCTTGGATCTTGGACTCGCACTGTTTTTATCTCGCTTTCTCTTGTGGTCTCAGTGTACTCAGTCGTCATCGTGTGGTGCTTTGGAGCCTGTTTGTGTAGAGTTAGCAAGAGACGTCCCTGACATTGTCTTATGGCGAGGAACCGGACGTTAATTTCAGATTGATTGATTTATTGACTAACCCTGTTTTTATCTTTATCAGTAAGAATGAGAATGCTCTCTCCACTCGAGTCCAGACCAGCTCTTCCTGCCCTACCGACCATCTGCTTGTACTGACTGCGAGACAGGAACGACATGCCCACATATGGTGAGCGGAGAATCACTCTACACACACACACAAAACTGTACGTCAAGTTAGGCTGGAGCCAGTGGCGATGTCGGTATGATATTCGACCGCGGATCAGTATGTGCGGGGTTCAAATCCTGGGCTGAACGACTAATAAAATTGATATTACACTGCATTGGCTCATACTTCACACACATGATAACAAAAGTTATAAATATTAACACACATGATCACTGAAATATATGCTTATTTTGTTAACAATTCTAACCATCAATTTAAATCAATACTCTGTACAATCGAGATAGACTCTGTAAAATATTTAATGACATTAGTAGTTTGGTTTCCTATTAAAATAAATATTCTTATCATACTATTGCATCTATTTCATTAGGCCTACGTCTTACCTCTATGTATAAGTGCACATTTTTCAATTGATCAAAAATCAGTAAAAGACTATTAGATCACAGAAAACTGCAACTGCAGATCCTTTTTATCACAGTATCACTGAGATTTAAAACAAAAAACTAAAACTAAAAAATCATTTACAAATTACCTCTATTTCACCACACAACATACCAGAAAAGACAAAATTTTATACACAATATAACAGAAATTTAACAAATATAAATAACAATAAATTCATTGAATATCTTTTTAATTACAATAACAAATATCAAAACTACAAAAAAGCTCGCAATCAATATCTATACTGTATTACTGCTATTACACACACAGAGATAGAAAGCCACAACCGTTTAGCAGGAAGATTGACACCGGCGGCTAGAGTGGACGTACAGGCGAGGATACAGAGAACACCGTCCAGATAGGCTTCCTCCAGCAGTCGTCGCTCGTCCATCGTGAGGCCGCTGTGATGATAGGCCACTCCAAACATCACAGTCTCGCGCAGGATTGGGCAGATCTTCCCTGAGCAGTCGTTCTGTAGCGCTGATCTCAGAGACCTGCGCTCATTCAGCTTTACCTCACGCAGAGATCTAATGAACCAATCAACAGTCGTTCATGATGATATTAAGCACGGTCGTTCTGTAGCGCTGATCACAGATATCTAGCATCACTTCAAGCAGCGATCTAATGAACCAATCAAAAGTCATTCATGATGATATTTAGCGTCGTAGCGTGAGTCTGCTAAGTAGGAAAGTAAGAATGTTATTGGAATCTCTCTTTCTCTTAGTGCACGGCCTACCATCAGATCCATGGTATATAACGCCTCTACAACTCCTTACTTGTTCCAATCTCGTACCATTTATTGTGATATTGACTTTACCTCTTTTCTGAGACACTCTAATCACTTTTGCTTCTTTGATGTTAATCTTCATACCATATATCAGTGTCGTATTGTTACAAGAATAGTCATGCAATATCTTATCAATTCTTCAAATAGCATTTTGAGTCCATAGCCAGAAATATGAGCTTGTCTACTGTCTAGCTTTAGGTGACCATCTACTAACATTCAAGACAACTTTTCTTCAATAATAATAATATTTTATTTCGTACTAACTTTTTAAAATTTAAGTTTATTTAGATTCTAGATTGCTACTTTGCAGCTGCGATGTAACTTCTTTAATATCATGAAGATTCTATGTAAGTAATACCTGGGCATCAATTTGCACAGAAGCTGTGCAACATTTTCACAGTTCTTCTTCGTTGGACAGAAAATGAGACAAGAATGTTGAGGAACAACTTCCAGCACCAAATCAATCAATTGATCTGGATCTAATCTCTTCCTCTCATCGTTAGTCTACAGCAGCAAACAAATGACAGTAAAATGATCTAGATTTAATCCCTTACTCATCCATGTGCTAACAATAACAAACAAGGATAGGAACATCCACTGCTGAGTATTAAATACTGATTTCCAAAAGCGCAACATTGGCATAAAGCATTTTTTATCAGTAATCAATTTCCATAAAACTCAATTTAAATGCCTTTCATTACACTAATTGCTGCTCTTACAAAAGATACTGTATTAATTACAAACACAGTGAGTAGCATGATACAAAGAATTAAAAATAAAATAAAATTATCTCTAGTTCAGAGGCATTGAATTTGAAAATATACTTATTCTTCATACGTTTAGCCAAATTTACGCGATCTAAGGAATTAAAATTTATCATAATACTGCAGTTTTCATGAACACTAATATTTATGAACAAACTCAGCCTAGACCAACAAAGCAATCCTATCAGTCAGTCAATCAATCCTATCTATCAATCAATCAATTTAATCAATCTATCAATCAAGCAATCCTAGCAATCAATCACTCAATCAGTCCATCCTATCAATTATTTAATCAATCAATGCTATCTATCAATCATCATCATCATCATCTTCCCTTGAACCCCAGTTTAACTAGGGTCAGGATACGACTAGACTGTCGAAGATATCTATCAATCAATCAATAATTCAATCACTCAATACTATCAGTAAATCAATCAATCCTATTTATCAATCAAGCAATCCAATCAATCAATCAATCCTATCATAGTAAGCAAGATGAACTTACTGGAAAGCTGATCATCTTACTGAATTTAAACCTATCTTCATCGCAGAGTGCCTTAGTGTCGATTTCATAGATAGCATCAGAGAGTTTAACGTATTCTTTCAATTCAACCTGAAATAGGATAAGTAGCAAATAAGAAATGGCAGGTTGTAGGCTAATTACAAGTAAACCAAGTGTACAAGTAAATCTGTTGACAAACAAATTTATTGAATTTTAAATCCTTAAATACTAACACGAAGATATCCATGAATTACGTAAAATTTTAACTTAGGATTTAACTGAACATGATGAAATGAATTTCAGCAAGACGATTTAGTTTAGTAATTGAATTTTGTGATAGCTTCCTCATACTGTTAATCAACTTACAATAAAGAAATTACATTTTATGTTACCAAATTTAGTTCATTTTACAAAGTCAGAAAGGGCATTCGGTTGGTAAAAGCCTAGGCTCCAGAATTTGCTACAAAAATTTAAATGAATGGAAGTCTCGAATAGGGGATTGGCTGATGCTATGATGTGGGATAGAGAGATCCGGAGATTGTTTATGAGCATACTGACCCTAGTTAAACTGAGATTCAAGGGAATATGATGGCGACGATGATGAAATTCAGTTCGTTTTACAACATTTACTTCATCACTAGTATTCCATTTATTATACCACACTTCATTTCATCTAGAATAACAGTTTCTTCCGTACAATTTAACACAATCAACTCTATAACTACCGGTCTGAAGTCATTCGTGTAGAGTTCAGCTTTAAGAAACTTCTGCAGGTCCTCAATGTTGCTTAAGGTTGCGCTCATGCCAACGATTTGCGTTCTAGCTGCCAATACAATTGTTAACATAATTATTTTTCACAATAAAAAATTAAAAACTAGGACCAGCCATAAATTTTGTCATTTTATGCATACATTGGAAAATGCACTTGATTTCAAGATTAATTAGGACAATCATACAGTTAAAATGTCAAATATAAGGAGTTATGAAAACCAGCAAAGTTACAATTTAACCGATTGTATTTTAAATTTTATTTAGAGAGAATACCATCTAGAGTTGATATTGTCAAAGGATGCTTAAAGCAACATAACCTAGGATGCACTAGGTTATGTTGCTTTAAGACCTGACCTTTGTACTAGGAGGCCCTAGTACAAAGGTCAGGTCAGTCAGCATAAATTATGATTTCTATCCCCTTGGGCATATGAAAGGATAATCATGTACCGGAGCTTGCAGCCAATTGGAAATATCAATAGAAAAAAATAATATTGAAAATGAGTAACAGATATATTGTGAATACTATCATAGCTTCTTCAGTGCGCTGCTAAGTGGCAGGTTCTAGGTAAATATTCATACTCAAAGTCTGCCTTCTCGCTCCATGAGAGCACTTCTTAGATCAACAAGTTAATCCCTTCACAAAGTCTAAGCCTTATCCATACCTTATATAACCTATAGCTTGGGAAAAGTATGGCTTCTGAGGTGGTTTCCCGTTGCCTTCCTCAGTCATATTATCATATATAGCAGTTTAAACGACGTAGCATGTCACAGATATGATGTCTTCCTTTAACAAAACTTGTAAACCCCAGTCCTGTACCAGAGAGATTTGCTAACGGCTCATGTATCTGTCTTTAGAGATTACTTTGGCTATGATTATATTTAATACATTTCAATATGAATTTCATAGCTAAAGAAAATCAGAAAATCACTTAGAGTAAGAATGGGCAAGATATGTCAAGTGCTAATAAAAATAATAATAACAATAATAATATTTAAAAATAAAAATAGCAATAATAATAATTGTAAGAAATAATAATAACACTAATAATAATAATAATAATATTTAAGGCTTTAAGTAAATGTAAATTTATACAGCATCGTTTATAATAATCATAATAAAAAGTATGTTTATAAAGCATCGTTTATAATAAACATAATAAAAAGTATGTTTATAAAGCATCGTTTATAATAATCATAATAAAAAGTATGTTTATAAAGCATCGTTTATAATAATCATAATAAAAAGTATGTTTATAAAGCATCGTTTATAATAATCATAATAAAAAGTATGTTTATAAAGCGCTGAGCCAAATGACGCAGTACCGCAGAATGGACAGTGAAAGTCAAGTAGCCTGGTGGTATAATGCCACAATCGGTGTAGCGACTAGAACTCTGCAAGGCTAGAGCGACCAATTGATAGAGAGAAGGTAGAAAGGGACTTACGACTGACGTAGAGTAGTTTAGTCAGAGTCATCTCAAGCAAAGCTCCTCTGCTTCCTGACTCTCCTAGCATGTGAAGCTGTCATACAACATGTGCATCACAGCTTTACACATCAACAACATGTTAATGATCACAGCTTTATTACACATCAACAACATGTTCATCACCACAGCTTTACACATGAACAATATGTTAATTATCACAGCTTTACACATCAATAACATGTTAATCACCACAGCTTTACACATCAACAACATGTTAATCACCACAGCTTTACACATCAACAACATGTTAATTATCACAGCTTTACACATCAACAATGTGTTCATCATCACAGCTTTACACATAAACAACATGTTAATCACCACAGCTTTACACATCAACAACATGTTAATCACCACAGCTTCACACATAAAAAATATGTTAATTACAATAGCTTTACACATTATAAAACAAGTTAATTAAAACAACTTTTTGCATCATAAAACAGCTTTAATATTAATAAAACAACTTTAATCAAAACAGCTTCACACATAACAGGCTACACGCGACATATACACACCATGCAACTAGTTACACACTACTCTGCACATACAGGCGTACATATAGCGCACACTGCATAACTAGGATCATAATTACACAGTATAACCATCATCTTTACTACGGCTTCAAATTTGTTCAGACCATATTCCTGTATAGTCATTTTTGTTCTCCAATTATCTCAAGGTTCCATCAAAAAGCTTTGATGACAATAACATAACATAACGGCATAACGGCACACTGGATCAGGAAGCACAGATGCTTGTTTTAAGACCCATTTCCTCCTTCCTCTCCATGGTTATTAGTAATCGTTGCCTTTTGATGGCGCATCAATTGCAGCCGGCGCGGATTTAAGAATAACCTTACATCACCCTGGGATTTTTTTCCTTCGTAAGCTTTTACCAACACTCGGTCTTCCAATGTGGTCACCCACAAGTACTAACCGAGGTCGATGCAGCTTAACTTCGATAATTGACGCGCAACTAAACCAAGTGCGCTAATCCCGCCGTCTCGACCGTTACGACCGTTTTTACTCAATTCTCTTGCATTCATCAAGTGCCAATTACAGAGACTACACCAGCTTAATTAGATTAGTAATATATTTTTATTTCCTTTACATATCTGACCCTTGTTGCCCCGTTCTAATTGTTTAATTTTAATTTCTAGTATACCCTCATCTAATTTTCAAATTTTAGTTTTAATTGTCTCAAAAGCTGACCCTGCCTCTGTATGCTGCGGACTGAGTAACCAAGTCCTTTTTGCGACAGATTATATCATGAATAACTTAAACAAAGAATCAGGAAGCAGAATTACCTCGTCTACTACCACTAGTCCAAGCTGATCAATACGCTGAGCCTCTATCAAACTATTGACTAGAGAATTGGCTTTCTCAATCGTCGCTACGTAAATACTTTTACGCCTGAGACGCTTGCGAGGAGGAAATGTTCCCTTACTAGCCGCATACCTGCACAGAGGGCAAATAGAATAAAACAGCTTGAACAGTGCATGCCAAATAGAACAGATTGTAGACGGTGCATACCTAGCCAACAGCCTAGACTGAGTGCATACAAAATAAGCAGTCAAGAGAGAGTGCCTACAAAAATGAAAAAGCAGCATGGATTGGGTACACAAAACAAAGCATCATAGGCAGCGTGCATATAAAATAAAGCAGCAAGGGTAGTGTACAATATATCAATTCATAACTTAACAACTGTTTCATTAAAGAGTAATAATAATAATAATAAAGGTTTATCGTCCGTTTCCTCATTCAAGGATGACGTCAGGGACGTAATAAAAATTCAACCCTAAACTCTAATATATGTTAAAGCTCAGTACCAACTAGCACAAGATTAACATTCTTGATTTACTAAATATCGTAAGTATCATAAAACATAATGATCAAACTAATAAAGCAATTAGACCACTATAATTAAATAGCCTAATACACTGCAGTTTTCTATTCACATCATTAATATTTGATTTTTAGTTAACATTTAGACAAGACAAAGATAGACTGTAGTAAAAATAAGAAGCAAGATTTAAGGATGATGATAGTTAAATCTTCAGTTATATCCCTATAACTTGATAACAAAAATTTATATACGTTGATTATGAACTAATAAAGTAACAAGAAATTTCAAGTTACTGCTTGAAATTTCTGAAAAATTAAATTGTGGAAGAGAAAAATCTGATAAATACAGCTTCTGAACTATCAATGAAAACTTATCTCAGATGAAACAGTTTCTCAAGCTAAAGGAACATTATACTGTGCAAAAGCAAAGGCTTTAAATGACCTCATTTGTTCGTAGAGTGAGTTCTCATAACTGCGTGCAGCATACTAAGTCATAGATAGGCAGAACCTTCCATTTTAAAGAGTGTCAGAGAAAGAGTTTGGATAAAATTTTGAAATAGTACTGTATATACAGAAAGTAATATAATAAATGCATATGATATATTTAGGTTTACAAATTTACTTGTTTCAGTGAGTAAATTACATAGACTATTAAAACCAAAACAGAAAATAGCAGTCTAGCATACTCTTCAACAATGAAATCCAAACCAACCGCAAATGGACTCAACCCTCGTACCTAAAAATAATATAGTAAAACTACGCACATCAAAGTGTTCAAAACAAATAATTAAATTATAGTCAGTATAAATTGATGGCAATGGATGAGTCTCTAAGCCAAATTATACAACAGTGTCGAAAAAAAACACTGAGAGAAACATGGCTATTTTACAATATATACAATATATATATATATATATATTTAAAATTATATATATATATATTTAAAATTATATATATATATATATATATATATATATATATATATATATTTAAATTATATATATATATTTTAAAATATATATCTATATATATATATATATATATATATATATATATATATATATATATATATACCACAAATCAAGCTGAGGAGGATATTGAGGAACTCCCATTCAACCACCGGTAACTCAGTTATCATAAACAAAACATCCATTGGTCCACCAAAATTGAAAAACAGGTATTATGTATAAAAATTTGTATTTAATTAATACAATAATCTTTTAAAGGTGTTTTCAAATTTTCTGAATTCAAGCTTTAAAAATTCTGAGCTACCTTAACACCTTAACAGTATTCAATGAAACTTTATCAGAACATGCACAAGTTTACATTCTTTCTCAATGTATTTTTTAAAATTGTCAAGAAATCTGATGTTCAAATATCCAAAAGGGCGAGGCCCTGAGGGGCATACAATGACGCCGTCGGGGAGAAGCTCACCAAGGAGGAAAACCCATGAAGGGCTATGAATAGTAGTGTCACCAACAGGATCAGAAGATAAAACAGGACCCAGACTATAAACAAATCTATCCCTACGAATATCATTCATTTTCCATCTGCTGAAATTGTAGCATTACCAAAATAAACTTAAAAGAGAAGTAAATGAAGAAGTTATGAGTATATCATCAAACCAGAGGCTGCTGAACAAACCTTTTCCTGAACAATGGCAACGAATGGCAGAATAAGAAGAGCATCCTTCTGCTTACACAGCAATTGCTGAAATATCAACAGCTCAGCCACCAATGTCTTCCCACCACTGGTAGGCAAAGCATAAATTAAATTTCTGCCATTTCTTGCAGCGTCCATTGATAGGCATTCTTTCTGCCACTCTGTAATACCACAAGTAATAAATGCATTACAATTACTATTCAAAGCTAGTTTTAATCATGTTTTAGTCAATAAATCTCTAAATTTAAAATGAGCTCCAAAACTTATATATTACATATAAGTAAATAATTGAAGTTTGCAAATAGTAACTATTTATAAGGATTTTTAAGGAACTTCAAATGTCATAAAAATAGTTTTTATTTATTTTGTAAATGATACTACATATTACATGTCCCCTGCTTAGTGCTCCTAAGTAATTTGTTTAACTCCAAAATGGTGTTAAACATATAAATGTATAGATTCTTTGAAATAGATATAATTTGATAACATAGATCTTTGCAGGTTACAATCTTATAATTCTTCTCTAAGATATATACACGGATTTTCCAGAACCTACCGTAGAGATCATCAATTGAGCGGTGAGATTTCAACAACTGCTGGACCTTAGATGGCAGTCCATAGAACGGTCCTATATCAAACTCACCACACCATCCGATATCGCTTACAGGTACACTGTTGATTTCTAAAATTGACTTGTCATCATCAACTTTACTCGTGCTAACTGCAGACAGGCGTGATTTCATCACAGGAGTGTCTGCTCTAGCATTGCTCTGAAGCCTCTGTTTTAATTTACTAGATATGCTGCCTCGAGGTCTGTAGTCCGTTGAGTTGTGTGCTTGAGGTTTATTGCCATCAATGACACAGTCAATGCTTGACTCACTCGTAGGTGTAGCACAGTGCAGCAGAACGTTCTGTGCAGTCCATCCCATACTATCTGGAGAGTTGTCTTTAATATGTTGGTCATATTTATCACAGTCTTCAGTTTTAACACTGTCAGTTAAACGGTACTGATCTTTCGCGTCTTTCCTAGCAGATAAATCATTTACTAGGCAATGCTGCTTTAGAATTGGCCGCTTGACTGGAGGTAAATGATTAGTGACTGAATCAATGCAGTCGGCATCAGTTTTTGACCTAGTACACGACGACTCTGGTTTTACAGATTTAGCGTTTAATAAAGCTGACATGCAGCCGTCACTCAATCGTTGACTCAAACCGAGCTGACTCAGCGTAAATGATTCGGAATCCTCAAATATATCAGGCGAGTCCACACTTACTTCTGTATCGGTCATTAATTTCAGTTCTCCTATAATACAATGGAATAATTTTGAATTTAATATAGTTCTTAAACATAAAATACTTCTAATATCGTTAAATAGTAAATATTTGGAGGGGCTTAGCGCACTTGATTAAGCCGGCACAGCCATTAACAAAGTTATGCAACGTCAGGCTCGGATGGTACTCGGATGAGTGATCATCTTGAAAGACTGAGTGCTGACAGTTTTGAATGAAAAAGAATTCCAGATTTTTAGTTACTCCACGGTGCTAATAAAAACTACTAAAAAAATTATTGTATTAAAAAGAGAATCATAAAGTGAAACTAGACAAGAAAAAATTAGAGCTATATAATAAAATTAACAATCACAGTAATATTAGTATGATAAAGTTAATAACAATTTAATAATAACTGCGCTTATCAAAAAAACAAGATATAATGCATTAATCAACACGTTGGTCAATCTTCTCCAATGTCAAAATTTAAATCACATTACTTTCATTTTGTAACAAAACATGGCATACAAGTCTGTGCTTTTCATATCTCAAACAGTGAACATCTTAACAATTCAGTATCTAAACATCACCGATCTCTAATCCCTGTCAGCTACACTATCTACACGCAGTACACACACCCAGAGTGAGGTAATTACCAATATCTCCTTCCACTCTAATTCAGGGCTCACCAAAATAATATCACAATTACCAGCAGAGAGTGGCAACACTGTAATCAGTGAATGTGCAGGTCGTCTGAGAATTAAAAATTGCAAATCATCTTCAGTATAAACAAAATTTCAAAATGAAATTAACACTCCCATATATCATTTACCAAAGATGTTGGACCTTTAGTTACAGACAGACATGGCAACAAATAATAACTTCATTAATGCAGATTTATTGCATGGAACCACTACACATAGAATATTTAAACACATAAATACCTTTTTCATGAGTCATTTTAATATTTGTATTGGTGTTTGTCTGCTCATCAAACATCAGATCAATGCTCTCCAGTAATGTGTCTGATTCCATAAAGCTTGTATGACCATCTACACTCATCTTACAACAATGGCATTGGCTTTAATTATACTACAGCACAAAAATAAACATACCACAATAACATAACATGGGCTACACTGAACACTATTTAGACAAATTCAACCGGTGATCAAAAAGGTGATCCAAAACAAAGCAAATTCAATAAAACCAGAAAACCAGTCAAAGACAAAGAAAATAAAAGAAAAGGAGGTTTATGGGCTGGTTGCAACTCATTGACACTGGATTGGAAAATATATATTGAGTATACATATATATATATACTATATATATTATATAATATATTATATAATATATTATACATATTATATAATATATATATTATATATATAATATACATAAGCTTAACAACAACAAAGCTTCTGTGAGATTTGTTGTTATCAATAGAGGTCAAATTGTATAATTGTACTCTATGAATCTTTGAAAGTTATATTAACAACTCACAAAATGTAGTTTGCTATGTCAACACAAAGCTGAGGAGATGTGCAATTTTGCATTATTTTCTTCAATGTTTCATTGGGCAATATAGCCAAAGCCAACAAAATTCTCTCTAGGATTATAAAAACACTAGGATTATAAGCATATCTATAGACATGTATATATTCTTCTTCCCTATCGTCCCTCACGTTCACTTCGTTCCACCGATGCCAATCTTCTCTCTGTTCCAAATATTCTCACATCATTGGGCAGACGTTCTTTTTCTTGCGCAGCACCCACAATCTGGAACTCCTTACCTGCTAATCTTCGCTCTTGTTCTTCTCTTTCAACATTCTCTAGCATGCTTAAGACTTACCTTTTCCCACCGTAGACATAATCAATCTACCCTGACCATTTTTGATCACCGGACTGGCTTTCGTTTAGGACCTTACTTCTCCTCAGTACATTTCTTTTGCAGATTGGTCTGGGTGAATTGATCTGTAGTGATGTGTGCTGTTAGGGACGTCCCTGACATCATCCCTGGATGAGGAAACGGACGTTTAACCTTAATTATTATTATTATTATTGTTATTATTATATAATATACATATATGCAAAAAAAGCTCTTAGCTAGCTACCTACCTAGCTAGCCTTTTTTAATATATCTATTTTTGTATACAGGTATATACAATTATACATACATATAATACATGTAAATATATATATATATACACATATATATATATATATATATATATATATATATATATATAATTATTATATATATATAAATATAAACATGACTTTATCATATCATTAATTATACAGTGCGTGCTGAAATAAATATAATTAACAATACAGAAAAACATAAATGTACTTACCTCTGAAGATACATCATTCATCTTGCATAATTTGGTAGGAAGATCATCTGTATCAGTGCAATCTAATGTCCTCTTATATTCAGACTCAGATTCCAACACTGTAGCCGTTGAGGCAAAAAACTCTGCATGTGGAGACTTCTGATTATTGACTAACTCTAAATCTTTCACACGGATCGTCTGCTTATTTCTGTCTGAGAATGTTCTGCATCTAGGAAGAATATTACTTCTCTTACAAACAGGCCTACTACTTGTACTAACGACAGCATTACACATTTTCCTCTCACCTTGTTCATCGCTGTTCATAGAATCAACAGACTCTCCACTACAAGCCTTTTCATCAAACCCGCTGTTTAATACCTCTGCTGCAGAAGAGAATGAGTTATTTAACCATGACGAAGAAGATTTCGTGGGACCAAATTCTGTTCTCGTTGACTTCCTCATTAACACATGTATTGACCTTTGTGCATTTATTTTGAAATATTAAAGAATTCAATAGGCTTCTGCCAACCTAGTAAATGCAGAGTTATTTTCAGAACCTGAGAATTACCTACAATGTCAAAGCATCATACAATGCAGATAATTTATCTAACCTTAACTTAGCCTAATTATTAATACAGGTGGTTCAGAAAGTAATAAAGACTTGCAACATCACCCTAGTCGTAATTTCATACCTCATCTTACAAAACATAGACATAACTGCACACTGGGTCGGGAAGCACAGATGCTTGTTTAAGACCCATTTCCACCTTCCTCTCCACGATTATTAGTAATCGTTGCCTTACGATGGCAAATCAACAGCAGTCGGCGCCAATTTAAGAATAACCTTCCAACACCCTGGAATGTTTTCATGCAAAGCTGTCAACTCTCAGTCTTCTAAGATGGTCACTCAATCATGTACTAATTGACGCCAACTTAGCTTAACTTCGATTATAACTAAACCAAGTACGCTAAAGCCTGCTGTCATAACATATATCTAAAATAACAGTTTCTGAGTCAGAAAGCAAATTATTGCTTAAGACTCATTAAAACACAATAAAAACTAAAAAACTAGACCTACACAATTAACTAACAGAAAGCATAAATTCCCCTATACATGTACTTAACTAACACAATATAACACAATATACATATTTAGGCTAGATATGACATTAAACAGTGTTTACAGAAAAGCAAGGTAACCAGCTATCTGAATGAAAAAATAGCTTTATTTTCTGTTTTAGACCTAGCCTAATGACACATATCTATACAACCTAAAATACCTAATTAGGGTCTACTATCTAACAAGTAATTTTACACATTGGGCAATATTACACCAACTTCTTATATTTATCCTACAAATTTTTAAATTGATTTATGGATTTTGCTTCTACAATTTCCTCTGGAAGCTCATTCCAGCTATTAATAATTCTCTGACTAAAAAAGTTTTTATGCATATCTAATCTACTTCTAGGTTTAACAAGTTTGTATTTATGACCTCTAGTTCTGCAGCTATTAATTAAATTAGACCAAGTGTTGTAATCAACCGTACTAAATCCCTTTAGAATTTTGAACACTTCTATCAGATCTCCCCTAGCTCTTCTCTCTTTCAGAGTTACTAATCCTGTACATTTTAGTCGGTTTTCATAACTAAAATTCTTGCACTCCTTAATCAGTTTTGTCGCTCTAGCCTGTACTTTCTCTAATTTATCTATATCTGCTTTTAGATAAGGACACCAAGCTTGGACACAATACTCCAGTTTAGGCCTAACCAATGATTTATATAATTTTACTATTATATCTTTTCTTTTGCTGGTCATAGTTCTTTTAGTCAAACCTAGAACAGAATTCGCACTGTTAGCTACTTTATTAACTTGTTCTCTAAACTTTAATGACTTATCTACCAATACACCTAGATCTTTTTCACTATTGGTCGACTTCAGTATTGTGTGGTTTAGAACGTAATTAGTATTAAAACTATTTTTACCCAAATGCATTACCTTACATTTATCAAATTGAATTCCATCTGCCAGACATTAGACCAATTTTGTATTTTTACTATATCATTTTCTAATATTCTAACATCATGAGCATTGTTAACACTTTTGCAATTTTTGAATCGTCCACAAATTTATTAAATTTAGATAGAATTTCTTCATCTATATCATTTATATATATTATAAATAATAGAGGGCCCAGCACAGATCCCTGCGGCACACCACTTTTAACATCAGACCATTCAGAAAACTCACCCTCAATGCACACTCTTTGTCTTCTATTTGTCCACCAACTCTCTATCCATCTTAGTATATTGCCTGTTATACCATGCGCCTCTAACTTTTTAATTAATCTCTTGTGCGGAACCTTGTCGAAAGCCTTTGCGAAATCTAAATACAGAACATCCACACAATTTCCTTTGTCTAGTTCTTTAGATACTGCCTCAAAGAAGTCTAATAAATTAGTGAGACAGGAACGTCCACTAGTAAAGCCATGTTGACTATTGCTTATTAGTTTATTTGCTTCTAGAAAACTAGTAATTTTATCCTTAATGGGGCTCTCGAAAACTTTCCCAATAATACTTGTAAGACTGATAGGTCTATAGTTTTCTGCTTTGTCCTTTCTTATGTATTGGTACAATTATAGCCTCCCTGAAATCCTGAGAGACAAATGCTGTCTTTAGACTAGAGTTAAACAGCGTTACAAGGCTTGGAGCCAACTCTTCACTAAGCTCCACCAGCATTTTTGCATGTATCTCATCTGGACCTGGACTCTTGTTTACATTTAAATAGTGATTTCAATTTTTGCACCATAATACTATAGTTCACATCAATATCATGCAATGATTCATCAATATTGCCCTGAAAAACTTTGCATGGCACTGGCATATTTGTCACATCTTCCTCTACGAAAACTGTACTAAAGTACTTATTTAAATGAACTGCAGCACATTTATTATTTTCTATAATGTTTCCAGTAGTATCTCCTAAAGGTCCAATTTTAGTTTTAGTTTTTTTGTTTGCATTAGCATAAGCAAAAAAACTTGTTGCATCGTTCTTTATATTATGAACTAATTTTTTTTCAAAATATATTTATATCTAATACAGATTCTTTTGCATTTTATTTATAAGATGTTCTGAACCGTCGTCACCAAGGCAGTATCTGTAGTGAAACAGGTTGCACAGTGGACTGTTAATCCTGAAGTCCTTCATTTAATCTGCATCATTTCTCATTTTTAACTTTTTTCAACTTGACAAGTTGGCATTTAGAAGATATATGATACACTATATCCCTTTTATTAAAGGGATAACAAAATCGAAATAATTATAATTAGGCTAAACAGTCCCTACTTATAATGGTTTAGATTAAATTGATTTTGGATATACATCATATTTGAAACATTACATTTTCTTTTCTGCAGTGTAATACTTTTGTGTTGTTAACGTTATTATTGTGTAGCCACTGTTGCGTCTTGATCATATTTTTATACTGGTAATGTTGATGTTATAGCAGTTCTATCTATGGCTGAATCTCATTTAATGCCCACTCCTGCATACAGATAAAACAATGTACACATCCACAAGACTAAGCA
Source organism: Enchytraeus crypticus (assembly GCA_905160935.1). Taxonomy (NCBI): domain Eukaryota; kingdom Metazoa; phylum Annelida; class Clitellata; order Enchytraeida; family Enchytraeidae; genus Enchytraeus; species Enchytraeus crypticus. Next base: position 550,985 of record CAJHZI010000252.1, on the reverse strand, counting down.
AATCAGCATACAGGCACAAGACTAATGGCCGTAGTTACTAGTGATATAATCAGGTATTTAAACATCAAAAGTTGTGTAAACTACTGATTAGTCACAATTTAATATTCTGCAGGCTTGAATCGATGTGTAAAGTAATGCAAAGCTCTGCGCACTTGTTTTCGGGCGTTTAAACAGTTGACATGTTACATCGCTGATTAAGAAATAATATTCTGACTTTGTTTACCAAGTAAGCTGATTGGTCGATCAGCCTGAGGGATAGCGCTGTGATTGGCTGACAGACAATATTGGCAGTTGTCCTTGTAGTTAATTTGGTTGGTTGACCTTTTAGTTAATAACCATGCAAAAAAATTTAGTGAATACCAAAAATTCTGATCAGTAGTTTTACAAACAACAGAGGCGTAAACTATCAACTGATCAAAGAAAGGTTAGTAAATGCCGGTAAAAGCAAATACAACATACAAAAATGACACACAAATATGCATGCATACACGCACATAATATACAACTGTTTAAACGCCCGAAAACAAGTGCGCAGAGCTTTGCATTACTTTACACATTACTTTACACAGTACAACATTATTTTCTCGACTTATCAGACTTATATTAGAGAAGAAATTTAAGAGATCAGTATTAGCCTGTAGTTTCTGAACATCTTCAATAAAGTAAGTTCTAAGACAAACTGACAGAATTTGACAATCTTTTACATCTAATTAATGTCTGTTATCTTGTAATACTATGTTTTAAAGATTATTTAAACTTAAACTTTTTGAATAAATGCTGCATTTAAATACTGTTTACAAAATATTGTTTACAAAATGATGTTTACCATCCAAAAGTTTTCAAAGTTGCATTATCTTTAAAGTTAAACTTTTTTTTTGACCGAGCTGCATCATGGAATAAGGTCTCAAATTTATGTATCCTATTTTTACACTGTACAGATTTGCAAGCTAATTTTATAGTACAAATGATACTTTAAGGTTATCCACTAATAATAATTTATTCATTTATTTCAAATATTTGATAGAACGCAGAAATCCTGCAGTTAGAATTAATTAATTACAGTTACAATTTTTTGTAGTTCCAAGTACTCACATGTTACGCCTATTATGAAGTCTTTTCACTGGCTAAAGATTAAAGACCGTATCATTTACAAAACAGCTTCGTTAACCTATAAGTCCATCACCATCCCTGGACAAACTTGTATGTCTCACTTGATTAAAGTGATGCAACCTGCTATTACTCGGTCTTCTGAGTTAATAACTCTTGTGAGACCTAGCTTACCTTCACGCTCTAAGCTATCTAATCGTTCTTTCCAGCATGCTGCACCGCAGATCTGGAATTCTCTTCCATTCAATCTTTGGAAGTCTTCATTTGAATCACATCAGCCTTTGCTTTCCTATAAGCAGTTCCATAAGCAGTTGAAGACCTCTCTTTTCCATCTCTCTTTTCCATCCAGTGTTCATGAGCAGCGACCTGCGCCCAAACCACCTTTTCTTTAACTCCCTTTACTTTGACTGAATTTCTGGATTTTAAAATTTGCACCGTTTTTGGACCTTCTTTTTTTGCTCGCCGGCTTGATTTTGTCTCAATAGTGCTCGATGTTGTCATTGATGACTGTAGCACTCTAATTGTTGTTGTTGTTATTATTATTATTATTAGAAAAGCAAATAAGATAATTAATAACAAATTCGTGCAGTAGACTAACGATCTACAAGAGACTTATTCAGATATTCTATGTTGCAAGTCCGGCCCCCGCTCCGCCCCAGGGTGGGATCCCTTCCCTCGGTACCCCTTCCCTCCCAGGTGCGGCCCTCCTGAGTGGGGCACTCCGGGGTGGGGCATCCTCCCTCCCGGGTGGGGGCCCTATCCCTCCCCATGTGGGGCCCTCCCTAAGTGATGACCCTCCTCTTCCTGGCCCCCTCCCTCCCAATGACCCACCCTCCTCCCGGGCCCCCTCCCCGGGTTGGCCCCCCTCCCTCCCCGGGTGGGGCCCCCTTCCCTGGATCCAGGTGGGTGACCCTCCCTCCATCGGGTGAGGGAGCACTCCTCCCTTACCTGGGTGGAGGGGCACCCCTCCCTCTCCCGAGTTTGGGGAACCCATCCCCAGGGACACCCTGTCCCCTGGGGTACCTCAGCTAGGATCGAGGTGGATTGCCCCTTGTGGGGCCGCAGCGACACACACTCCTCTACGACCGCCACATATATATTTCTTTAATTAGCGAGCCGAAGTTCGCCCGACGACCAAGGACGAGACGCCTCGAGGTCAGCAGTCAACTCGAGGTCAGCAGTCAAGCAGAGGAAGAACCGACCGAGGTCAGTCCCTCTTCCACTGTAAGAGAGCCTTGCGGCCACTTGTTAACGTCTCAGTTAACTGACGACGAATGTGGCCTGCACTCAGGAATTGTAGAACCGGTTGTTTGAAACCGGTTACGCTAACCGGTACAAATAATTATGGGCATGAAACTTATAGGCAGGTAGATAAAATCTCAAAATAGTGATACCCGGACATTTAATGTGTAAAGCTGAATTTTTGTGTAGTTATAGAGGATGTTAAGGACTACTCGTATGAAAAGTTCCCCGTTTCTAGGACCTCGGGGAAAAAAGTTATGACCATTCTAAAATCGCTGATTTTGTTAAAGAATACGGTCATTAAAAAGAACAAAAACAACCTCATATTTGTTTATTTTTGAGCGATATAGTATGCTTTGCTGTAAGTTTGGAAAATTAGACAATTAATTCTAATTGATATCTTGCTTAGACGTTATCAATATGTTATTTAAATCGTGTAATTGGATATAAGTAATTGAAACTTAGAACTAATTAATTTCGGGACTGTATTTCGTTAATTATAGCTAATGAATAGTTTTAATTAACAAATTCTTAGACTATTAATGTAGGTATTAATAAAATTAATTACAGTTATCCAGGGATTAAAAATCAACTAATTGAAGCTCTTGAGAGATGGTTGAAGATTTGCGAGAGAAATAATTTCCGGAAAATCAATGCGTTATTTGTGTTTTATATGCAACTAATGTTGATGAACCGATCTGATCGAACTGATCTGACTTATATGATCTCAGGAGTTTGACACACTATTAGAAAGTGCTCTTTCACGCAATGATAATGAACTCTTACATCATCAAACATCTTGTGATCAGCCAGTTGTAGTGCTCAACAGTTGCAGAAAGCCATACTACAAAAGAAGAAATAACAAACTTAAAACAAAAAATTAGCAACTGGAACAAGATTTAAAAAATGATTCTATAGGAAAAAAACTTTGTTCATCTATAATTTTTAACTGGAAAGCGCAATGCTTGTTTTGCTTTGAATTATCAGATCAATGATCAAAAGGAATACAATACAGCAATGTCAATGGAACTGCGAAGCACTGTTCAAGAGCTTTGACGAAGAAGGAATGATAACTGGGGATTTGAAGTCATGGGATGAATGGAAATGTGTTGTGATTTAGCGGCAGAAGAAGCCATATATCACAATCTTTGTTATTTGAAATTTGTCAGAAGCAGGGCTAAGGAAGGTGCCAGTGCGGGGACTATACACTGACCTAGATTAAATGAAGATTATCAATCAGTATTTTTAGACTTGCGAGTGGTTGGGAGAGAACTGTGAATGAGATCTATATCCAATACAAGATGTAATTAAGAGAATGCAAGGTATAACTACAGGTGGCAATGCCTATTCTGCAAAACATCTGAAGCGAAAGCTTGTTGAGCGCTATGATGATAATATACTGTTCCTGAATATCTGGACAAGAAATGTGATTTGTTTTCACAATTTTAGTTCATACTTAATTAGTGAGAAGTGGCATATGGAGAGGAACGATGATATGTCAGATGAGAGTAAAAGAATCATAACAGTGGCAGCTAAATTGATTGCAAATGAGATCAGAGAATTAGAATATGATATGAATACTTATCTGCCAGTACCTATCTATTGAGCGCAGGAACTACTTTCTTCCTCTTCAGCATCAGCTTCTCAGATCATTAGCACCATCAACCAATAAGCAAAATAGCATTTGACTGAGTATCATTCAAGCTGCACGGTCAACTCAATTATTGTACCATTGCTTCTCGGTTTGGGTGTGTCGGTTGATCACTTGATAGGATTCAAACCATTAATTGAGCAGCTGGCACGTTTAGGTTTCTCTGTGTCATATGACGAAATTTCACGATTCAAACAGTCCACTGTAACTTTGAAGCCTTTTGATATGAATATTCACCCATATCCTGAGGTATTTACACAATGGGTTTCAGACAATGCAAATCATAATGTTGCTGCATTGGATGGCAAGGGTACTTTTCATGTTATGAGCATTATAGCCACTTCCACTGTGCTAGTTGCTAATACTGAGCAAGATAATTTAATGCCACTGGCACATAATTTGAGACACCGTAAGGCCCATAAAATAATAAGAAATAAATCCAAACCCATTCTTCCAATCTTCCACATGTCTATGTACAGTTTGACCACCATGACATTTAAACCACTGTGTCAGCTACTTTTTCCAAGCACATTGCCATCAATTGTGAATTTGGGTTTGGTTTGGCATATGAATTGGTTGTGTAAATATAACAATCACTCTATCAAAACGATTTTTTATCACTTATAGACTTTAATCCATCTGATGAGATTTGCTTATACTCTATGCTTCTACATGTTATGGACAGTGGTTCAACCAAAAAAATTCTAGGAGGGCTCAAATTTTTTCACTACTGCCTTCGGTGACTGAACTGGGGCCACACTCTACCTACTAGCTTACTAGCAAATCCAGTATTCCACTAGCTTACCTCCACCAACACCCATACTACAGTCAGGGACATTGGTAGAAAAGCAATTTGTGTGTAGGGAGGATCATTTTTGCATTGACAGGCATAAAGTAGGGGGTGAAGGGGGGCACACGAAGGGGCTAATACACCCCTCCCCAAAGGAAAACATTTTTGTAATTTGTGAGAAAACTGGTGGACTTTCAATGCATCTTAGAATGAATATAGTTAATTATATTTCTTTTTTGTATTTTTTTTTGTAAGAATTTTTCAATAACATATCAAGTCATATCAGTCCAATTATGATTAATTAAAAAATCATTAATTATTAAATTAAATTATTATAAATGGTCTAATTATGGTTATTAGACCATTTGTACTGAAACTACTGAAAATGCTTCGTTGTTCTGCTGGTGTTATAATTAAACTTTCACTTAGCATAACCAGCCCATTTCCTATCCTTTCCCTCCCTCCGCCAAAAACCTTGCAGATCTGGATGAATTGCGAGTAACGTAAGTAGGGCTGGAACTCAGGCTAATTATGCCACTGTTCATGGACCAAGCATCAAAGCACATGTAATCTTAATATCATCTTTATTATGAGAGGCTTCCTTACTCTTCCGGTCACTGATATGCTATTGAGCAAGAAACTGACATTAAATTTGGCTGTAATGGCTTTAATTTTTGGCTTTATCTTTATTTGTTGCAGACACATGATTAATATTTCATTTGCTGAGTTTTGTAGCCCTACAATAATTTTTTAACGCTTTGAAAATCTCTCGAGAAAATAAAAATTGTTAATTTTCGTTTTTTGAACATAACTTTTTTATTAGTAGTGCTACGAATAGGGAACTTTATATTTGAATTCAGCTCAAAATTCCGCTTCCAACGAATTTAAATTTGGCTTAAACGTTAAATGTCCCAGTTTTTTTTATTTCTACCCGACTATTATTATAAAATTTCTTCTTATCATATATATATATATATATATATATATATATATTATAATAGTATATATTTGTATGCTTTGTAGACTTTGAGAAGGCCTTTGACAGGATTGATTGTATAACGATGATGAATGTCTTAAAAAGATTAGGAATTGACTGAGAGATAGAAGATTAATTTTGAACTTGTACATGAATCAAAGAGCAGTAATCAAAATCCAACAAGAATACTCAGAAGAAGGTGAAATAGGACGTGGAGTAAGACAAGGTTGTAGCATTTCGCCGCTGCTGTTTAACATTTACGCTGAGGCAATGATGGAGGAAGCCATGAAAGACTTGGAAGAAGGAATAAAAGTAGGAGGAAATTTGTTACAAGATGTACGATTTGCAGATGACCAAGCAATGGTAGCGGGCAGCGAGATTGGATTGCAGAAGATAATGGATAGGCTGAATGATACAGCCCTAAGATATTGCATGAAGATTAATATAAAAAAGACCAAGGTTATGAGAGTGTCCAATAATAAAAGTGAAGTTAATATCACAATAAATGGTACGAAATTGGAACAGGTAAGGAGTTTCAAATATTTGGGTCATCCTATAGCCAATGATGGGAAATGTGAAACAGAAATATGCAGTAGGATTGCACAAGCAAAAGTGGCCTTTGGTAGTAGAAAAGAACTATTAACAAAAAGTCTAAAGAAAGACACAAAGATAAAGATAGTGAAAACTTTGGTTTGGACCACACTATTGTATGGATGTGAAACATGGACCTTAAGGAAGGAAGATATTAGGAAACTGGAGGCATTGGAAATGTGGATTTGGAGAAGAATGGAGAGGATTAGCTGGACTGAAAAGGTTACAAATGAGGAAGTCCTGGAGAGAGTTGGCACAGATAGACAGTTGATAAATGTATTAAGAAATAGGAAGAAGAGATGGATAGGACACATTCTAAGGGGGGAATGTCTATTAAAAGAGGTTATAGAAGGTAGAATGGAAGGAAAAAGAGGTAGGGGCTGGCCAAGATTAGGTATGTTAGATGATTTAAAGACCCACTCGTATGTGGAAATGAAGAGGAAGGCGGAAGACACAGAAGAGTGGAGGCATTATGTACCATGGACCTGCCAGTAGGCAGTGCACTAAGATATATATATATATATATATATATATATATACACATATATTATATACTTATTATAAAACATATTATTTTATATATTATATATATATATATATATATATATATATATATATATATATATATATATATATATATATGTATATAAATATATATCAGTATATTAAAGTAATGATTGATATTATAGTCATTCTATGTATTCCTATATTTACTCTAAGGCATAAAAGTCATTAGGTTACATGACTCTACAGCTGAGCATTAGAGTTGTTTGTTGATAAGCAATGCATCGAACACAGTCATAAATACAGGGAAAATTAAAATTTAATGTTCCTTAAATTGACATTTATATTGGCATTTACCCTGTAGTGGCTGGTGAATAAATTCGGCTGCAAGGCATCTTACCATTTCCTATATTCTAATAAGAAAGAAACACATTGAAAGGATTATTTTGTGCTTTTAAGATCAAACTGCTAGGATCGACAATACAAAAAGAATTTGTGTGTCAACAAACTGCGTCCGGCCTTCACCTTCTAGTGTCTGTTTACTTATTTCCTATTAGCTATATCTTTCAAAGAATACACAGTGGTTAGGATGTACACGGTGAACAAGGTCTTGGAATAAGAAGTGGGAGGAGCTATAGGGTTAGAATTTTCTAGTACGATATACTGACATCAACTGTTCAACTGATTTCAACCGGAAGCCTCTGTGTTTTAGTGGTATAGATGCTAGGCTTTAGATCATGAGGTTCGGTGTTCGATTCTGGCTCGAGTCACTCTTAGTTTTAAAGTTTTACTAATTTTTTTTAGTTACTTAGGAATATGTTGAAGTTTAGGGTAAAGGGTAGGGGTTAGGGTTAGGGATAGATTAAAAAGTTAAATTGAAATTACTTTGTTTTTTACAGTCTATTCAACAATATTAAGTCCTCCCACTAGTCTTCTTATTCCAAGTGCTTATCACCACCATGTACATCCTAACCACTGAGAAAATAATATTATTCTTTATAATATAATATAATTAATATTGGCTTATTAACTTGTACCTAGATTATTGAGAAAGTAAAGAGGCACACTTATACAATGTAATTAATATTCTTAGGTGGATAGGTAACAAGCAATTGTGCTTTCTCACCCAGTGTTTGTTATGTTATGTTATGTATTGATCGAGTATTCTTTTAATGGCAAATTTTACAGCACATAGATGTAATTTGACGGTTGCTAGTTACGAAAGGGCCTTTGTTGCCTTTATTACATTGAAATATTAGCTTTTTGGATTTTATGAATCTTTTTCGACTCTCGGCTTCAAGTCGACTCACTAACTAATGTGAATGATTAACTGAAATATTCTGATGAAACTCTCCTACAGCAATGTTTTACATCTATATTCTCTTGGATGTCTGTTAATTTCTTAGCGCTTAATGTATTTAAAACTGAACTCTTGTTGTTTGGGACACCTTAACAGCTTCTAAAGCTGAATGAGAAACTCTTTCGCTGTCTTCGGGTATTACAATTTCACCCGTTTCTTCTATTTGGTGAGGGATCTCAGTGTTATCCTTGATAAACACCTAACCTTCCTTGAACACATTGCTATAACTTCACAGGCATGTTTCTTCCTTATCCGTAATCTTTGTCGAATACTTCCGTATTTGTCACATGAGATCACTGCTGTGCTTGGTGCAGCTTTTTTTGCAATCCAGGTTAGACTACTGCAATTCCTTATTTTTAAATCTTCCTGGCTGTGAGATTGATCAGTTGCAGTTCGTTCAGAATTCTCTTGCTCCCACAATTTTTTGTAGTTCTAAGTTCTCACATGTTACACCTATTTTAAATTCCTTACATTGGCTAAAGATTTAGAAAGATTAAGAAACGTATCATTACTCTTGTGAGACCTAGCTTACTTTCACGCTCTCAGCTATCCAATCATTCTTTTCAGCATGCTGCACCGCAGGTCTGAAATTCTCTTCCATCCACTCTTCGGAAGTCTTCGTTTGAATCACTTAGGCCTTTGCTATCCTACATGAGCAGTTTCATAGGCAGTTGAAGATGTACCTTTTCTGTCTTTCTTTTCCATCCAGTGTTCATGAGTTGCGACCAGCACACAAACCTCCTTTTCTTTAAGTTCCTATATCTTTGGACTGATTTTTTGGATTTTGGAATTTTGCGCCGAAATTTTTACTCTTTTTGCTCATCGGCTTGGATTTGTCTCTGTAGTGATCAATGTGCAAAATGCATAAGAACCTTCATAAATATAAAATCTTCTGATTTTACTAACGAAGGACATGCAGTTTTCTTTATTCAAGGCTAAAATTACTGTTGACGAAATTTTATATATCTTCTGATACATTCTACATATCAATGACAATGTCAATGAAGACATCTGTGAAGGAAAATGTTTGAATTATCATCTCATATATTCTCTTATATCAGAATAGTGCTTGATGTTGTCATTGATGATAGTAGTACTTTATTTGTTATTATTATTATTACTATTGTATGCATAAAACAATATAGATGTATTAAATGCATTGAACTCTATGTATAAATATGGGGTGCACCTGATTTGATTTTTTCAAATCTGCTGGAACCGGATTTCAAACACAAATCCGGCCGAAACCGGATTCGGATTTAACGTAGTTATAATTGTCATCTTAGAATTCTGTATAATGCCAGTGATCAGTGACATGCGAGCCCAGAATTTGTACCCCGCACATACTGATTTGCAGGAGTTGCTGTTGAAAGTCATTATCATCATAAAATTATTAACTAGGTAATCAGAGTTTGCTAAATCAATCATCGTCATTGGAGCATCCACTAAGTTATAAGCGTTATTTTATATTAAAATGATTGCCAAGTCCGACTGGATTTGGCAAACTCTGCCGGAACCGGATTTGCAAAAAGTGCCGAAATCCAGTCAAATCTGAACCGGAATCTGATACACCCGTAATAAATAGACAATAGACTTGACTGTAGAACAATCATAGCCTTTTTCCTTAATAGATATAGCACCTAGAGAGAAGGAAAGACGAAGAGAAATTAACAGTAATTATGTTTTTCTTATTTTATAGCAAATTTATTTAATCCATGTTCTTTTTGTTAATCAGAAAGACTAGTATGACTGTAATTGAGGCCTAAGATCTGTTTTAATTCAGTATGGAGTATGCGTCTAACCTGTAGGACCAGTTATTGGGTATGGACGTTGATTTACCATTTTGCTTTTCTGCAGTCGTCGTTCGAACTTTGTCTTGCTACTGCTTTGCATGCTAAATCTGAATTGTACGTTGAAATATCTCATCAGAATACTTGCCTACGTCGTTGTACCACGGGATATTTTCGACTAAGTGCTTGGAGTGATTGTCATCCATTGTTGACATGTCATCAACTACATTCGGAAGTGAAGATTTTGGGAAAACTAGTCTATGGTACTGTGAAGAAGGTTGTTCATTTTGCAGCATCGTTATTAAATTTTTCTTTTTGCGATGCTAATTCAGGAGATCAGTTGTTTTGGCATTTTAACTTTCAACTAGGGTTTTACCCATGCTGGAAATATATGTAAAATATGTAAAATTTAATTTCTAATATTGCATTTATGAAACTCTTGAGTGTGATTTAAAATTTATAAAGGTGTAATGGCCATATTATATCTTTTGCTTTTGTAGAATAATTAACTGAAATAAGCTACACTGTTTAGATTCAACTAGGAAGCCACTGTTTTGTAATTTTCCACTCAAACAAATTAGGCTAAATTCAGGTTGATTTCTAAGTGGTTTGCAATGGGGGGAATTAAACTAATAGGCTAAAATTTCATGTTCTTGAAAGAGCTTTGCAAATAATTTTAACTTTACTTATATTTACTTACGATATGGGAATGCATTATGGCTACAGCAAATTTTTCTGTGACATATTTTTAAACCAACATTTTTTTTGCACTAATACTTCAGTTTACTTATTACTTTTAATATGACTTTATATTAAAGTCAATAATAAATTATCAAGCCACATTTCCTTGACATGAAAATTCATGCAATATACAATATTATATCAAGTTTTATTTTGTTTCAGGTGTATCTAGCAAGGTGGAATAGATTTCAAATCGTACTTAATCGTCTTCGGCATGGCATGTACAGGTCTGACTTTCGTCATGGCTTGAATATGTTGAGAGGTCTTCAGTCGAGTCACCACGTTGTACAGCTGATTGGCTTTTGTGCTGAAGATGATGTATTTGCTACGGAGTATCATCCGTTGGGCTCTGCACTAAATTTGCCTTGTTTGATGGAATCTTCAACAGCATTGAGTTTTATAAAGACGGCATTGCTATTTCATTCAAGCAGTTCATATTCATTTCCATTTTCATCGCAGAGCAATCTGTCAGATGATACGATGTCTGTCGGTAGTTTGTATCCGAGATGTTGTAATCCGTCACTACATGAAATCCCTGAACTCTGCGTGTCGACGGCTCCTCCTCCTAGTCAGAAACAATCAGTGATTGCTAGATTTCAAGCTTGCAGGTTTACTTCTTTATATTATTTAGTGAATTTAATAGTAGAAAAATTTATTTTGAGAGGTTTTCTTAGTCTTTATTGGTAGCATTTGACAATTCTACTGCAGTAATTTAAGTAAAGAATAAATTCAGTCATTTTATGTATTGAAGTTAAAGCTAATAGTGACTTCATACTCTTAAAAATACACTGTATAGTACAGTGAAGTTTTCAGAAGCCATAAATTATCAATTCATCGTCATCATCATCCTCCCTTGAATCCCAGTTTAACCAGGGTCGGGATACGAATAGACTGTCCAAAATCCTCTCTCTCTTACAACACACCACCAGTCAATCCCCTATTAGAGACTTTTCCATTCGTTTAAATTTTTGTTGCTATTGCTCAATTTCTGGAGCCTAGGCGCTCACCAACCGAATGCCCTTTCTGACGTTGGTATGGATCTTAGTGCTTTAGTCGCCTTCTACGACACGTGCAGTCACTGGTTGGTCAATTCTTCAAACAACCCGGACTCAATACGGGGTCCAGAAATATCAATTGATACTAAAAAAAGACTTCTTCAATGCTATGTTCAACCAATATTGTTGTATGGAAGTGAAGTTTGGACAATTTCTTCTTTGAAGGAATAGAAACTTGAGGCAACAGAGATGTGGTTCTATAGAACAATGCTACGTATATCTTATAAAGATCACGTTAAAAATGAAGATGTTTACAAAGAATGTCAACTTGTCGTGACCTTTTGAACCGAATAAGACGACAACAGATGAAGTTTTTCGGACACATTATGCGGAACAAAGTAGTTGAAAATACCGTAGTGACAGGAATAATAGAAGGCAAAAGATGCAAGGGTCGACAGTGGATGGCGTTTATTAAGAGCAAATGGATGCAGCTAACTGAAACAGAGATTATCAGAGCTACAATGAACAGAGACATATGGAGGAATATGACCGCCCAGGCACAGGCACGGCACTTAGAGAAGAAGTAGAAGTATAGTACAGTACATATGTGCAAAACATTCACACTGCCTAAATTATCGCTATATTCTATGTAATTAACATAATTGGCTTAGTAATTAACACTCAGTGTTTTCCTATAAATATCACCGTCTTCTTTCGTGCGTGCATATTAACTAACACTGACACTGAATGCCTATACAAAGCACTGTGTTCTACACATGCTTATCAGTTAAAAATCACTTCAATATACAATAAGGAGTCGTGAGGTAGTTACAGGGTTTCATGTGAGACTTAATAATGTACGCCAGCCAAAATTAATGTCATCTACACCACTGAGTATCATGAATAAGGTGATTAAACCGCTAAATTGAATTAGTACTGAATTAGAATCACTGATTGAATTAGTTTTTGAACTACTTGTATTAATTATTAAACGTGTAAAGTGAAGAAAGTGTTCTTAAATTTATTGATTATGAAATAAATTTCTACATTGTTATGACAAATTTTTTATGATTTTGTAAGGCAAGTCTAAAAGAATTTTTTATTTTTCTCTTAGTATGTTATTGGTGTAATATTCGATTTTTTGTGTTATGTCTGGAAAATTAAAGAATAGAATACCTGTTAACTGCACGTGTCATAAGAAGCGGCTAAGCAAGAACCGAGGAAGGCCACAGGAAATGACCTCACAAGCCATCTCGTTTTCCAAGCTATAGACTTCATAAAGTATGATGATAAGGCTTAGCCTTTGTGAAGGGATTAACTCGTTGATCTTTGGAGTGCTCCATGTGGAGCGTGAAAGCAGACTGATTGTGATTGTGTACCTTGAATCTGTCACTTGGTTGAACACAGAGCGAGATGATATTGAGTAAAACGCATAGCAGGGTGTATTGATTAACAAGAGTCTAAAAATGATATTCAAAATTCTAATCGCTGTATATTTAATTTTTCTGTATCTTGTGTGAACCTACAGGAGTTACGTAGAGGCCCTGTCTTTTCTGCATTCCAGTCCGCTAGGCAGAAGAGTCATGTGTGACTCGAATGATGTCAGTAAAACTCTATCGCAGTACCTACTGACTTCAGATCTCCGGCTGATACTGAACGATCTTGATGCCTTACCTGAAGTGACCAATGAACTGAAGATTAAATGTGGCCATAATGAAATAAAGGGAGACTTTGCAGCACCCGAGCAACGGTGGAATGCTGATTTGGGAGCATTTAACGATAGAACTATGCCTTCGTACGATGAGAAATCCGATGTTTGGAAAATACCGAGCGTGTGTGAATATTTCATGGCATCCTGTGCTGATTGTGATCACTCACCTAGTACTATAATTTGGTTTCATTTATTTAATATTCATAAAAAATGTAAAAGTACCGATCCCGAATTACGACCTTCTGCTGAAGAAGTTTTGCAGGAATATGATACAATTTCTAAAAGATTATTTGGGCCTTTGGCGTAATGTTTTGTAATTTTTTATTATTGTTTTGAGAATTTTAATTGTAAGAGAATTTATTTTAAAATGTGGAAGCAAATTTTGACTAAACTTTCTATTTTGTGTTTTAATGGCTGATGAATGTTTAAAATATACGACAGCAGATTATATATATACAAATACTTGTAGTCGTATACCTATATACAGTCATCATCCCTTGATTCTCAGTTTAACTAGAGTCGAGATTATAAAATTTTGTAGCAATTTCTGGAGCCTAGGTGGCAGGTGCTCTTCAAGCGAATGCGCTTTCTGACGTTGGTTTGAAATCTTTGGATCTTGGTAATTTGTCGCCTTTTATGACGCATGCCGTCCATGATTGATCTATTCTCAGCAACCGGGGAAAACAGTGCCTCTAAAAAATATTTCTATACATGTGTAAGAAGCTGCATTAAATGTCTGTTTCTGTTCAACGACATGGTTGAAGATGATGCGCTGAGTTTTGACCCTTGGCCTCTGGTTTTCAAACAAGTGGCGATTATTCGGCCAGTTGTGCAGATAATTTGATGCAATGGCATTATTGCACTAATGCGTAGCGGGAATACATATCATTTATGTGCAGTTAAATTGGTGCACAGTTTCTACCTGCACTTATTTTAATGCAGTTCTAATTGTCTACTACTCTTCTTCATAGTGACGTAACTAACAACTCGGCCCTCAGTCCGTTTTATATAACTATTCTTCACTTAGTAAGCTATAATCAGACTTTCTGGTGCGTTGCTCTCTGTGCAAATACGAAACTAACATCAAATTTGAAAGCTCCTTGTTCTTTGTAGACTCTAAGTAGTTTCAGCTTCGTTGATGACTCCATCTAAAGTTCACATCTTCTATTGGCTATTAATTATTTTTGTCCATCAGCTCTGACCAACTTACATAAGCCTCTCCTAATAGCTCTACAAGTGTGCCGCTAAGGCAATTAACGAGTTCGATCTCGGGGCATAATCTCCTCCACTTGGGCATATACATGTCGAAGCTATTACATATATACTTATATACATATAAGAATGAATACGTACTAATTTAAATCGTTCTCTGAATTTTGCCGTGGCACCTTTTGACGATTCATTTGTGCATAGCAATCGGTTTAGCTTAATTTAGGCGTTGAATGTTCAGCTGTGGCAATGTTGACGAGGCGAATTCAACGTGAGTTGGCTTAGTACCTGAAAAATTTGATGATCTGATGGGATTAATATAAAACTATTCTTCATTTTGCGAAATGGTGAAAGTCACTTTGATTAGTGTTAGTATTTTAAATACTTAAATTTTATTATGTATCTCTACCATGCTAAACATCTCTACCACATTTACCACTATAGGCTACCAACGACCACTAGCGCCACCAAAGATGTTAAATTGACCGATTGGAATTATTTATCCACCCGACCCGTTGCGTCTGGTGTACTGTTGAGAAATATACAGAATTGAAACAGATTAAATCGCTACTGACCGATTGACTAAGAATGACGTCATGATAAATGGCTGATGTTTATGTTTCTAAGATAAATACCGTTTTAAAAATATTTCAATCTACTTGAATATTGCTAGAAGTATTGTAATAACTATTATATAATATTTCTATTAATGACTTCATTCCAACGATTATCTTCTGAACTCTAATTCGGATAATTTTAGAGATCTGAGATATTGGCTAAAGATGCCTCGTTGTGAGGGTAGATCTAATGGACCGGGTCATATTGCTCCGTGCCCGGTTAGTCGCTCGGATAAATCGGTTAAACTTCGTCAAGGTGATCTGACGCTGTGTGACGATTGCACAGCTGCTCGTTTCCCCTCCACGGATGTAGACGGGATAACACAGTCTTCCACTGTGTTATCCAATGAGTTACTAACAGCTGAGCCTGGTGATCAACCGACTATAGCGATGAAGGCTGGAGATATGTCAGTGGGTGATGCTATTTCCCTCAATCCTGTTCGTAATGAGCTCCTATGCTTCGTGATGGATAAGTGTAATATCTTAGCTTTTGACCACCTGGTTACTGTTTTTTCTTCCTTCTATAAGGAAAATGAAATAATGTTGGCTCGGAATCTAATCGAGAAACATTCCTCGCAGCGTTTAAAGAAAAGACAGGGTGATTCCAAGATGAGAATAGCTATGGAAGACATTATCAAGATATGTCTCAATCCATCCATCACACTTCCTGTGTACTACGCTGTGGACCTCAATCATTTACCTCCTGTTGACATCAAGCATTGTGATGTATCTGCTCTATTACAGGAGATCAGTTTGCTCAGATCTGAAGTGAGACAGTTTGGTCAGTTGCGTGATGAGCTATCGGAGCTTAGGAAGCTAATGACGCGTTCTAGTCAAAAGAATGATAACTCTGACTGTGTTATAACTAATTCTACTGCACAGGATTCCGTGAATGTATCTGATACGCACGCTCAGGCTAATGCTAAAACCTCTGATGCTGGTAAAAGTTCTCGTGTGAAATGGACAACGACTGGTAGGGTGAGGAAGGATACGCAAGTGGATGTCAATTCAGGTAATGTCTCTGCAGCACTGAATACTTTTAAGCCTGTAGTTAGGGCTGCTTCTGATTCCGTATCAGTGGATAGCTTTAATGCTATCAGGTCAACTTTAGATTCTGCCTCAACCACTATGGCTGATGTGCGGAAGAAGTCAGTGAGCACTGGTGCTATGAAGAAGACATCGACTGTAGCCAGTAAGAAGGTTTTTATTGGCAGAGCTGTAACTTCTAAACTAGCTGCTGCGAAAGTAGCAGCTAGTTTAGAAGTTACAGAAGTTACTCGAAACGTTGCAGTGCTTTCCTGACTAGACTGGATCCAGCCACAACTGTCGCTGATGTTCGCAATTATGGGATTGATAGTGTTGCAGCGACTACTGGATATATTCTGTCTGACAAGTCATTAACATGTACTAAGCTAACTACAAGATATGATAGCTATGCTTATTTTTCAGTTACATGCAATATTGATGCTAATAATTTTAAGCAAGTGTCTGATGTTATTTTTTTCTGTTAATTGTTGGCCTGAGGGCATTCTAGTGACGAAATTTTATCACCCTGTTAACAATCGCAATCTAAATGGCGCCACAGTATGATTCTAGTCTTAATTATGTTAGTGCTCAGGATAAAACAATGAACAGGTCCTCTGAGCTCCGATTTTGTTCCTTTAATTGCAGATCTGTTAAAAACTGTACTCCTGCTATAAGTGACATTTGCAATAACTATGATATTGTACTCTTGCAAGAACATTGGCTGTTACCTAATGAATTGAACTATTTAGGTCGTATTCATGCTAGTTTTCTGTCTGTTGGGATCTCTGCTGTTGATATTTCTAATAATATATTAGTCGGGCGCCCTTATGGCGGTACAGCTATTTTATTTAGAAATGATATTTTTAATAAGTACACTGTAGTTGATAGTGTTGATTCTAGAATTACAGGTTTAGAATTCAATACAACATTAGTCTCTGTATTGCTTTTAAATGTATATATGCCAGTTGATTATGGCGACAGTGAGAGCTTAGAACAATACATAGATTGTTTAAGCAACCTTAAAGCTATTGTGGATAGTGGTGTGGCTCAACACACTGTTATTGCTGGTGACTTTAATTGTAATACTGGTGAAATGAATTTTCGCTATTTGCTCTTGAAAATAATCTTAACGTTTCTGACATGGTTAGATTATGCAATGTTCATACGTACGTAAGTGATGATGGCTTGCGAAGATCTTGGATAGATCACATTCTTTCCAGCAGTTCATTTGTCAAATGATTTCAAGTATTCACATTTTGGAGGATGCAATTGTATCTGACCATAAACCTGTTTCTTTTAATATGAATATACCTTCTGAAAATATTGCTCATGTTAATGATGCTGTTAATACTAAAGTTAATGTTACCCCATTGTGGGATGTGTGTGATTCATATAAATTGTCGCAGTACGCTAATTACTTGGATATTTTACTCAGTGGTATTCTCATTCCTTTGGATATCATTATGGATCCTAATCCTTCCGTTAATAATTTGTCTATTAACAAGATTGACAGTTTCTATAATGATATTATTCTATGTGTATAAGATGCTGTTAACAAAATTATTCCCGCTAATATAGTTAAATGTAATGATCATATTATTCCTGGATGGAATACTTATGTGAAAGAAAGACATTCTATGGCCAAGGATAGCTTTATGAACTGGGCAGCAGCTGGAATACCCAGGCAGGGTTCTCTGTTGATATGAGGTTAGCTAGAGCTAGATTTAAGCTCTCTCTAAGGCATTGTAAACAGAATCAAGAAGCATTGAAAGCTGATGCTTTAGCTAACAATTTAGCTAGTAACAATGCAATCAAATTCTGGTCGGATATATCTAAAATGAATAGATGTAATGCTATAACAATGTAATCAGTATAGGAGGCGCTTCAGGTGCTGACAATATTGCTAATATGTGGAAGAATCACTTTAGTGCCCTTTATAATCGGGATCCTATTTCAATACACAAGACTGCATTTAATGAGAAACTTACTGTTTATAACACCAATTTCTGTTCTGGTCCACAAAGTTGTCTCTTATCTCGCTTAAGGATGTTGTTAATGTACTTAGTAAAATGAAAAAGGGTAAAGCATCTGGTCCTGATGGCATACATATTGAAGCATTTATGTATGGTAGCAATCGTCTCTCTGTATATTTGTGCTTTTTATTTAATTTATTTCTCAAGTTTGGCTATGTCTCCTCTCCTTCTCTGACACTGTCTTAATTCCGTTGTTTAAGAATAGGAACAAGAATTTATCTGACGTTGATAATTATCGTGCTATTGCCTTGTCTAACTCAATGTCTAAACTATTTGAGTCCTTATTATTTGACTACATTGTTTCGGCAGATGAATCAGGTGACTATCAGTTTGGGTTTAAGAAAGACCACTCTACTACTACTTATACCTATGCTTTTAAGCAAGTTATGGAACATTACAGAAGAAATGGTAGTCATGTCTTTGTAAGCTTTATTGACTTTTCTAAAGCTTTTGATTCAGTTAATTACTGGTTGCTTTTCAGTGAGTTATTGGACAGTAAACCCTCAGCTGAATGCTTTTTAGTAACGCGTGTTCTTGCGTTTTGGTACAGCCACCAAAGCTCTATTATTAAATGGCAATCTGCAATTTCTAGTAGCTTTCAGATTTCTAATGGCGTGCGGCAGGGAGGGATATTGTCTCCTTCTCTGTTCTGCTTTTATATTCGTAGAGTGTTACTCAAAGTTACACAGTCTGGTATAGGCTGTTATTTCATGAACAGATTCTTTAACGTCTAAGCGTATGCAGATGATATGGTTTTGTTGGCTCCCTCTTGGCGTGCTCTGCAACACTTATTGTATGTGCTGGAGTTTGCAACCAGGGAAATCAGCATGATGTGCAACACAAAAAACTGTTTGTATGATATTTAATCCGCTTATCAAATGCAAATCTATTTGTGCTAACTTTCCGAATTTTGTTCTTGATGGCCATGAGCTTTCATTTGTATCCAGCTTTAGGTATTTCGGTCATATCATACAGAATGATTTTCATGATGATTTGGACCTTAATCGCGAGATAAGGAATTTATTCTATCGTACTAATGTTCTTAAAAGAAAATTTGGCTTATGCTCAATTTCTGTTAAATTGAAATTATTTAGAAGTTATTGTTCTTGCTTCTATGATATAGCCTTGTGGAAGGTTTTAAATCAGCTGCTCTTAGTCGTATGAAGTCCTGCTATATAAAATGCGTTAAATCATTTTTTAACTTCCCAAAATATAGTAGTGTCACTGAAATGTTTTTATCTACTGGTTTGCCGATATTTGACACAGTGTTATGTAACTCTCGGTTTAGTTTGTTAAAACGTATCAAAGAGTCTCGTAATGCTCTTATATCCTCCATGTCAAGGTTCTGTCTAAGCTGATCATTGTTTTATGTTTAGCTTTTTTATCTTTACATGTGGATTACGTATTTCTCTGTCTTTTTCTCTTGTTTCTGTCATTGTATCGTGCAATGTCTTATGGACTGTTGTCTGAAATAAACGAGTGATGATGATGATGATTATTATAAGCCACTTGAATTGTGCTACAAAACAGAAACGAAGTGTTCCTTAAAAGTAAATAAAGACAGGAACCTTAGATAAACATAAATAAAAGGTCATATGTAATTATACTATTGTTATATATTATTACTCACTTGTATTTAACCTACTGGCGTATTCGATTATTTATAAGGCACTTATAATAAGACGAGGTAATGATTTTGCTACTATGGTGTACAAATTAAATGTGTAGAAATTGAGAAATAATACCATAATGCGTCATATCAGTTACTATCAATTTCTCCTTTTACTACTACGTGATAAATGTCATGTTTTTATTGTTATAGAACTGTAACAAAAGTTTTGCGACAGTCAAAGGTCGAAAATTTACTAAACTATACGTTATAATAGTACAAATTAAATATGCTATCATTGTCCGACCAAAAGTAATTGTCAATATTTTTATTTGTTTAATAATTAGGACTTGGGTTTCTAGCTTTAAAGTACTTGATTGCATCCTCCTCGGAAACTGATTGTCCTACGTATTGCTTCTCGCTAGGGGTGCGGTATATATATATATATATATATATATATATATATATATATATATATATATATATATATATATATATATATCATCATCCTCATCGTCATCATCCCTTAAATCCCAGTTTAACCAGGGTCGGGATACGAATAGACTGATCCCTTCATTTAAGATTTTTTAGCAATTTCTGGAGCCTAGGCACTCACCAACTGAATGCCCTTTCTGACGTTGGTTTGGATCTAGTTTTTGTTGCCTTCTGCGACACGTGCATATTTACTCGGTTGATCTATTCTTCAAGCAACCTGGACTCAACACGGGGGTGGACACGACACGGTATATATATATATATATATATATAAATAAACAATATATATATCTATTTATATATATATATATATATATATACCGTGTCGTGTCCACCCCCGTGTTGAGTCCAGGTTGCTTGAAGAATAGATCAACCGAGTAAATATGCACGTGTCGCAGAAGGCAACAAAAACTAGATCCAAACCAACGTCAGAAAGGGCATTCAGTTGGTGAGTGCCTAGGCTCCAGAAATTGCTAAAAAATCTTAAATGAAGGGATCAGTCTATTCGTATCCCGACCCTGGTTAAACTGGGATTTAAGGGATGATGACGATGAGGATGATGATATATATATATATATATATATATATATATATATATATATATATATATATATATATATATATATATATAATATATAGCCAAAATACCCCTATATTAATTATGTCCATTAAATTAAACATTTTGTTTGAACTGCAGTTATAGATAAACCAGAATGGTGCAAACACCGAGCCGCTGTATGATGCGGGCACGTCTCGTAGTCGCAGGCATTGGAATCTTTGTTGGATTGTCTATTCTGCTTACGTTCGGCATGGTCTACCATAACTGGGACACCGGTGTATGGGGACTCGCTTCAGGTACTTTAACCTTATGTTAGTAGAAGTGAAATTTTGAAGCTAAGATATTATTGCAGAGGAAATTTAAATAGTTTGTGAAACTGGAGCATTGATCATTAATCGTTTTAGGTTGTTGCTCATGTCGTCGTATCTGTTATAGACAAGTAAGTATGTTTTTTCTTATTGTTTGAACAGAACTTTCTGCATTCATACTGATACATAATTATGCAATTGGGCCCTCAATGATAATTGCCTAGGTGCTATTTAAATGTACTGTTGTGTACTTAGCATTTAAATGTTCTTGTGGACAGTATATAAACAATTCTGAAAACAGTACTTTGCCTATGTAGTACTGTACATTATAATGAAAACATTAGTCAAGCATGAACTTATTTCTGGCAGTAGCATATGATTGCTTGTTAAGTTATGTACTAGTATCTTGACTTGTATACTGCACTTTGACGACAGCAACAATACAATTAGAGTGCTATTGTTGTCCATGACAATATCAAGCATAAAGTAAAGAATCTATGCTTGCTCATGCTTAAGCTTTTACTATACTGTCCCTGGTATGATATTGTTCTAGTTTTTACAGATTGTTTGATACCCTGTATTTCTGGGAATTGTTTATGTTTTATTTCTTTTAAATGTTTTTTCTATTTGTATTTGTCAATGATAAGAACAATAATAACAACAATTAGAGTGCTACAGTCATCTATGACATTATCTGCAGTCATCAATGATTTGGTGTCGATGCTGAAATAAACACAAATCTCTCTTGTCTCTCTCTCTAGTATGTGGATGAACTGTTTGGTTAAGCCTTGATGAATGTCTCTATTGCGCAGTGGTTAGAGGTGTAGATAATGTCATGAAGTTTTAAATGACAGACCCTGACGTGAAGGGAACACTTGGTTCGAATCCCAGCCACGCTGTTCTGAGAGTAAAATCTCGGACATCCACTGGACTGGCTACATGGAAAATGGACTAAATTGCCTGGTGGATTTAACATGTGCTATTAAAAGTTATAGATATCAACGTAGTTAATCGTTTCACTATAATGTGTGTTGTTATTATTATTATTATTAGAATAATAATTATTATTATTATTGTGATTGTTGCTGTTGGTATTAGACGATTCACATGTGTACTTGTAAATTTCACATTCTGATTGTAGGAGTGTTTGCAGCCTTGGCTCTGGCAATACACATCATGTACATGCGTAATCCGTGGACCATTGAGCCAAGCTTTCTTACCGTAATGATCATCATCGGATGCTTCGGTCAAATAGTCTCATTGGCCGCCACTGTTTGCTACATTACTTTTGCTGCTATACAACATCAGGGTATGAAACTTCATGATTTTTTTGCTATTTTTGCAATATAGGTTTTGATTGCACCATTTCCTCAACCTAAGCTTTGCGTATTACAGAATCCCAGTAGGCAAGATCATGTGTTTCAGATTTGGAATTGTTTAATGCTTTATTAAGCTCATTGCAACTTGTTATCAGAACTCTAGATAGAAGATACTGTTTTAAAACGTATTTTTAATACATTTTAGCTCAGCTTTATATCTACGCTGACTAAACATTGTGCTGTTTGAAAACTCTCAGTTGTTGATCATTAGTACAATTTTACTTAGTTGCATATTAATCAGTTTCAGTCGTGAATTTCTTAGTGTGAATTATGACTTGAGAATTATTTCAATTTTGAGTGTGAATATTATTTTATTTTCAGTATAAAATTCAATTGTTAAAGCAAATTTTGTTTGAAAGCCACTTCTAATATAGCATTAATTCTTGTAACATTTTAGGATTTAATAACTGAAATCTTAATACCATATATTGATAAAGGCTAACAGCTGTAAATGTTTAATTTAACTAGATCGCTTTTCATGCTGCTACTGATTCTGTCAGAGACGATTTTTCCTTGGATTCAAATCAATGCGCTCCTGATTCTCAAATAAACTTGCAATGGTCTTGGCTATCCAACTGAAAGAGACTAACTTTGATACTTTTTTGTCTTTCTGTGGTTCTAGGTGTGTCGGCTGCTGGTAAGTCGTACTATGTGACAGCTGTTTGGACAGCTATGACGTGGAAGTGGTCCTTCCTTCTCTTCTACTACTCTCGTCAATACAGAAACCTGCAGAGGACTCTCTCAGTCCAGGCTGATCCTGTTATATAAATATCGGTTAAAGTTTTGCGTCCGTGATGTTTATGGTTTTCCTGCAATTCGTTGTTAGTTTATGATGAAGATTACAGCGTTCCACTGAGTAAACTGTATGGTTAATTAAAATTATGTTTAATTTGTTTACTGTTGCAATTAAATTTGTATTTCTGATTCTTCACCGGAATGTTAAGTTGGAGATGTTGGTTTTTCCTTTACTGTAACATCTGCTCTAGTACATCAGTGGTGAAAATCTTTGGAGCACCAATTGAAAAATCTACAGTAATTGAGTTTTCAAAATTGTTTTGAAGGTCAGTGGCTATGTAGTTGCAGACCAACTCAGTCGAGTGATGGTTATTTTACTTAAATTGCAAATTTAAAATTAATTTCAGTTAACCTTAGAATTTGATTAATAGTTACAGAAACATAGTGATGTGCACATTTCTATGAAAAATGATGATAAATTTTAGCTGGATGGTAGTGATTTGTTTGTAACTGCATTTCTTTTCTAAATTTATAAATTATTAATAATATATTAACCATTGTTGAGTATGCATGTGAGGTCCCTTTTGATGGCATTTTCACTCTTGACTTTGTAGAGAAATAAAAAATAATTGTAAATATTATCATCAATTGGTCCATTGTATGTATTTTCTATATTTTGTATATCGTAATTGTATTTAGTTAAGAATTAATGCCTACTAATAATTTTTAGTGGGCATTCGAAGATTATTATCTTTGTTATTTTTTTTTCTTACAGTATTTGCACATTTGTATTATTAAGGCTTGACTATCTTAGAAAAAGAAGCTATCAAACTGCTATACAGACTTTATGACAGATCCCAATATAATACGTGAAATCAAGATTTTTATTTGTGCCAATCTAGATCTGAATCAGTAACATTTGAAACACAATTTACTATGATGACATCTGGTTATAATCTTCTCACATTTCATTGTGATGTTATAATTTAGTTAATTTCGTAATAGTTTTAATTTTAGTTGTACTTATTATATTCATTGTGTAGTTATAGTTTAGTGTACAAACATCATCAGTTTTCTGTGAGCAATTCTAGTATGTCTGCTGTATTGATTATTTACTAGTAACAATAATGCAGTAGTCACTTTCAAGCTACTGTCCTGTACTTAATATTTTTTTTGCCACGCTTGACATTTTTCCTCATGATCTAGTATTAATTTGATACAAGAAATCATGTATGTAGTTGTATTATAATTATTGAATGATTCTAGTTTCTTGTATACAAGATATAATATATAATTAGATCTTGTCTATTTTTACTGAACTTATTTGCAAGCTTGGGGTATCCTTGCTGAAAATTGATTTAAGCTTAGTCATTGTAAGATAAGGACTATAGTGTTTCATATCAAGTTACAACGGTCCATGTATGAATTATCTTCTCCATCCTGCATTGTAATTAGCGCCATCTAGAATATCAAGTTCTGAGGTTGACAACAGTGTTTTTTAGGTTTAATTGTATTCTGTACAAAGTCTTTCTCCAAGATATACTATTTTTCATTTGCTTAGTTATCTGCACTCAGTTGTTTACAAAGTGCAGAACTTTGGCATATTGCCTATGGGCCATATCGAATCCAGTCTTTGTACAGTTCTCTCTAAACTCTACTTGCAATATTTTTAGGCCAAATTAATTATTAGTGTGTTATCCTCTTATAATGATGGTCATGGTTCTTTCTTTGACTGAGTCAATCAGTGAGTAAAATCTCCCTATTACTGCAATTATCTAAACCCTCCTTCCTTCCATTTCCTGATTGACGAATTGGTAGCAGTCTGCTGTCAGTGGGTGACTGCTACAGACCATTGTGATATTAGGTAAAGGTTGTGCATGCTGTCAAGGGTTACGCTTTAATTTAGTCAAGCTGTCTTGAATTGTAGGAATATGATGCGATGCTTATAATGATCAGTTCAATATAGCGGTTTTACAGCCTTGCAATTTTATTAGTGTTTAATATTCTTTACTTTCAATTTTTGTTAAAATGAGCTCATTGTAATGTTGTTGTGTAGCTTGAATAATACAACATGTTGCATCTTTAATTTGATAGCTGCTAATGATATTAAAGCTTATTTCAGTATCAAGTGATTTTCTTTGTCCAAGTTTTATGTAAATTTATCCTCTGTCTGGACTGGTGCAGTTGTGTAGCACGTCATTTTAAATCGTTGCACGCATTTAGACTTGTCTTACGCAGTAGTTGTCCTTGTTGATACTATTATATGTTGGTATTTTGATCGTAATATTTTTGATCGTATTTGAGCGAATAGGCTCCAGAAATTTCTACACAAATTTAATTAATGGAAACGTCTCAAATAGAGGATTGACTGATGATATGATGGAGGACAGAGAGGATTTGAGACAGTCCATTTGTATCCCGATTCTGGTTAAACTGGGATTCAAGGGAGGATGATGATGATGATGATGATTTTGATCGTAATATTTAAATCACAGTACTGGGAGACGTTCGCTAGATCACTGACTGATCTTTGAGATCTATCTTGTGCGTATAATAG